>OY744540.1:44013474-44210974 GCA_963556195.1 Sepiola atlantica
AATTGTCTATTTAGTTTTGTTTTGCAATTCCTTTATTCAAAACCTGTCCTTTGATGACGCTTAATCATCGCCTGTTTTCGTCACCCTGGTGGACAAGCAGGTGCGTGAGTCATTCTGTTACACACCTTTCCTCCTCATCTTTCAAAAATTTCTTCCTCGAAGAAATTTTTTCTTTTATCGTCCAAAGCCCCCATACACGCAGAAAAAAAAAAAAAATTCACACAGCAAAATTAATTCGCTTTAAAGTCCAGGAATGTTACCTCTCAACATTCCTCGCAATCGTTAGCACTTTGTTTCGCCCGAAGTAGGATCGCTGATCCATTCGATGTTACCCACATCCCCAATGTTCAATTGGCTTCGGTGAAGTGACCTCCGATCATAACCACGTGCACCCCCGCCCGAGAGAGAGAGAGAATAACAAAACACAAAGAGAGAATTTTCATCCTTTTATTTTCTCTTATTTTGATTTTATTTTCCCATTTTTTTTTTTTTTTTTTTTTTTTAACGTGGAACAATCTCATTTGGTATGATTTGAGCATACTATGCTCACCAATTTTACTAATTGCCGTCTTTTAGTCAACTTCTGTGCTCAACACTAGCCCCCTCTGAGGGTCCCGACAATGGGATGGTGGGCGCAGGGCCAAAGTGGCCGTTTTGATATCTACACTGCCCGCCCCCATCTGACTCGCTCAGACTCAGAATAGACTCGATACATGCAGCTGATCACATCCCCCCGATCCTGCTCCTATGGCTCTGTCCTGTACTCCCCCCTTCACATCTGGGTACAATCTAGTCGACGATACTTCCCTATTGGTGGTCCCTCCGGACGAGCCCTTTGCGCCCTCCGTGTCCGTTGTGTTTACTGAAACGGCAAGGTTAATGCCTTTTTCACAGATTGGAGATCGCCATCCGTGGTCACTCCAAACAGATAACCTAGAGCGCTGCCGACAAATGGCAACAGGGAGCGTCTGGTTCTGTGGGCCATGGACTTGTAATCCATATATCTGGCCTGGAGTTGATCGTGCTCCCTGCGAACATCCCCAAATCCGTCCCTTACCGAGTCAAAAAGTGCCTTCATCATAGTATCCCCCGTGAATTCCTGTGGGAGATTTGCGTGCATGGTGAGCTCCACGCCCGTCATCCTCTCCCCCCACGAGCTGAATATTTCATCATAGGACCGAAGATCGATCGTAAACGTTACCAACCACCTGGCACGTGTGACTGATACTTCACTCTGCTCGCGAAATAGTACGTTTTGGAAGTGTTCCAGGGTCCATGCAGACGCCATCAGGCAGGAAAACGCCACCAGATGCGCAGCAGTCATCCTGAAACGGGAAAATATTCTCGTCAGTATTCTCCTCGCCAACTCGTTCCGAGCACGAAGATCCTCGAAGGGCTTTCTAATCTATAACTTGTTGTTTACAAATATCTAGTTTCGGTGGAGTTATCTCCCCTCCCTCAATGTTCTATGTCACATTGTCCGCTATTTAGGATTTAGCCGTTAATAAACCTTCGACTTGTCTCCCTTGGATCATCATAGCAGTCTTGCTAAAATATCTATTAGACTCTTTAGATCCTCTTTTTTCTTTTCTCTCCCATCGTTCCTTCCCCCTGCTTCATTAATCTTACGTTCGCTCTTGATCTGCTTACCGTTATTCCTCACTACGGACATTTCGTTAGCTTTCATCAGCCTACGCCTAATGATCTGCCTTTCACTTATCGGGACATGGTCTCTATCTTCACAACCACCCTGCTCCCACGACTCTCGTCTCGTCTGACTATCGACGTCTTCAATATTCGACTCCGTGTCTACGTCTGCCACACTCCCCGTATGGTCATGTTCTGGATGCATATATACATCCTCAACGTTTGACTCTGTTTCCTCATCCGTATCATACACGCAATCAACTTTTCCCGGCCGCACATCGACGTCCTCGACGTTCGATTGTGTTTCTTCTTCATCCGAATTACTATCAGGATGGACCGGGACGTGGCGCCTATCGACGTCCTCTGTGTTCGACACTGTATCTTCTTCATCTGAATCATCATCAGAATGAATTAGGTCTGGTCGGACATCAATTCTCCCTTCGCCTGACTCCACCTCGGGCTCATCGGAGGTCTCGGATCCTGCCACCCCCGTTCTTCTCATGGGTCTATCCCTATTCGTAAGTTCCCATTCATCTACGTTTGCTATTCTTAACTGACTGGCATGTACCTTTGTCACTGAACCTGTCAACTGATCTTTAATACGATACGACACCGGCCCGGTCTTATCAATGACCACATAGTACGGCCTCCAGCGTTTGTCCAATTTACTTTTCTTACGATTATTCTTATAATATACTAAGTCGCCTATTTTAAATTCCACTTCCTTAGACTTCTCATCCGCCCTGTCAATCGCTCGACTCCTCGCCTTCCTTAGATTGTGTCTAACTAATGTGAACGTGCGATGCATCTCTTGGATTGCCCTCGTGTGATGATCATCGCCGTAATACACTCGTCGTGGTCTTAGAATATTATCTAACGGTAAAATCACATCTCTACTATAAATCAAGTAGAATGGAGAGAACTTTGTCGACTCGCTCACATGAAATCTAATAGCTGCTAACATCTGATTAATATGTAGGTCCCATGACTGCTCATTGTCGCCTACTTTCTTAGCTAGTATGTCGTTCATCGTCCGATGTAGACGCTCGACTTTGCCATTACTCTGCGGATGGTAATACGAGGTGGTCACGTGGTGTACATTCAATTCTTTCAATGTATCCTTCATCGTCTGGTTTATATTTTCTGGACCATTATCGGTCACCAGTTGAAGAGGTGCCCCGAACCTGGGGAAAATCTCCTCAATTAACAGGTGTGCCACCGTCGCTGCCTTCTTATTGGGTACCGCGAACGCTTCCGGCCATCCGCTGTACATATCAATAAACATGACTATATACTTATTATTAGAATGCGAGGTGGGGTACGGTCCCGTGATATCCAGGGCCCACTTCGCAAATGGAAAAGGTGGGGTATCGTACTCCTGCATTCGGGGTTGCTGTCTCTTTAAATTTCTAGTCTGGCACGGGATACACTTACCTACAATTGCTGCTACATCCTTAATTAATCCCGGCCAGAAATATTTCTGCATAATCGTTTTAAATGTTTTTTCCACCCCCATGTGGCCATTGTCGTCGTGGTATTGCACAAGAACCCTCCTCCGGAGGTGGTCGGGGACATATAATCTGATGAGGGGCTCATCGTCCGGCTGAGACAAGTAGTATATTACTTCATCCATTATTATAAATTTTTTTTGTTCTAATCTAGTGGCGTTGCCATCCTTAATTCTACTCTTTAATTTCCTTATTTCGGGGTCTAGCCCTTGTTCCCTAATCAAATCTATTCCTTCCATACTCGGACGTTCCCGCGACTCCAAGGGGTCATCCTCATTTGAGAACGATGCAAACACCCTTGGTTCAAACTCATTAGAGTTAATCGCCGCCACTTCATAATTTCTATCATCGATATCCACCCGTTTCTCTTCGTCACTCGCCGGCATTCCTACCGCACGTGACAAGAGGTCAGCGCACACGTTGTCTTTGCCTTTTAGGTGTCTTATCGTGCAGTTGTATCCAGCTATCCCCAGGGCCCACATCTGTATCTTTTTGTTCTGCATGGGGGACCTCAATAGGTATTCCAAGGGTTTATGATCCGTGAGGATGGTAAAGGTTGCACCATGCAAATAGTGATTCAGCTTTCCTAATGAATAATGGATGGCGTAAGCCTCTCTCTCTATTGTGGACCACCTCCTCTGGGTGTCACTTAACTTATGAGATAGAAAGTAAATAGGCTTCTCTACCTCTTTCCTAAGGGTCCTATCATACACCTGTTGAGTCAGACACGCGCCTATCGATCGCTCGGAAGCATCTGTATACAGCCTATATTCTTTGTTTGGGTCCGGGTAGGCTAACACTACTAGCTCTGACAGTTTTTCTTTTAATGTATCAAAAGCTTTCTGACATGCCTCGCTCCACACGAACCGCGCATACTTCCTAGTCAAATTTATCAACGGTTCCGCTACATCCGAAAAATTTTTTACGAATCGGCGGTAATACGAGGTCATGCCGATAAAAGCCCTTACCTCTTTAACCGTGTTCGGGGTGGCCACTAAATTTATCGCCCTAACCTTATCGTTATCTGGTTGTACCCCCTTTTCGCTTATCCTAAACCCCAGATATTGAGTCTCTCTTTGAAAGAACTCACACTTCGTGGGTTTCAACTTCAGGTTGTGTTTCCTTAAACTATCTAACACTTTACGTATGTGATCTAAGTGGTGTTCCACAGAGTCTGAGAATATCAAGATGTCGTCCAAATACGCCAAAGCGTATCCCTCGTGACCCTGTAGCACGACAGACATCAGTTCCTGGAACACCCCTGGGCCGCCCGCAAGGCCAAAAGGCAGGACATTAAATTGGAATAGGCCACGATGACACGTAAAGGCCGTTTTCTCCTTGTCCTCATCCTGCAGTTGGACCTGCCAATATCCACTCTTCAGGTCGAGCTTCGAAAAATATTTCGCCGACCCCAACATGGATAAGATATCATCAATGACCGGGAGTGGGTGGGCGTTGTTCTTCGTAATCTTATTGAGAGCCCTAAAGTCCACGCAAAATCGCTTACTCCCATCCTTTTTCTCGACTAGCACCACTGGAAAGCCCCATGGACTTCTTGATCGTTCTATGATTCCCGCCTCGATCATCTGATCGATAGCGTCGTCCATAGCCTTTCGCTGTTTAAGTGGTGTGCGATAAGGATGCTTCTTAATCGGATCATTTGCGCCCGTATCTATGCTCATCTTGACAGTACTTGTCCTACCTAAATCTCTGTCTTCCATTACGAATAAGTCCCTATTCCTGTTCAACAATTTATCAACTTCTACTTCAAATTCCTCCGGTACCCCTACCTGTTTCAACTCTTCTTCTGTAACCTGCTTATTCTGTGTATCCGTTAACTTAATCTCCTGTATGTTACCTACTCGAGTAAGTTTCGCTATCGGGCATCCTTTTCTTAGTCTAACTGATTGGTTCGTATTATTAATAATCACAATTTGTAACCTACGTGAGCTCTTCACCCTAACAACCGCATTGGCGACCGATATACCAGCGAGACCGCTGACAAAGCCACTACTTATCTGCTCCACTCCAAATACTCTGCCGTACCTGTCTCTTAAACGAGTTCGCGCCGTGCACGTATGTATGTGCTGTGGTTTTAGGGTTATGTTCGCCGCCATTCTCACTACCGACGATACATGTATATCTTCTTCTAACGCTATGTATTCTCCATTTAATCTTAGTGCCCCCAGATCAAAGTACATTCGGGCCCCGTTTTGTCTAAGCCAGTCCCTTCCCAATATCATATTTCTATTTACATTCTTCACTATAAAAAAATCATGTAACGTCATCTGGCTTCCCACTTTAACCCCTAGCTGAACCACACCGTCTATGCATAACATAGACCCATTGGCCGCTTCTAACGTTATCTCTTTTTTTTGTAATTTAGGTTTTGGGTGTAACGTATTATATACACCCCTACTGATAACTGAGACCTCGGCCCCAGTGTCAACTAACGCCCTATACCTATGTTTCCCTATTCTTACAGATACAGAATTTGGTGAGCCCATACTACCTACTAAAACAGTCGGTTTCTTCCTCTTCCGTTCATCGGGCCCTTTGTGAACGGACGACCACCGTTTCCCGGTAACCGCACGGAGCAAAACCGTTGTATGTGGCCCTCCCTACCACATCGCCAACATCTGATTCTCTCAGGTGGCCCACCTCTGTATACCGATCTCCTCTCCGTACCTCTACTGTACCCTCTATTTCCACCCGGGACAACCGTATCCACCTGAACCCTTCTCCTAGTATGGCAAATCTCCATCGGTTCGTGTTCCCATTCGAGGCTTGGCTTAAGTCGGATCTTCCACTTTCTTTCCGTGAGGGCTTTCTGATACGCCGCCTCTATAGATGGTGGTTCATCCCTTAAAACCGCCATTTTTATCTCTGGGTCCCTTAACCCTTCTATAAAAAACCCCACTACCTGTTGCCTCACCACCACACTCCCCTGTTCAGCCCCCCTGTAGGCCCTCTCTGCCAATTTAACCAATCTATGCATATAGTCTTGTAACCCCTCTGTTCTCCCTTGTTTGATACCAACCAGCTCTGCGATCGCCGCCTGAGGATTATCTACAAAACCGTAATATTCCCTTAATGCCCCCCTTAAGACATTCCAGGTGATCTGTGGATTTTGCATCATTAACGTATCTATGTAGGCTCCCACCGCGCCCCCTGTCGTCACCAGTGCCGTCCGACACTTTGCGTCCTCTCCTGTGCCCACCAGCCTGAAATATCGATTCATTGCATCGCCCCAGGCCCCGAGACCACCATCCTCCTTCCTCAGTAAAGGGCGTATATTTTTAAGAAAAGTTTCCCCCCGCCACGAGCTTGCCACGGACGCTGCCGCATCCCTAATTTCGTCTGTTAGACATCGTATCAAATCATCAAAACGTTCCATTACAACTCTCTTTACTTATATTCTCCTCTCCCGAACCGAAAATACACGAAGCACAAAACAGAAGCCACTTACCTTGTCCTGATGTTTCGTTCGGCCGTTGGTGTCGTCCTCGATCGTCTTCTAGTGGTCGGTGTGACTGTTCTTCCTTCCTTCAACCCACTGTCTTTAAGAAAACCTCTCACGTTGTCTGCCCGTGGTTCCCCGGCCCGATATCAATCTATTTCTTGCTTGAAATAGCAGAGTCGCGGCCACCAATTTGAGTATATGTTGCAATGCTCGGTCACTCAGGGAGCCAAGATAGAAGAAATTCAAAACACGATGGAATACTGAAATTATTAATTTTATTTCCTCTTTATTTCGCCTGTGGAAGAAGAATGAATATGGATTGTTCGTGTCTCAATCTTCTCTTCGAGAATTCATGTACCTTCTTTTTCTTTTAACAGAAGAGTCGTTCTTGGGTTTTTCTTTTCTTTTACAAAGGGTTTTGCTGTCTTGATTACTTGGAAGCCCCGCTGAAAGGCCGTCTAATCGAAAGACGGAATAATTCGTTCCAACCGAGTGATCTCCCTTTGACCGCTGTCCGGTTTGTTTTTCAATCGAAAGATAAAATGTCTCTTAGGACCGCGCGTCTGAAGACCCACAGTGTTAGCAACTCAACTTAAGAAAAGGAGTATCCTTCCTTGGTGCTCTTGTCAAGAAAGGAAAAATGGGCTTCACTCGACAATGTCGTCTTTAGTCGCGACTCGAAAAACTCTAAACCTCTTTCTGCCTCTTCCTGTAAAGAACTGCTGTTTTTATATTGTCATCGACACTCAATCTTTCCCCCATGCGCTCTAGGGCCCGGACGGAATCCCCCTCCTGCTTTCATCCGTCCGTGTCTTTCTTCTCTTCACTCATTCCAACACGCATTTTCAGTGCCAAGTTTTTTTGTTGTTTTTTTTTCACACTTGGCATATAAAAAAGATTAAGTGTTAGATCTTTTTTTAATCTTTGACACCCCTCATCATTTGTGTGTATTTACCTTTTTCTGACAATAATCATTATCTAAACAAGTGTCTCTGATCTTTTTGATGATTTTTAATACGCAGTTTTATTCGCCCGCTCGGTCATTCTCGTCATTTCCTATCCCTTGACGCCAAGTCCATTAGCGTTCGTGACCTTTTCGGCAAAAAAGGCCATACCTTTGAACAATTGTCTATTTAGTTTTGTCCTGTAATTGTTTTGTTTAAAACCTGCCTTTGATGATTCTTAATAATTTTTAATACGCAGTTTTTATCGCTTGTCATTTCCTATCCCTCGACGCCGTGGTGATTTGTGATCATGACCCTTCCCGGCAGAAAAGTTATACGTTTGACTAATTGTCTATTTAGTTTTGTTTTGCAATTCCTTTATTCAAAACCTGTCCTTTGATGACGCTAAATCATCGCCTGTTTTCGTCACCCTGGTGGACAAGCAGGTGCGTGAGTCATTCTGTTACACCACGGCAGATCAATAACAATAACAGCAACGACTCTACCACAACAGATCAATAACAAAAACAGCAACGACTCTACCACGGCAGATCAATAACAATAACAGCAACGACTCTACCACGGCAGATCAATAACAATAACAGCAACGACTCTACCACGGCAGATCAATAACAATAACAGCAACGACTCTACCACGGCAGATCAATAACAATAACAGCAACGACTCTACCACGACAGATCAATAACAATAACAGCAACGACTCTACCACGACAGATCAATAACAAAAACAGCAACGACTCTACCACGACAGATCAATAACAATAACAGCAACGACTCTACCACGACAGATCAATAACAAAAACAGCAACGACTCTACCACAACAGATCAATAACAATAACAGCAACGACTCTACCACAACAGATCAATAACAAAAACAGCAACGACTCTACCACGGCAGATCAATAACAATAACAGCAACGACTCTACCACGACAGATCTATAACAATAACAGCAACGACTCTACCACGACAGATCAATAACAATAACAGCAACGACTCTACCACGACAGATCAATAACAAAAACAGCAACGACTCTACCACGACAGATCAATAACAATAACAGCAACGACTCTACCACGACAGATCAATAACAAAAACAGCAACGACTCTACCACGGCAGAACAACAACAATAACAGCAACGACTCTACCACGACAGATCAATAACAATAACAGCAACGACTCTACCACGACAGATCAATAACAATAACAGCAACGACTCTACCACGACAGATCAATAACAATAACAGCAACGACTCTACCACGACAGATCAATAACAATAACAGCAACGACTCTACCACGGCAGATCAATAACAATAACAGCAACGACTCTACCACGACAGATCAATAACAATAACAGCAACGACTCTACCACGACAGATCTATAATAGTAAAAGCAATGACTCTACCACGGCAGATCAATAACAATAACAGCAACGACTATCACGGCAGATCAATAACAATAACAGCAACGACTCTACCACGACAGATCTATAACAATAACAGCAACGACTCTACCACGACAGATCTATAATAGTAAAAGCAATGACTCTACCGCGGCAGATCAATAACAATAACAGCAACGACTATCACGGCAGATCAATAACAATAACAGCAACGACTCTACCACGACAGATCTATAACAATAACAGCAACGACTCTACCACGACAGATCTATAACAATAACAGCAACGACTCTACCACGGCAGATCAATAACAATAACAGCAACGACTCTACCACGGCAGATCAATAACAATAACAGCAACGACTCTATCACGGCAGATCAATAACAATAACAGCAACGACTCTACCACGACAGATCTATAACAATAACAGCAACGACTCTACCACGACAGATCTATAACAATAACAGCAACGACTCTACTACAACAGTTCAGTAACAATAACAGCAACGACTCTATCACGGCAGATCAATAACAATAACAGCAACGACTCTACCACGACAGATCAATAACAATAACAGCAACGACTCTACCACGACAGATCAATAACAATAACAGCAACGACTCTACCACGGCAGATCAATAACAATAACAGCAAGGACTCTATCACGGCAGATCAATAACAATAACAGCAACGACTCTACCACGACAGATCAATAACAATAACAGCAACGACTCTACCACGACAGATCAATAACAAAAACAGCAACGACTCTACCACGGCAGAACAACAATAATAACAGCAACGACTCTACCACGACAGATCAATAACAATAACAGCAACGACTCTACCACGACAGTTCAGTAACAATAACAGCAACGACTCTACCACGACAGATCAATAACAATAACAGCAACGACTCTACCACGGCAGATCAATAACAATAACAGCAACGACTCTACCACGACAGTTCAGTAACAATAACAGCAACGACTCTACCACGACAGATCAATAACAATAACAGCAACGACTCTACCACGACAGATCAATAACAATAACAGCAACGACTCTACCACGACAGATCAATAACAATAACAGCAACGACTCTACCACGGCAGATCAATAACAATAACAGCAACGACTCTACCACGACAGATCAATAACAATAACAGCAACGACTCTACCACGACAGATCAATAACAAAAACAGCAACGACTCTACCACGACAGATCAATAACAATAACAGCAACGACTCTACCACGGCAGATCAATAACAATAACAGCAACGACTCTACCACGGCAGAACAACAACAATAACAGCAACGACTCTACCACGACAGATCTATAACAAAAACAGCAACGACTCTACCACGACAGATCAATAACAATAACAGCAACGACTCTACCACGACAGATCTATAACAATAACAGCAACGACTCTACCACGACAGATCAATAACAATAACAGCAACGACTCTACCACGACAGATCAATAACAATAACAGCAACGACTCTACCATGGTGGAACAATAACAATAACAGCAACGACTCTACCACGGCAGAACAACAATAACAGCAACGACTCTACCACGACAGATCAATAACAATAACAGTAACGACTCTACCACGGCAGAACAACAATAACAGCAACGACTCTACCACGACAGATCAATAACAATAACAGTAACGACTCTACCACGGCAGAACAACAATAACAGCAACGACTCTACCACGGCAGATCAATAACAATAACAGCAACGACTCTACCATGGTGGAACAATAACAATAACAGCAACGACTCTACCACGGCAGAACAACAATAACAGCAACGACTCTACCACGGCAGATCAATAACAATAACAGCAACGACTCTACCATGGTGGAACAATAACAATAACAGCAACGACTCTACCACGGCAGAACAACAATAACAGCAACGACTCTACCACGGCAGATCAATAACAATAACAGCAACGACTCTACCATGGTGGAACAATAACAATAACAGTAACGACTCTACCACGGCAGAACAACAATAACAGCAACGACTCTACCACGACAGATCAATAACAATAACAGTAACGACTCTACCACGGCAGAACAACAATAACAGCAACGACTCTACCACGGCAGATCTATAACAATAACAGCAACGACTCTACCATGGTGGAACAATAACAATAACAGCAACGACTCTACCACGGCAGAACAACAATAACAGCAACGACTCTACCACGACAGATCAATAACAATAACAGTAACGACTCTACCACGGCAGAACAACAATAACAGCAACGACTCTACCACGACAGATTTATAACAATAACAGCAACGACTCTACCACGGCAGAACAATAACAATAACAGCAACGACTCTACCACGACAGATCTATAACAATAACAGCAACGACTCTACCACGGCAGAACAATAACAGCAACGACTCTACCACGGCAGAACAATAACAGTAACGACTGTACCACGACAGATCTATAACAATAACGACTCTACCACGACAGAACAACAACAACAATAACTCTACACACGGAAGAACAACAACTTTGTTTAATATGTAATATATTTTGAAACAATACAATTTCTTTAATTTTCATTCTGTTTTGTCTCCCTTTTCCTTTCTACCAAACGCTTGACATGATCCTAACTTATGGCTGTAAAAGCTGGTGCATGCAAAGCATAGTTGTTTTCTCTTTGTCCTTTTCTATTACCAATAGTGTCCATTCACTCTTTTTTTTCTGTATATATAACGATTAGTCCTCACACGCTCTTTTCCCGCGACGGCATCAACTGTAATGAGAACCGTCTTCGGCGCAGGAATCCTTCCTGACTGTGAACACCCTTCCTTTGGCTCGTGATGTCGTCTATAGTGGCAGTGAAAACCAAGATGTGTCGGTCGTATCTCCTCTAGGGCGGGATGTTTGCTTCGCTGGTCCGCTGTGAAATCAATGACACACAAACAGAACAAATCGACAACAGAAATAAGTCAACAAACGGTTAGGTCTTTTCATAAGCAATAATTATTTAACAAAATGAACGGTTGGTTTTAAACTTTAACCCAAAGTCTGTTTTTCAATAATGGCTTGTTTACTAAACTATCTTATCTCTCTGTGTGTATGAATCTCTATTTACGATTTCCCAGTTGTTAAATAAGTTGTAACTTTATCTATGTTTGGAGAAACGGTGTTTGTGTGTGAAACTCCCTTTACGATTTCCAAGTGGTTAATTAAGCCGTAACTTGTCTACTGAAAACGGTGTGTGTGGGGAACAGCACGGCCAACGCCATTCCAACGACCCCCTGCCTGGCTGGCCCATGCTTCAGCTAACACGACTGTCCAGCTTGAATTCCAATTTCTAACTGCCGGCTTTCTGTCATCTCGTTTCCACAACAAAACGAAAAACGTCCAACTCATACTCATACTCACTCACTCTCTCTCTCTTTCTCTCTCTCTCTCTCTCTCTCTCGTCACCGCAAATGACCTGTTCTCCCTCTCTCTCCACCATGGGGGAGGGGAGTGACCAAAAGACTTATTCTCTTTCTCTCTCTATGGGGGGGGGGGGGGTGTTCGCGTGCGCGACCCCCCACGAGCTGATATCCATCAGTAACTAAGAGACCCGTGACCAAATTGTTCAGCTGGTCAAACTCATCGAGGTACCGACATAATTGCTACAGACAATTTAAGGAATCCTTCCAGACTTTCAGCGCCATTCCTTTTCTTCGCCAAGATGACCGATTTGGGTTGAATATATACTAGTGGTAACTCTACCTCATTTCTACGTAGGATCCAGCATCCTCGCTGAGATGCACACTGGTGCGCTAAGGTGCACGATCTCCGTCGGTCATAATCGTTGTTTCACATCCGCCCAATCCTTATTTCGTGTCAATTGGTTGTAATTGACATCTACCAGACCGTCACCTTTCCACACACAGAGAGAACAACAGGTAACACCATCAACAATAATAATAATAATAAAAAATTAAAACAAAACTGTACCTAAAAATGGAACAAAAAGTTTTCTTTCCCTGTTCTGTTTTCTTTTGGTCTGTCCTTCTTTTTCTCTTTCCAGATATTAAAACATCAGGACTACGTATGTATGTGTGTATGTGCGTATGCATTTTGCGGTTTCTGTGTTGGGAGGTGGGTAGGTGACAAATGAATTATTAGGCATGCAATTAAAAGTTTGTCAATACAATGGGAGCTCGCAACGCTCCTTACAAATTACGTCACAATCACCCTCTCCTCGGCATCAATCTCTACTTCTTCACTGGTCATCCACCTGGATTTCCGACAGGGGCAGCGATTCCTGCCCCCGCTCGCGATCTGGGTGAAGTGTACTCAAGGGTAACCCTCCCTCGTTCATGCACTCGGCTGTCAGTGTACTCGCGCCATCCAATTTCTCCCTATGTCTTTCTCATGCCCTTTGTCTTTTCTGCAAAAGCTAACCCTATTATTTATGTGAACAATTCTCACTAACATCGGCCAAGCCCTATCGTGCCCGTGTCTAGTTCTACCTTTAACGTGAATTTTCCCTTCCTGCCGGGGTTAATCGAACCCTCAATCTTTTTAAAGCTAATAGCTTGTTACCTTCTGGTTATGCAACGCATTTTAACACATTATAATACTTTCATAACTGTTCGATGGGGTCGACCGGTAATCTCAAACGATTTGGTAATTCGGCCTGTATCTGTAACAGAGCCGAAGTGATTATATTCGGCGACAAGTGTCTTAGCGATTGCATATCCAACTGTGCACCTGTGCACTCACTCGTCAGTGTCAACAACTGAAATTCTCTTGGTACGGACCTGTCTGGTTCGCATACCGTCACTATCATTGCGTCGGCCACCTCGGCCAGTTTCTCTTCGTTCCCTTCTCTGGGAAAACAATTCTCTCAGACTAACACCTTCTTGGCTCACTTCGGCCCGGTGACATTCGATATCGATGCGCCTTCTCTGGCTGCATGCGACAGTAACCCTTTTGGTTCTTCCTTATAACTTCCAATTTCATTCTCTCATCGCTTCCCGACACTGTCCCTAATAACTCATCGAGTGCCTCTCCCAGCAACGGGGGGGGGGGGGGGGGGCCACTGATTTCTTCTGCTTCGTCTGTATCAACATTATCTATCTTAGATAGGATCTCATATCCTTCTCTTCACTTATCATTACTTCTGTGCCCTTTCGTAAGGCGCACCACAATCTGTCATATTCACGGTGGTTCGAACATCTGTCGATTACTTCAACTTTCTTTTGTTTTTAAAACTCACTATATATCTGCCTGGTCGTTCGGCAACAGCCCATCCAGCTGCAGGTATATTACTACTTGTGATCGATCATTTGGATCTAACCACGACGACCCTCCATCGGTCCCAGTTATGCATCTCTTTCTATCCTTATATGTCCGTTTATCTCGGGGGGGGGCATCCAAGACAACTGTCCGCGCCACAACCACCAGCACCGCACACGCATGGGGGCCCTCCCTGCGTGCGGTGGAGCCAACAAATGCGACACAGCACAACCTCAGCCTCTCCCCCAGGTCCCTGACTATCTTTGGCTTGGCTTTCCTACTATTCTGTGGTGGGGCGTTCTGCTCCCCTCTACCGTAACTTCATAGGTAATTCCCCTACCTTTTTGGCTAACCGATTTTCTCTCAGTCTCTTCTGGAGCTGGGTAGGGGGGTATTTTGCCGCTCTCCTCCCACTCGCTGGACTCGTCAACCGACCTAGCAGTCGCATTTAATTCAGTCTCTCTCTCTACGGGGGGGTTCATTGCTTCTTGCGGTTTCTCATAAACCGGCGAACAAAACCCAAGCCCGTCTTCTTCCCATTTAATTTCGCTATCCTTCACTAAACTTATCATTCTGGGGGCCACCCTATTTTTTATACTCTGTGGGGTGGCCTCTGGGCGCTTCCCTGGTTCTTTACCCTAGCGTCAGGTGGCACACTAAGGTTCGGAATCCTAATTCCTCACCTCCGATCTATGCTGCTGTGCACCACCAACTCTCATGTCCGAACCGACCACACCTAGTGCAGTTCGGTCTAAACGTGCTGCGCAGGCGCCCATAACTTGTGGGACACTCTGCTGCTCTATGCCCCTCACCCCTACAGGTCCAGCAGACTGATACCTGTCTGGCCGGTGCGGGCCTATCGTACTCATTTTGAAGGTCCCATGCCTTCCTTCTAGGATCGGAGTCTGCCTCCAAATCCTCTCCGCCCCCTCTCTCCATTCGGGGCCCCGGACTCGCCCTGCTCCCCACTGTTTTCCTTCTCCCAGGCCTTTCCTCGCCATTGCCTCTATCTACATGTTCCCCTAGTCTTATACTGTCTCTCGCTAATCTCTGGTGTGAGCGGGTGACCCCTTAGTACCTCCCTCTGGGTCTCTCTAACACCTAACCCGTCTACCAGAGCATCCACCAGGATTGCCTGGATGGGACCCGTATTTCGGATCGCCCCATCTGGGAAGGCTTGAACTGCCAATCCCTGGATTCGTTCGACTAACTCGTCGAGTCCCTCGCCGTTGTTTAACCGTATCTGGGTCAACTTGCGTACGGCCTCAATCGCAGTTCGCTCGCTGGCGTATTGCCTCACCAGCTGCTCGCGGAGCTCCGTCCAAGTGATCCCCGGGTTCTCTACATACCTCCCCTCAATGAATCTCGACACTGGGCCCCTCGCTCCCTCTAGAGCGAGCAGCACCATCTCGTGATTTTCTAAGCCGTAAATAAAACCTTTCTTTTCGATTACTGCCAACCATTCTTTTAGATCGGCGGAATCGCCTCTGAAGGAAGGTATGCGTATTCCTCCGATCGGTCTCTCTAATTTTCTGGTCTCATCTCCCCCCATATCTGTCATACTATTTACTAGGTCTTCCTCCGAACCCATTCCCTTTGCGTTCTAGTTTACCACCCCAACAACAGAACTACCCAAACTGTGTGCAAAGTTTGGACAACAATCGATACACCGACAAAATCGAGCAAGCGAACAAGGGAAATCAAAGAGTCACTTACCGTATGCTTCCTTTTGTGGCCTTCTGTTTTCTGGACGGTTGTTTTTTTCTTTTTTTTTTCGAGTCCGTCCGGGCCTTCTAATCAATTGACTAAAAGTTCGCGATCCCAGACCGATCTCAAAGTCTTAAAAACGTTTTTTCTTTCAGTCTATCTCTTTTTCTATCTTTCTTTTTTTTTTTCAAACACGGGTGTCGATGTCCGTCAAACCTTTCTCTCTGCCGGTAAAAAAAAAAAAAGATCGTTTGATCTGCCGCGGATCTGTTTGTCCGGCTGTCTATTTTTTTTTTTTTTTGAAGTGTTCTGCCGGTAAAAAAAAATCGTCTGATCTGCCGCGGATCTGTTTGTCCGGCTGTCTATTTTTTTTTTTCAAAGTGTTCTGCCGGTAAAAAAATTGTTTCTTGTGCCCGTGGGTTTGCTCCGTCTGTTTGTCCGTCTATCTTTTTTCCCGAGGTTACCAGGCACTCTTCAAAGTACCCTGATCCTAGGTCGCGGCACGATTTATAACGATTAGTCCTCACACGCTCTTTTCCCGCGACGGCATCAACTGTAATGAGAACCGTCTTCGGCGCAGGAATCCTTCCTGACTGTGAACACCCTTTCTTTGGCTCGTGATGTCGTCTATAGTGGCAGTGAAAACCAAGATGTGTCGGTCGTATCTCCTCTAGGGCAGGTGCTGGTCCGCTGTGAAAGCAATGTCACACAAACAGAACAAATCGACAACAGAAATAAGTCAACAAACGGTTAGGTCTTTTCATAAGCAATAATTATTTAACAAAATGAACGGTTGGTTTTAAACTTTAACCCAAAGTCTGTTTTTCGATAATGGCTTGTTTACTAAACTATCTTATCTCTCTGTGTGTATGAATCTCTATTTACGATTTCCCAGTTGTTAAATAAGTTGTAACTTAATCCATGTTTGGAGAAACGGTGTGAAACTCCCTTTACGATTTCCAAGTGGTTAATTAAGCCGTAACTTGTCTACTGAAAACGGTGTGTGTGGGGAACAGCACGGCCAACACCATTCCAACGAGGGGGCCTTTCGCGCTGGCCCATGCTTCAGCTAACACGACTGTCCAGCTCAAATTCCAATTTCTAACTGCCGGCTTTCTGTCTTCTCGTTTCCACAACAAAACGAAAAACGTCCAACTCATACTCTCTCTCTCTCTCTCCCTCTCCGGCCGGGCCGCTCTCCCTCTCGTCACCGCAAAAGACCTGTTCTCCCTTTTTCTCCACCATGGGGGAGGGGAGTGACCAAAAGACTTATTCTCTTTCTCTCTCTATGGGGGGGGGGGGTTCGCGCGCGCGCGCGCGACCCCCCACGAGCTGATATCCATCAGTAACTAAGAGACCCTTGACCAAATTGTTCAGCTGGTCAAACTCATCGAGGTACCGACATAATTGCTACAGACAATTTAAGGAATCCTTCCAGACTTTCAGCGCCATTCCTTTTCTTCGCCAAGATGACCGATTTGGGTTGAATATATGCTAGTGGTAACTCTACCTCATTTCTACGTAGGATCCAGCATCCTCGCTGAGATGCACACTGGTGCGCTAAGGTGCACGATCTCCGTCGGTCATAATCGTTGTTTCACATATACACCTTTTCTTTCAAATTTTTACTAGTCCTCACTTATAGCCGTGAAACCAAGCAAATGCAAAACGTAGTGGTCGTTTTTTTTTTTTGCTTTTTAATTCACTTAAGTTCCATAGTAGCTGGGATCTCAATTGGTTTTAGGCCTCTTCTCACTTTACTCAATTCTGAATTTATAGTTTTCTGTGGGATAGGTTCTCTAACTCATCATCATCACTCTCACCACATCTTTCATTATTACCATTATTATTTGTGCTGAAACTAGCAAATTCTCAGCTTATTTCTCTATTTCCACTCTTTCAAAATTCATTAATATATTTTCTTCCTCATACAATCTTTTATACAAACAGAGGGGTGGACAACTCACATTCTCAGCTCACGCACATCCCCCCGGTGTGGAAACACATCTCTCAATTAAATTTATTCCATAATATATATCTATTTTTAAAGGACCCACGCTTCTGACAGAAATGGTCCATGCATGCCAGATAGGAACACTATCTGAAAATCTTTTCCCTATTTCCACTGTTTTAAAATTTCTCAACTTCCCAAATATCTTCTGTAAATTCGCAGAGTTTCTCCCAAAACTTTTTCCATAATTCTATCACTTTAGATTTTCTCACTAGCACAATTATCTTCTGCACATTGCAGGAACTATCCCAGGGGCTCTTTCCATAATTCCACAACTTCAGAATTTCTCTACAGTACCAATATCCAGTGCACACTTGCAGGAACAATCTCCAAAACTTTTTTCCATAATTCTACACTCTTAGAATTTCCCAACAGTACCAATATATTCTATGCACCTGCAGCAACACTTCCAAAAACTTTTCCATAATTCCACACTCCTAGAATTCTGTCAACAGTCCAAATGTCCTCTGCACACTGGCAGGTACTCTCCAAAAATCTTTTCTATAATTCTACTATTAAAAATTTCTTAAACAAAATCGTTTCCATGATTTCAACATTTAAATTTTTTCAAACCTAGATCTCTAAAATAATATGAATATGACAGCCCAGGAGGGTGCTTCCAGTTTTCCATGCACACACATGTGCAAGGAAACAGAGTGTCCACCACAACCTATATCCACTCCCCACAGAACATACACAATTTATGACACTTTTTTGGCCAGATGGGGCATCTGACTGGTTGAGCAATCAACAACCACCCCTTCACTCTTAACTTTGGCATTATGGATGGGTGACAGTGATGTCATCGATCCAGAGTGATTCTCGGGAGATCACACAACAAAAACAGGGGACTATTAAGGTTCAAGTTATATGCGCACACAGGGGCATGCACTCCCCAGGGTGATGGACCAACTCAGACCAATTGGATCCATCCTCAATCACTGCTCCAGCGACATCCACTCGGATCATTTACCTGAAATCTCCAGACATGGGATCCTTTGGAACAATTCAGTTCCTTTCACCCCCATCGACCCGGTCACTGTCATCGTTGTCAGTGCCCCCTCGGACTTGATCCTGGGAATATTTCGAGTCCACACCGAACCAAAATCTCCCTGTTTGCTCCCCTTCACTTTACCCTGTCTGAGGGGTTTCTCCCATTCCCAACACAAAAATCTCAACAGCCCATTATATTTATACACCCCACCCGACCAAAGGTCTCGCACATGCACTCATAATTTAAAAATGTAAATATTGCCTGTGTTTCTAATTCCAACTGCTTGCTTTTTTTTGTCTTTTTTGCTACTGGCCGCAACAAAATATGCTAGCATCTTTTCTTATCATATAAATTATTTCACTTTATCGATTTTAAAACACAAAACAAAGAGAAAAACCCACACACGCACTCAACCCACAATAGCGTTGTCTAACCTCTCCTTTCTTTCTATAGCAATTAATTTAAAAAAATGTTAATTTATACAAAATCAAAACATTCAAAATAAGTCGATATCTCAAAAATTAGTCTAAGATGGGCAGAAGGTGAAAGAAAAAAAATAACAACAGATAAATGAAAATGTCGACACCAGGAAAAACAAAGAAAGTAGTTAGTTTCTGAAAAGACCTCTACCAAGCAAGGTGTAAAAATGAATCACTCTTCCTGAAAGATCAGCATGATCGTTGAAAGCAACGATATGAAAATACATGTTGAACCGGCTAGATCCTGGCAAAATATAAACAAAGCCGAAGTCGACCATGCGAAAGAAATATATATGAAGCCGATAATCTACTGACATCAAACGATAAACAGCAAATATTCCAGATAGAGTGACTCAGCTGAATAAACCCCACAAACCAAAAGATTCTACTATGAGAGAATTTGAAATTACAAAATCAACATGAAGGCACAAATTACATTTCTGAGATGAAGCGAAACAGATAATTGTAAAAGAAAAACAAAAGAAAAAAGAGAAGTTAAATGCAAAGTAAAAAAAAAAGCGCTCTCTCAAGTGACATTTCTTTTATTGCCTAAAACATACAAATGCTGAAAACCATTTTTTTTTCTTGTTCCTATTTAAGCCCTGTTTATCCCATGACAACAATTCATTGGTTATTTCAATAAATGTTATATGTATTTAGGAATTCGTTGTGTTTGTTATTCACACATGATGCTGTTGTTCCCGTAAATATTCGAACCTGAGAAAAAACATTAAAATTTTTTTTATAAATGGAATCATTGTGTATTCCATTCGCATCACATACTTTCCCTGTGATGAAGCGATCGGAGGACACACCACTTGTAAAACAATTGGTGGAGAATCCGGGCAGGTTTTCTCAGCTATAATTTACATGATGGTGACGATGGCATTCCTAGAAAAGTTTCTTAGGGCCCCGTCAATTGATAATTTGATTAAATCAAAGGCGGCTCAAATATTTGAGATAGGGACACACTTAGAACTAAGAGTAAAGAAATCCTTAAGAAAAACTAGCCTTATTAGAATCATAGCTGAACATATGGTAGATAATGACGAATTCGATGAAAACGTATTAAGTCAACTGCCAGTAGAAACGCCGATGCTCACAGACGATCAACTTGAATTAGAAAAATTAAAAATAACCACTAATATAGAAATCGAGAAAGCTAGGATCGAGCGAGAAATAAAATTTAGGGAGTTGGATGAAAATCGATATAATAATGGATCTAGACAGCATAATTTCGACTTAACTAAATATGTGAGGTTAGTACCACAATTTAAAGAAAAAGACGCTGACAGCTATTTCACACATTTCGAGAAAATTTTAAAATCTTATGAGCTTGTACCGGAGGCATACCGACAACAGTTTAGAGGTCGTAGGAAGACACAGGCACAGTTGTATGTGGAATTCTCCTGACAGAAAGAAATATTTCTTGATAGGTTGAACAAATCCCAAAACATTGAAAACGACTACAAAAAAATGAGGGAATTAATCATGATAGTGGAATTTAGAAATTGCATATCAAATGATATTAGAACCTATTTGGACGAGAGAAAAGTAGGTACTGTTTATGAAATGGCGGTCATAGCAGATGAATTTGCGTTAACACATAAGACAGAAAACGCAACTCTCGATAATCCTCACAATCCCAGAATCGAGTTTGGCAATACGAAAAATCGATGGCCGAACCATGATCGTAGTCGTATAAACAACACCATTGATACCTGTAGGGGAAATTCAAACATATGCGATAGAAATCCCCAGTCAATGAACGAATATAATAGAAGACCCATGTCATGGAATTCCAACTGGAATAACCGGCATCGGGAATTTAGGGATAAAACTACTCTTGTACTACAAATGATGGAATAGCAGGATGTATTTCCCCAGTGTCCGATCTTACCAAGCGCAAAACAAATGCGATCTTGAGAGATACTGGAGCATCGCAATCCCTGCTGTTGTACCGCGAGGGATGAAAACTGCCACAGGCAGGTATATTTGAATCCAAGGCGTTGGTAACACAACCATGAAAATTCCGCTCCACTACATGAATATCGCATCAAATATAATTTCGAAACCGATAGTAGTAAGTAGGAGTGGTGGACAACTTGCCTATGAAAGAAATAGACATGCTACTAGGTAATGAATTAGCGGGTCAGAAAGTAAATATAACTGCATCTCGTGGTCGGGCATTTTGCAGAATCAACATCAGTCCTCTGGGCGTCCGATGTAGGCCCATGTGTGTGCCTCTAGCATTTGCTGCACTTTTTTCAGGGTCAATCATTGTCACAGAAACCAGATGTGAACAGATATGTATGCATGTTTGTTCGTGCGTTCACTGCACTGGCCGTAATCGTCTCCAAAGGTTGTTGTGCGATCTCATCTCCGTGCTGCAACAAGCCAAGCAGAATCACAACTCCAGTCTAAACAAGTAACAAATTTATTTGCTTGAGGTTACAAATGAAACTCGTGTTCCCTGGTTGAATGGCAAAGTTGCAAGATGAGATCTCTCTATCCCGGTGAAATAGAACATAAGTCCAGCACAACCCTTTAGCTAACCCAGATGGGCCATCCTGCCTGGCCGGCACCTCAGCTTCAACTGCCCGCCAGCTTTCCCAGCAAATCACAACTTCCTGTCATGCCCAGTGGGCCAGATCTCCCCTCCCATCTCTTCCTTCCTGGCCGGGTTTTTCTCCCTGGTCATAAACCACCCAGGGCATTGACCACTTGAGATATCCCCGGAGATAAATGTCAGAGAGAGAATTATCATGACAACAATCCGTGAACATACCCGCATGGGTCTAGCTTTTTTTGAGATACTTAATTCATCTCAAAGGGAAACAAACTTCTTGGGTGGCCCATATAAAACCAAAGATATTTTCACTTTATTTTATGCCCCCCCCCCTCCTCTGGTCGAGCATCTAACACTTACAACGTCTGCCATGCATATGCATCACTTAAAAAAAATGCAACCTACTGCATTTTTACAAATGTTCTTATTATTGTTGAGAAAGGTATGAACCTGCATTTGCTTCCCAGCTTTCGCTAGGAAGAAACAAATAATGACTATTTAAACCTAACCATTTTATTGTAAACAGAAGAGACGTTGATTACAGAACAACTTGAGCGAATAAGTGAAGGTAAGGTGGGTAGTATGATGATGTTGATGATGATGATGGGTAGCCATTTCGCAATTGCTAAATTCAATTTTTTATGTGTTCAAATGTTTGGATGTGATATAGACGTCTTTAGATGTACCAAGACCCACGATAAGAATTAAAATAGAATAAATGGAGCAATGGACAACGCTGAATGAAAGAGATAAAAGCATGATTAGGGAACTAAAAATGTTTATATATTTAAAAATTTACAATAGTATTAAAAATATTTTGGGTGAGAATATTGTTTGTGTTAAAAAGTTAACTGTTCTCATTTGTAGAAAGTTTGAAGTAAGTTTCTTAGTAAAGAGAGAAGTTTGGGAGTTGGTCCGAGCGACGTGTTGTCAGTCCCGTCTCATGGGAAAGGAAGAGGAAGTAAACGCTGTATAATCTCTTTTATTATCTTTTGTCAGGTGCTCAAACCAGAAAGTAAGTTAAATGCTTGCACTAATCAGTGCCGAGCTTAGAAATTAAGCACAAATTCAAAATCATAATGGCAGCTACTGTCGCCGCTGTAATCGCTTGTACCTCCACTACACCTCCAGGGAGACAATGTCCTGACCATGCCTATAGAGACGGAACCCCAAGAGAGGTCAACGTACGGAAAGACAAGACAAAGGTCTCAAGGCAGACTTTTGCTCCCAGTACACATATCTATAGTAGCGGTTATGGGGCGGAATAACTAAGGCATGTTCAGAAGCTGAATGAAAAGATAAAGTTTTCCCTGTTAACAGAGGAGAACGAACTTACCTGTAAGGTGTCGATAGAGGACACTCAGGTAAAGGCATTGATCGATACTGGTCTCCCTAATACGGTCAGGGATATACTGACAGTTGCCGACAAAGCATAGGTTGAGTTCACTGGACTTGGTGGTCAGTCAGACTGATAATAGCCAAATGGAGATTGAGAGAATCGTCTATTTGCTAATATGAATCCAGGGTTATTTTAAATTCTACGTGACTTCAGACCTGTGCAGTGAGTTGATAGTGGGCGAGGATTGAAGGGTGGAAGGGAAAGAATAGTTTACCTGAGAAAAGCACTCAGTGACACTCTGTGCTTCTCGCAGACCGACATGAAGCTCCTTTCTGTGAAGGAAAGCATCTGAAAAATCAATTTTCACAAAACAAATTCCACCATTTAATTTTGCAAAAATATCTTCTGGCAAAGTTAACAGATACTGGTGTGCATTTAAACAATTGTTTAATCCTGTGGAATAATCGGCACATATTCACACTCTTCCATTCGCCTTTTTAATCACAACAATGGGAGCTGCCCATGATTGTTGCAGACGTTCCAACTCCTTGTTCACTATGTCTAGTGCAACATAGGGTACCGGATGTTTGGGTCTGAAAATAGGTTTTGCATCAGACTTTAATTTGATAGTCGCTTTTGATTTGGTGCAAAATCCTAAACTATCCTGAAAAACATTTCCAAATCTAAACTGGAGTATTTCTGTAAATTGTTTATCAATGTCAGAAACTGATGAAATATTTAGAGTGTTAAAAACACGCTTGTAAGGAATATTAAAAAGTCCTAAATTTTCTATCCAGTCAAAACCCAACAAATTCAAACCAGAATTATCAGAAAAATAGCATGTTCCAGTAAATGTTTTTTCATCAAAAGGCACATTGCAACCCAACTCACCGGTCAACTGAATTGTGTCGCACTTCAAGCTATATGCTGCGTTTTCTCCGGCTTCCCAAGTTGCTCGCGAGATTAGGGTAATATCCGAAGCTGTGTCAAATTGAAAGTTAACTGAGTTGCTATTTACAGCAACAGTGATGTATTTTCTGTGAGATTGAAAATCGATTTTAAATGTTGCAGAAACAGAGTTTGAATTTGATTTGTTCCAGCGCCGAAAATGTCTGTACGTTGGTTAATTGTCTCAGAGAAGGACAAATCTTTCGCTTGTTTTAGAAGAATAAAATCGATGTAACGATTATATTCGTCTGCTCCTAATTTTTTTAATAATAAACGTACCTGTGTGGCATCGTCCATATGGAAAAATCCATTGAAAAAGTGTCTTTCCAACGTGAAAACCATAAACCAAAAGTTAATCCTCAATGTTCATCATAAACGAAATTTTTTGTTTGCAAAATCATTGATTATTTTGCTGTGATTCAATGTTTTGGTCTGCCGTAAAAAATGTTGATTTAGAGTTATTATATCAAATAACTTTTGTTGATTTGTCTGGAGAAATCGCCATACCTTTTGTAATGATTTTCCTTCAAATAACTTCTTTTTTTTCTCTTTTCAATTTCTGTAAAGTTGAAATTTTTTTGTTTTTCTTTTTATCTCATCCTTGTCGCTATTGAAGTGACCGTCGTGTGAATTTGAACATGAAAATGTGAGTAAATAAACAAAGCCAGGAGGAATAATTTGATTGAGGAAACTCAGTATGGTTTAGAAATCATTATTTATTTACTTTTCATGATATGAAAAATAAGATTTACTAATTTAATTACAGTTATAGTGGTAGTGGGAGTTGAAACGATATACGTTTTTACAAATATGTCTCTCGGTAGGAAGCCAAGGGGGTCATAACTCTTGTAAGAGAAGATAACTCTGACAAGTTATCTCCCTTTAAATATGTCTTTTCTAAATGTCATTATTTTCCTAGCTAGAAGTAATAAATTACAAACTTAGGATTAAACTAAGGCTTTATCGGACTCCAATCCACAAGAGAAAGTTGGTGGAGTAGGAGGTATGTGAAAAGCTGGGTGTGGGTGTAATAGAGAGGTCAGGGTCATCTTAGAGTTTCCCAATTGTGATCATGGAAAAGAAAGACGGTGGACATTACTTTTGTGGTGATTTTCAGTAACCCCTAACCCTAATCGATGATATATTGGTCCTGTTAAGAACATTCAACTGCTTTTCGACATTAGATTTAAGATTCGGGCATTGGAAGGTGACCCTTAAAAAGGAAGACGAGAGAAAACAGCCTTCACAGGCCATGCAAGAATTATTTAACTTCCATGTGATGCCATTAGGGCTGTCAAATGCCCCTGAAGTGTTTACCCAGTTGATGACAATAGTATTAAGATGCATAGAGGATTTTTCCATGGGTTACTTGGACGATATCATGGTGTTTTCCAAGAGCATTTTCTGACCTGGACGAATTGAATGTCATCTGGGCCATTCCAGACCCCATGACGGTGAATCAAGTCTGAGGATTTATTGGGGCAATCGACTGTTATAGGCGATTTGTGCCAGCTTTTAGCTGGTTAGCCGGACTATTTATAGCCCTGGCAAAGAAGTATGCAAGATTTTAGTGGACTGAGGAGTGCCAAAGAATATTTGAAGCACTCAAGGAGCAACTGACCGCAATGCCCTTGTTAACGTATCCAAATTTATTTCGGGACCATATAGGGAAACCACTCAGGATAACCAATACATACTGAGTTTTGTGGACTGGTTAACGAATTGTTACATGGTCTTCACAATACCATATAAAAAAGTACCAACTATGGATATTGAGAGAGATATTCCCAAGGTATTGGGCACATGAACAGCAGATAACGGACCGGAAAACGTGAATCAGGTAATGAAGGAGGAGTTGAACATACATGTGATCATCTAGATTTACCACCTCCAAAGTAACACAATGGTGGAGCACTTCCATCGTACTCTGGTCGATGTGTTAGCCAAATTGGCAGAGGAGAACCATGAGAATTGGGATATGTACTTGCCCCAGGCACTGGCCACTGTGAGGTTTACGATGAATGAGACCTTGAAATTTGCATCTTATTATGTTGTTCGGTCGAGACGTCCTACCCATTAACAACTTATTAAAAGTTCGACGGATATACATGGGGAGGACTATCATAAATTAATTTTGGAACAGCAGCATTAGATTTTTACCCAGGTTAGTGAGGGCACAGAAGAAAAGGAATGCAAGAATAAATGAGAACTAAATTGGAGGTTGATCTCCAAGTGGGACATCCTGTATACTACAAACTACCCATAAATAGATTGGATCAAAGGTTAGCTCTGTTCTATCAGCTGGTAGAGCAGACCGGTCTAGTATAATTTGTGATCTGGGACCAAGTAGTTGCATGCTAGTGACCTGAAGTTGGCCGAATTAAAGGGTTAGACGGATAAGGCTGAACTGCTTGCCCAGCGGTTCATCTTAAACTTCACCTTAGACTCCATAAACCAATCCCACCATAATTTCCCATCACATAAGACGATCTGATCATTACCCCTTGATAAAAAACCTTGACACCCCCAAAGCATGTGGACTAGATCTATCTTTGCTATAGTAATAAAAGAAATGCTCTGCTGAGCTGGCCCCTGACCTCTCCAAACTCTATGCCTTGCCGAATCTTGCTTCCCTGATAGCTGGAAAATTGCCTCTGTGGTACCAGTTTTCAAGAACTCTGGTGAAAGAAGTGACCCAAAAAATTATTGCCCCATAAGTCTCCTCCCACTGTTCACTGAGATCTTTGAATGATTAATCAATTTAGGGATAGCTCACCATCTCAAAAATGCTGAACTTCTTTCTGACCAACAGTATGGATTTAGGCAATCTCGTTCAACAGCGGTTCCCAACTTCTGTCAGTCAATGTGTTTTCTGGTCATCGCAGTATACCTACTCTTAGCTGTGGCTATTACACTGGTTTCTTGGTGATATAAATTTTTGTCTATTGACTTATGGCAGTTGAAACGGCAGAATGCTTGCTGCCTATGTGCAATAGCAGCTGCACAGGTCGAAGTGAATCATTGGGGGTAGTAGGGCTTACTATAGAATTTTTGAATTGGGACAAATGCTTCTATGCCATTATCTTCTTTGTGCAGTGTTCAGCAGGGAGAGAAAAAGTTTTACCCCAAGGTGAATCTCTGATGAAATTCTTTGAGGGATTCCTAATCAGCACGTTGGTAATATCTCATTTTGAGTAACATTGCTTCAGTTTGAGGTTGGAGGTTTATGGTGATATAACTATTATTACTAGGTAATCAACATTCCCGAGTGGGTTATGAGCATTGGGCAATGTTGTCAAGAATAAGTTGAGATGTGAAGCTAGCTAGTCCTCACGATGTGGGAGACAAGTTGAGAAAGTGACAGTTTATGAGAGGGAATGTGCAATTGAAAAACTATGCATACTGTTACCAGCTGAGTCCATGTACCTTGAGAAACCAATTCAACTAGGTACCTTTACTTATATAACTCAATGACATGCCAAGGCAAGATGACCAGTAATCAATTTAACTGCAAGTTTTACATCAGAGTATGGGTTGCCATATATCTGGCTAAGGAACTTCATCTACCCTGATTTTGAAATCAAAATGATCCAAAACTAATGAGATCTGTCAGCCAGAAGCAAAATAATTTTAATGCGCCAGTAACAAACCTTCTCCCCCATCTCCTGTTTGTTCAACACATTTCCACCACAAAATGGCCAGAATTTGGTTCAGAGACTCTTTGATACACTTATCATTTGGTATAAGCTGATGAAAGCTTATCCACAACAGCCATCCCGATAGTAACAATCTTGGAAATATATATATGCCAATTAGCCTGATAATTTCTGTGTATCTTACTTGCCATAAGTATATTTTAATAATGCTACATATATATGTACAGTTACCTGATGTTCGCAGGGTTTGGGCGAGGGAGTGAAAACACCTCATCCAAGAGGAAAGACTAAGGTGTAACTGTTTTGGATGCATTTATTTTCAAAGGTGGGTTCTTCCCCTTTTGATCCTCTCAAATCAAGCATGACTGATTATGCTCCTTGTCATGCCTACTATGTATGTTTAAAATTTCATAAAAAATATGTCGAGTAGTTTTTTTTAATCAATGGGTACATTTATTTTTAGGGATGAAGAGCGTTCTGCACCTTTGTTCCCCTAAAAAATAAATCAAACATAACTTATTATACTCACTTTTATATCTACTATGTTGTAAATTTTAAGTAGTTCTTGAATTCATGAGTACATTTATTTTCAAACTGTGACTAAAACATCCTGAGTAACAAATATTCTTTGGTTCTACGAAATCTGATGTGTGAACGCATACATCTTTGCTATATATATATATATATATATATAAATAAATATAGATATATACATATATATACAAAACCATAAATGCAAAATAGCCACAAACAGTAGACATAGAATAAACTTTACATTTGGATAGCTACTATAAAATTAGGAAAAAAGTAACCTACTTAAAAAAAGTACATCTAAACTCGTAGTAACATCTAAAAGTGTCAATCAGCCTGTCAAACCTGCACACGTCATTGTTTTTTACACTATGGGACTTGTAGAGATATCTGTAGATGTAGACTCTCGGGGACAAGCAGGACATCATCCGCATACAAAAGTATCCAGGGCACGGGCAAGTGCATGTCCCTGGTGACAGCGTCCATGATAAGGGGAAGTCCTTAAACATACCAGCGGCGGTTTCTACTAGACTCTTCGGTGAGTAGTAGATAACCAGCTCCTCAGTATACCATGGAGTCATAGCGTGTACCAGAATACATCGTATGGCATGTGGTTGAAGGTTGAGAAAGGCAATATACAATGGTTTTGACCTATCGGCATGCTTCTCCATCAGAAGCCATGTACTGCACTTCTTAACGAATGTGCACTGATTTGACATAATTATAACGATCTCTCATATTCTGCAGTCAAATTCATCAGTGTGTGAGACAAGTCGAATTGCATTCAGCGGGACTACCTTTTCTCTTAAAGAGTGGCACGATGACACTGCACTCCCAATCAACCAAGACATTCTTTTCTGAAATGATTTGGTTGAACAGCTGCGCCAGCCAGACAAAAGGGAGCAATGTCGTTAAAACCAGTCGCCTTGCAGGGCCACATTGCTTACAGCGCCAAACAGACTTCAGCAGCTGTAATTGGATGTACACCACCCTAGACAGGGTTAGTAGTGAGGGTTGGTTCCCAGAAAAACTCCTCCATTAAGATTTTCTTGAAATATTGACACCAGTGATTAACAACCATGTTCTTGTCAATGATCAGCCTGCCATGCTTGTCGTTTATGCCAAAGAATCACTTGATTTCATACGTTCTGCTGAACGCCTTTGCTGAGTGTGTCAAAGTTCACATAGATCTTGCTGTAATGCTCACTCTTGGCTGCCGTGTATGCATACCAATTTAACAGGGATTTGTCAACATGAAATTTGTGGTAGCATAGTCTCTTTGATTACACTTTTTCCTTTACAGTTGGTGTTTACAGCCATTGAATTTCGTCTATCAGACAGTGTCCAAGCTTTGTCGAACCAAGTTCAACCAGTGTTGCCTAAAGAAGTCAAAAAACTGTTGCCTCTCTCCACATGTCCTCAACATTGACAACGACTAGAAGTAGAGTGATTCTTCTTCTGATGTTACATTCTTTTTTCTTCCATTGCCACCACTTTACGTGTGCAGTGCTATTTTGAACAAGATAAGAATGCCTCAAAGGTTTGAAACACTGTTTTGTATGATATTACTTTGGCATCAATGACAGTTCGTTGATCATGTTGTCTGATTAACACATTTTCCACTGTAGTAGATGTGATTTGTGCTTGCAAAAGCAGGTGTTGGCTATCACGAGATCATGTGAATCAACAAAATCAAGGATATGTTTCAGACGCCAAACCCAAAACCTTTGTGTGCATAATGTTCATTCGCAGCAATGCTGATGTAGTTGTTTAGATCTCTGGCAACCACCAGTGTGGAGTCCTATGACACATTGTCAAATAATTCCCAGAAAGCTTCTTTGATTTGTAAAGGAGCGTTAGTCTGTGCTGTATATGCCAAGAAGTGAATTGTGCATCCGTTGGTAACGAGGATGACATTCATTAGTCGTTTGCTGTATTGGTGATCTTCAGTGATTACATTATGATATTTTTCAGACACTTTGATGCAAACTCTGCTTTTTGTTTTTGAGCACTGTTGTACAGGAGTTTGTACCCGTCACTCATGTCCTTGGTCCTAGATCCACTCCAACGTGTTTGAGGGCCCGTCTGGTGAGGGTTCCGACATTCAGGTTCGTAAAACACGATAAAAGGGCTAGCTTACTTGGGCGATCCTGCCCTTGCGTCGGTAGCCCTTACACATTTCTCATGGTGGGCATAAAATTATAAAAATAAAAAATAAAGTAAAATCGAATGACATTGTATATGCAAATTGACACAAGTAGTGACATCAAATATATTTTTGGAAATGAATTGGTAGATCAAAATTAAAAGTAATCTCAAATTATGACAATTTGATTGTTCAACTATGATATAAAAAACTTTGAAAGAAAAATTGGCAACCATCGATTTGAAATTGCACTCATGAATCATAACAAAAGTGATGAGCTCATCAGAATTGATACGATGTATTTAATTAATAAGAGGAGTTTTATTGAAAGAAGAGAGTAAGCGTTCATATTTTCAATCTCACAAACTATCAAGATGCATTCTTTCACTTGTAAAACTATGAAAAATGGTAAAACAAGGTATCTTACAACATATCCCACCTCCTGAAGGAAGTAAATACGCCTTGCATATAATTGTATAAGGAAAACCACATGACAATAATGTATTTGCAGGCGATAAATTGATCTGTTCAGATTCTCATTCTATTCTCAAAATTGAAATTGCACTACATTCATGACCTGGAATTAACTTATTTGCAAAAAATTATCTTAAAACTTCTTATGTTCAAATTGATGATAAGTTTATTAACAGTTCTATAGGTTTACTACGATGTATACATATGCCATATAGGTGTGTGTGTGTGAAAAGGGCAAATGCTATATTTCAGAAACAATAGAAAATGTTCTAAGAAGATATGCTCATATATCAAGATGATAACAGTAATCAATAGTTAGAATCAAAAACAAACTGCAGATTAAATCGATTAAAAAGTGCTGGAAAGCCATTTTTTAATAAATGTGTGTTGATTGTTACAAAATAGAAGTTTTTGGATAAGAAATTTCAAAAGATTGTATCTCGTCAAACCCATGTTTTATACAGAAAATATCAAATGTGTCTGCTTCTACCAAAAAAGAATTAAAATCCTTTTGTAGTTTAGTCCATTTATTTATTTACCAAAATATTCAGAATTTGAAATTTGTGCAAAATATGTTCAATTTAAATGAACTTGGGAATCTAAAAGTAATCTGTAAAAGAAACCAAATTTTTGTGAAGATTTTTAATCACAGAAAGCCAATCACACTGATGCAGGTGAACATTTCATATCGGCAGTTTTACCACAGGAACGACATCCAGTAATGTATCTCTCTAGAAAATTAACAGCTGCAGAAAATAATTATTCAAATATAGAAAAGAAACTTTTGCAATTGTTTCAAGCAATCATAAAAGTCAACAATTCTTATTAGACAAAAGAATTGTGACTGAAATCCAATTACGAGCTGCTAGAAATTATTTTCAATCCAAGAAAAGAATTGTCAAAAATTCCATCTTTGAGAATTTGAAGATGGTCTTTGATTTCGACATTGTATATGTAAAAGTGTCATAGAGAGCATCTAACAACCCTCTGAAGATGAATCATTCCGGGAGTGCATATAATCATTTACGGTATTGTCTGATTAGGTCGATTCACCAACAAACAGAGAATGCCTCATTAATGAGCAGATCTTCCTTTTGTCAGAATGAGGTATGGGTCGGCTCAGGCCTAAGAGGTGCACCTTTCAAAGCCGTACATCCCTCTTAAGAAGGGGTTGGGTGGTTTATTGCTGATTTCCTAAAGCGCCCTTAATGGAGAATGCCGACAAGTCTGTTCAAGCTATTTTTGTATTCAACCAGAGTGTCTCCTTGAAGAGGTACAAGGCTGGAGGATGGGTAAACACCCATCCTCCAGCCTTGTACCACATTTTGTTGCAATGGGAAGCAATTCAATCATACCAGCATTCAGACAACTGGTACTACTATTTCATGTAAATACATATTCCTATATTCTTGTTCATGAACATTTTTATAGTTTAAGTGGCCGTTTAGTCACCCTTGATCAAATATTACAAAAGTGACGATAAGATTTAAAACGATAAAACATTATATGAAACTGCTAGCTCTTCTCCAAAAAGTGGTCATCTTAGTTATTTTCTTCAGAGAAGACAAGCAAAAAAACACTTGTTGCTTTCAAGCATTTTCATTGGATTTTTTATTCAATGTAAAATTTTTGTTGTTTTTATTTGAAAATATCTAAGATTGATGCTGTTATTTTGAAATAAAAATTACTTTCTTTCTTATATGAAAACCACATGGAAATTTTGGTGACAAAGTAATTAAAAGTGGACAAAGTGTTTCAAAATGGATAGAGTTTTTGATGGAAAATCAAACCTTACACAAAAACAAAGAACTCAACATGATAAAATATTAAAGCATATCTTAATGCAACAGTCTACTTTATTAGAAGCGTTAACACAAAAGAAATCGAGTGAAGAAAATTTAAGTTATTTCACAGAAGAGGCCATTGCGAATTCGATTACTGAATTTAAATATTGTCCAGAAGATAGTATTACGTTTCTATCGTACTTTAGAAGATATGCTGACTAAGTGTTCTTCATTCTGTCAGATATAAAATATATGTGTTTGCATACTGTTGTACTTCATTATTTAAATTACATTAAGTTTTTGCATCATGATGTATTCAATTACCTAAGATACAAAATATACATGTTTGTATCATGAAGTACTTCATTATTTAAGATAGAAAATATACTTTTTATATCATGTTGTATTTTATTAAAGGTACAAAATATACATTGTTGCATAATGTTATACTTCTTCACGATACAATATATACATGTTTGCATCATATTCATATTTAAGATAGAAAATATCTTTGCATCATGCCGTACTTCATTATTTATGATACATATTATGTGTTATAGCTATATAATATACGTGTTAGCATAATGTTATACTTCATAAATAAAATAAATTTTTGCATCATGATGTGTTTTAGCATCTTGTACTTCAATATATATATTTGCTTTATGCAGTACTTCATTATTTAAGATTAGCGGGACCCTGTGAAAATTCATCGGTGCTTTCTACATCAATCTTAATACTTTACTGTTAATAATAAATATCTGTCAAGGTCAATAATATTAAAAAAAATTACTTTCTTCCTCCATAAAAATAATTGCCATTGTCAGATAAATATTCTTTAAATAAATAAAATGAAATGGCTCTTTATTTAAAATGGTAGCAATGTAATTCTTTTTAAAACAATAAATATTCTGTGTCTTCTAACCATAAAAATAATTGCCTGCTAAATATTATTCAAATCAATGACAGGAATGTCACTTTTTGGAATGTATTTATTTAAAATTGTACTGTCAACAGGACCACATAATTTTATTTTGGAACAATTCATTTTAAAATGAGTTTGAGTTGTTTACGTTAGCGAAATCAGATTAATCATCATCTTTGCTAATCGGACACTCACTTAGTGTATTATTATATAAATACAAAATATATGTTTGTATCATGTACTTTATTATTGAAGATACAAAATATACGTTTTACATAATTATTGAAGATATAAATATGCTTTCATAATTTTGTATTTCATTATTTAAGATGAAAAATATGTTTGCTAACATGTATATAATGTATCTTAAATAATGAAATACAACATTATACAAAGTTATATTTTGTATCATGAATAATAAAGTACACCACAAGGCAAACACATGTCTCTTAAATAATGAAGTAGATGATCTAAACACATAATTTCTATCTTAGATAATGAAGTACACCGTGATGAAAACATGTATATTCTGTATCTCGAAGTACAATGCAAACATGTATATTTAGTATTTTAAATAATGAAGTACATGATGCAAACACATAAATTGTATCTTAAATAATGAAATACATCATGATGCAAAAATTATTTTTATATCTTATATAAGGAAGTACATAATGCCAACACATATATTTGCATCTAAAATAATGAAGTACAACATTATTACTTCATTATTTAAGATACAAAATTTGCATCATATTGTACTTCATTTAAGATACAAGTAGTATGTGTTCACATCATGCTGTACTTTATTATTCAAATGCAAGATATACATGCTTGCATGATGTTTTACTTAATATTTAAGATATAAAATATACATGCTTTTACTTTTCAACTGATTTTTATATACATTTTAATGTCATAAATTACATTGAAATATGTCTTCACATTGTTAGCCATTACATCATTGCAAATATTATCAGCAGTTAACATTCAATATAATCACTTATTTGTAAATGCAATTTCATCAGATAAAATTTTTTATGTGACTTTTTAAGTAATTATACTCTCTTGAATCTCAAATTCACATAAACAGTCAATTTTTGAACGCACTCACTTGTTTTGCTCCACCCAAACTGTTTTTGTTTCATTTGATTTTAACCAGTTGATTTTTCTAATAAGTTACCTCTGTTCATTTTTCTAAAACGTTATCAAGTCAGGAGCAGATCCAAGGCACTCTTCAATGAGGTCGTTGTTGCTATGATCCAAATCCCGGAGAAGGGATTTTTCAAAGTTGAAGTCATACTTGTAATCCTGGAAAATATCTCGACTTGGCAAGTTGAAGTCCAATTGCAAATCTAAGCACTTGGCAATGATTTCTAAATTTTTTGAAAATTTAAATGGGACATCACTCAGTGGAGAAATGTGGCTGACGTTTCTGTCAGAAAAATTGTGTCTTGTTAATGTGTTAAGTTGGTCCATGTTCTGTGGGTCTGATGAACAAACAGGACTTGACATTATGACCTGAAAAAAACCCAAAAAAAACGTATTGTTTTCTATAAATAGATTCGGATAAACTGAAAGTATTTAAAATCATTTTGTTTTTTTCTTTCAATTTTTGTGGTCAATTGTTTTCTAAAATCATTAAAACGATTTGATCAACATATTTTAAGAGAGGACAGTTCAATGTTGCTGTTAAATGCCAAATGATAGATAAGAACCACATCAAATGTGAAAACATTGAAAATAAACATTCAATACATAAAAACTTCATAAGGTTTATTCTTTTATTGTTTTTAAAAAACATACACACAGCATGTGTAATGACAAACGAGAACAGACGTAACTTGAGAAAGCGTTATTCAGTATACAATGTCGGTACAATATTAGTGCTGCTATTTATATTGTTTAGTAAAAGCATGAGAGTTCTCCAAAAGGAAGATAATTTAAAATAGGGAAAGTTATTCGTAATTTTTCATTACATTCACCCCCATTCTAATTCAATCATAAGGAGATGAAGTCGTTCCAACGACCGGGCTTTTTTCTAGTTCTGTTGAAATGTCTCGGTAGTCCTTTATCGGGAGTAGAATCAGGACTTTGGGTTTCCGAGTTTGACGATACGCAGGGGTCAATTTTCTCTCTCCATTCTGAGTGAGTATAAATCCGTCTCATTCTGCAAGCAGGTGGTTGTGATCGACTGGTTTGATAGCAGCTTGGTGATAGGCACTTCTGAGGTCTAGTATGCTATACAATTTATATTCGGCAATTTCGCTTATAATTTCATATATCCGTGGTAGTGGGTAAGCATCCAGTAGGATAAACCTATTTATGGTTGTAGAGTAATCAATTACTAGTCTTATTTTTTTTGGGGGGGGGGGGGGGGGGTCGGAAGATGTTATTACACCTTGGGCCCTCCACGGAGACTCACGTATTTCAATGATTCCTTCACCAAGCACTCTCGTAATCTCGGTTTTTATGAACTGTTTATCCTCAAATGAGTAGCGTCTAGATTTAATCGCTATATGTTTGCAGTCTTCAGATAAATTATTAAAGAGTGATGGGTACTGTACATTGACCGCTATTAGACCATAAATGCTAAGGGCTGGTTTGGATCCTCCAAAAGGAATCTCAATACGAGAATGATGCCAAAGAAAATCGTGCCCCAGTATCACGTCACTGCAAAGGTTTTTCATAATCAAAAGTTTGTTTTTGTATGAAATATATTTTTAAAGTAAATTGACCAGACAATATCCAATTACTTGTGATGATAAAGAAGCATTCACCATAGACACACGAGTAGAACAAGAAACTATTTTCCAGTTATTAGCGGTTACAATATTAAAATTAATATAATTACTAGAGCTGCTGGTGTAAATTAATGCATCAGTAGAAACGTCATTAATTTTAATCCGCATTATACTTTTCGAGAGGGAGTCTGGAAACGCAGCTGTTATAGTAGCTACCATGAGAGAGGCGACAGAATTTTTAGAAACATTATTTTTGGTAGACTTACACACCTTAGAAAAATGTCCCAAATTCCCACACTTGTGACACCTAGCATCTCTGGCTGGACAAGAAAAACGAGGGTGTGGACTTAACTCACAAAAGTAACATTTGCGACCTGTTGAAGCAGCGATGATAGGCAACTCTGAAAGATTTGCAGTGCCCGGAATTTCCTGGTTAAAGAAAGAAGTCACAGAGGAGGGTCCGGAGAAGAATTCACACAAGAGGTGGGGGGGGGGGGAGGCAACAAGAGTGTGTGTTGTTCAAAGCAGCACCGACCGTATCCGACTGCAGGTAGAACACCGACTGTTTTTTTTTGGGATTGTGGTAAGTGGTTTGTAATGTTTCGATAGTCTCTTCATAAGTGCTGCAGTCCATAATAGTTTTGTGTATCGTATGAGATACATAGTTGGTTAGTAGTCTAGTTTGTTTATCTGTCGTAGTGAATTATCTGCATGAAATGTTTGCAAAAAGTTTTCAAACGTCACTCGCTAATGAGTCCAGCGTTTTTCAGAATTAGAAAAGTCAAGTTCCACGTTGAACTGTTGTGGGCACATTAATTGTTTCATGCTGAATAAATTTTAATGACAAATGAGTAGCAATACACATCGACCAGAAAACTGTTTGGATAATTGCAGATTTGAGGGTAGTTCTATTAAAATAATCATATCTTAAAAACTAAAGCACTTTAAGTGCTCAAAATACCATCATTTTGTTAGGAAATGAATATCCTTTCAGGTGCATTCATGAATAATAATATACATTATATATTTTTAAGAGTTTTGAGCAAATAAAGGCGAAAAAATGTTAACGCTATTTTCAGCAATTTACGTCACTTTTTTTTTTTAACCCCCAGTTTGTTTAAAAGTCTCGTACCATTGCTGTATGTGGAATTTCGTCCTAAAATTTGGAGACTAATTAGGTAAAGTATCACTTTTAATGTTTGTCGGTGTACGAAGTAATTCGGCTCATTCATTTTTTTGAAATTTTAAAAATAAGACTTCAACTCGTCGGTTGAACATTTTTGAAAAATACATTTCCGCCGCCTAATTAGTAAGTAAATCAATCATTTTACTTTTTTATGCATTAAAATTATAATTGTATATATGTGTTCTCTTTTGATAGTCCTGATATTTCATGACCCTATCCGGAAAAAAAAGGCGTTTTCTATTTATAGTTTGAAAAACATTGTAGCAGTAATAGCAGTTATAAACACGAGGCGATTTTTGTTTATTTTCATTCTAGAACGAATTTGAAAAATTTTAAAATATGAATATAAAAAATGTTGTTACATTTTTTGTACCCAACTAGTAAATAAATTAATCTTTTATCTTTTTTTATGCATTAAAATTATAATTGTATGTTGTTTTGTCTTTCCGTAGTAGTAATTTTAAATTACCTTATCCGAAAAAATAGTGTCCATTTTTTGAGCGAAAGTCAACAATGACTGCTAGTATTGCTGATATAACATCAGCAGCAGCTAACTAGTCTTGTAAAGCTTTGTAAAAAAAGACAAATATATTTTTGTGCTTAAAAAAGTTAATCCTATTTGGTTCTTTTATAAAAAATACTTTAAAAAATACTGGTTTTCACTCAACTTTCGAACTTCTAGTAGTAATGACTTTCTAGTTGCCAATTTAAAAAAAAAAAATTAAGATTCTACTTTTTTAGGCGATTACGTGTAAACACCCTTAAAGTCTTGGCGAAAAAAAAAGAAAAAACAAAACAAAAAATAATTTAGGATTTAGAGTGGGGGATCAGTTTCGCATATAAATTTAATGTAAAATGATCTCCGATTTCCCGGCCATTCTTGCATTTTAGTGAAATTTATAAAATAAATAATTACTCTACCATTAACTCTAGGTACGACTAACAAGCCCACCTCCTAAAAATGCCTTCTTGAATGTATCGTACCATTAACCTTAAATATGAGTGGCAAGCCACCCCCTAAAAAACTCCCTTAACCCTAACACTAAGTCCGAATGGCAACCTCCATCCAAAACAAAACCCCTTCCTTAACCTTATCAATAACCCTAAGTCCGAGTAGGAAGCCCTAATCCTACAAAAAAGCCCATTAAAACCAAACAATCGTCTAAAAAAAAAAATAAAAAAAAAAAATAAAAAAGCAGACCCCCATAAAAAAAAAACGCACAGTATTTATTTGCCATAGAAAAAAATTGATGAATGCCCTAAAACGCTAGAATGGCCCGGAAATGGTGAATTATTCTACATTAAATATATGTGAAACTAATCCCCCACTCGAAATTCTAAATGAATTGGGTTTTTTTCTTTCTGCTAAGTTTTCAGGGTGTTCACACTTAATTGCCCCTAGCCCTACCACTAACCTGAAGTTCAAGTGGTAAGCCCCCACCCCCCATCCTCCCACAAAGCCCCTCACAATCGTCTAAAAAAAGAGAAAAAAACAAGAAAAACGCACAGGATTTATCTCCCATAGAAAAAATAATTAACTGTCCTAAAACGCTACAATGACCTTGAAATGGGGGATTATTTTATGTGAAACTGATCCCCACTCTAAATTCTAAAATAATTGATTTTGTTTCTTTCTTTCTGCCAAGTTTTTCAGGGTGTTAACATGTAATTGCCTAAATAAAAAAAGTAGAATCTCATATTTTGGGGAGGTAAGGGGTGAGTTAGCGGAAGGTGTTAATCTACAATAATGCCAAAGAAATCTTGCAATATATTCATTTTTAAACAGTCCTAGTATTAGATTTTAGTTTCTTGTACATAAAATGTATTACAATTCAACTTTGAGTTTTCTAACTTCTTTCTTTTAATGGATACATGGTATTTTTAAAGTATTGCAGCATATTTATGTGCACTTAGTGCAGATTACTTGGAAACCATTAATTTCTGGAGATTTTCAGTGGCACATTCTGATTCCTTGTACAAAAATACATTTATATGGTAAATTTCATTGCTTAATCTTGTATTTTAACAAAGATATAACATTTTTACTGAAAAATTAGTGTAAAAAATGTGACGAAACGCATATGGTCTTAAAGAGGGGAAAATATCCAATCGTGTGAGGCACAAAAATAGTCATAACTTCCTTATTTTTAGTCAGATTTAAAAAATTAAAAAAGATTCTTTCTTAGATCATCAAGCTCTTTCTATGTATGCCATTATTGACATATTTTAAGCAATTTAAATTTTTTCATGTGTATTGCTAAAATGAGAACAGACGGAACTTGATAAAGCTTTATTTGGCATACAATGTCGGTACAATATTAGTGCTGCTATTTATGTTGTTTAGTAAAAGCAGGAGACTTCTCCAAAGGGGAGATAATTCAAAATAGGTAAAGTTATTCGTAATTGTTTATTACAACATGTATTGAAAAACATACAGGTTAAAGTTATTAAATATATTATAAAATGAATAAATTGGCAGAATTAAAATCACTCTTGAAATTAGAGAATTTAGATTCATTTGAAATAACTTGTAATTGTATCGAAAGAGGCAGTCCATAAGCAAAACATTTTCATTAAATTTAACTCAAAATGGAAAATAGAAATAAGTGTTCGTTTTCTGGACTATTTCTTCTTAAAAAAAAACAAAAAAACATATTTTGCTTTTATGTGAGTATAGTAAATAAGAGCATGACTTTATGTCTGTATAAATTTTTGAAAAATGATTATTAAAAAAAAATGTTAATTATTTGGTATTTTTTTTACCAACTGTCATTTTTGACTAATACATGGTTTTCGTTGTTAAGAAACTGGTTGTAATGAAGGCAACACCTAATATGCTGAGCAGCCATGTATAGACTGGAATGATATGAAATAACGATTGATAAGATAAGAAATAACGAATAATAAGATACTATTATTAGTCATGCATAAAAGTAATAAATGATATATGCGCGTGACCTGCACATTTACAATGATACATATAAAGATATGAGAATCTCGTTAGGGAAAATCGGTTTTGGAGAGCAACAAGAAGGCATCTAGAATGTAAACTCCGAGTTAATAAAACTGTTGAAACTAAAGATGCAGCTTCCTTTCATTTAACAACTGGCAATGAAGATGAGATCTACAAACTACCACCAGGTCTATTGAGAGGACAACACTGCCAACTATATTTGATGCAGGAGTAGACAAAGTTTCTCAAGCTGGATTAAAACATGGCAAACATCGTACAAAGTTGTCTTAATGTGTTAAATATTGGGCGAGTAAACCCACTAGTATATAAATTGGTTAGTTTGTAAAAAGCAGAAAAATTATTATCAGTTTTACAATATGGAACAAAATGAAAAGATTTTTGAAAACACACTCAAAAGACATTACAACTTTGATAGAAGCCATCGAGGAGGCCATCAAGAAACTCGACAGTAACAATGAACGGAATGAACTTGCTTCTGATTTCTGCAAAATGAATCAGATTCAGAGTCAGATTCCGACAATTAAGAGTCAGCAATCTACAAGATTGAAAAAAGGAGGCAAGTACACCATATGCAACCACTGTAAGAGCATCACAAAACGATCATCAAACAACATTGTTTGTGAGGACCAAGATTGTGAGTGGGGTGCAATAAGCCATGCTCATAACAAGTGTTATAATATTTGTGGTTAAAAAGAGCATTTCTCTTGGTGCGAGCCATAACAGGATAATCTCCATATTAACCACAATTAGGATGACAATGATGAAAAACTGATGCGCTACACAGAGTCCCAAAATCAAATTTTACCTTTGGATGATGTTGAATCCAAATAATAATAGATACCGCCGGTACGTAATAGGTAAACGTAATTTCATCCTAGAAACCAATGTGCCTGGACAAATTAAGCACCTCAGCCATACCTCGATCCAACTCCAACGAACTGGGAATAAAACTATTCTCTTCAAGGGAGAATTTATTATAATTATTCACTGAGAAGATAAAGGAGTGAACACAACATGGGTCACCATTGATAATGATGACCAGCCTGAAAACATCATAAACCTGATATCATCCAACCTTGCTGAATCGCTTGCATTAATCACATTCAACCACAGAGAAAGATGCCAGACCAAATCATTCCAGAACATAGAATTTATTGAATTAAAAATAATCAGTGAGATCAGCCGTCGTAGATATCATTGCAAGGTACTCATCTGTAATTTTTGGAGGACCTTTTTTAGGGTTTCAGTTTTGGGAGGAAGATTTTGGGAGAGCAGAATTTTATAGAAACATTTTAAAGAAAAACAGTTTTAAGTAATATTCAAATGTGTGAGAGAGCGATGGAAATGTTATATGATAAACAAACAAAAAATAAAGAGTACAAAAGTACAAGTTCAAAAAAGAGATATTTCATATATGTTTAAAATGGAAGTCTACAAAGATAGAAAAGCATAGAATAATTGTTCATATTTGAGTGTCCTTGCAGAACAAGGGGGAATCATTCGTTGAGATATCGAGGAAGCCTGAGTCGATAATTTAAGGGCTGTGAATTATCCACAGGTCTGAAAAATCGTAATCAAAACTTCCTCACTTAATTACATAAATTAGATTTCATTTAAAGTTATTAAATAAAGTCAATAATCATTTGTTTTCATATTAGAAAGTTCAGTGAGAAATGTATGAAGTATTAAGGTGGTTGAGTTTATAAATTTGTTTTCAATCAGCAGACGACATGGAAAGGGGATTCAAGCAGTGTGTGTGTGTCGCCTTTAGTGTGCGTATGCATAAGACAGTGAAAGAGTTAATGCATTGTGTATGTGTGTGCATTAATGTCAGTGTGGCTATGTGTGCGTGAGTTTAGTAAAGGCATTTTCAGCTTTCCTAAGGCTCAACAGAGGGACGATGGAGCCTGGAGAAACGTCGATGTTAGCTCTGTTGTCGATTTGGGCTAAACATCCAGTTGAAGGAAAAATCTGGCCTTATATGGGGTCGAGGTGGCTCCAAAAGGGCAATTTCTATTAATTCAGAAAAATCCGCTGATTGGTTCAAAATATTATATCTAGAGGACACCTACCTCCTCATCTTATATGACATCATGCCACTGTTTCCACAGACGTCTGTATTCAGTAAGATGGATTTGAAAACATGATTCCATCAACTCCAGATGTCTAGCAGAAGATTGCTTGATGCAATTCAAAAGGCTCCAAAATCAGGAGAACTCAACCACCGATTACCGGCATCTCTAAAGCTGCTGTTATTCAAAATTACATTGTTATAGTAACTATGAATAAGAATAGCACAACAGAGCATTTGAGTATGTCATTATAACCCTGGAAAAGGTAGAACTTACTGCCAATACCAGGAAATGTACACTTGGACAATTGGAGATTCCCTACTGGTAATTAACAGTCAATTCACATGGGATTCAGCTTGAACCAGCAAAAACCCAGGCTGTACGAGAAGCAGGTAAATCCATATACAAAGACGAAATAAAGTCCTTTCCAAAAACTCGCTGCAGCCATAATAAATTTATGTGAACTCACCAAACAAAATTGAATGGAGAGAAATTTTGCAACATTTCATCAGCTGACATAATACCCTTGAGAAAACTATCACAAATCATTACCTTCTGTAATGATTTGTGAACACAAAACGTTACAATTTATGCTCCATGGTGACATTCTGTCTTTTCCTTTCTCTAACAAAATTAATTTTTTATCTCCAATGGTTTCTTTGTTCACATAACTTATATCAATCTATGCCGCAAACATTCCTTTAATTAATTGTAATATTTTATTATTCTTTTCAACAAGATTTTTATGGCTTAAATTTCCAATCAACAATCAAAACTTTGAAACAATTATCAGCGCCCCAGCATTTTGCAAAACTGCTTTGTAATGTCTAAGCTTCTATTTATATTAAGAAGTGCATCGTGTTACTTTAAAGTCAAACTCTTGGAAAACTTTGACAAAATTCTTTGTCGCTCTGTTAGTGAAATCTGTAACATGGATTTCAACGATACCAGTTGGCATCATGCTACTCTGTCTCTTTGGTTCGACAGCCCTGGTCTATGCTATGCAACTGATATTGCACTACTGGCATTCACTTCTACAATCCATGCTTCCAGAAAAGTCAACATTCATCTTTGTAAGTGTAGCGCAAACTATTCACAGCTGATATTACAACTGCTTACACATATACATATTTAAAATTTTTTTTATGGAAATCACTCCAAACAAGGCATTAAGTCACTTGATGAAAGGAGCTAACAAGAACGAAATATGGTTATCGCAAAGACAGGAAATGTCTTGAAAAGACCAAGGCTATAGGTAAGAGGAACACAGTCAGCAGGAAGAAAGTTCCACAAGCCTGCAGTTCTTGGAAAAAAGCTACTGGAATAGGAAGCTGTATTACAATGAGGTATCAAAACAGCAAATTGATGGAGATCACTAGACGAACGAGTCAAACGAGCTGGAACAAAAGAAGCAGGGAATAGGTCACACAATTCTGAAGAACACATGCCATAATAGTATTTATAGAAAAGACTGATACTAGCAACATCATGTCTGTGAGAGAGAGAGAGAGAGGGTGTAGAGAAGAAAAAAGGGTGAGGCCAATCAAATTACAGATACGTTTCTGCACCTTATCAACAACCCTCAAATGGGACAGAGATTCACCAGTCCAAATATGACAACAGTACTCCATACATGGTCTGATAGTAGATTTATAGAGATAGAGAATAGCCTCAGGTGTGAGAAAGTGTTTGGAGTAATAGAGAGAACCGACTTTACGAGAAACTGAAAGAGCAATAGATCTAATGTATGAACTCCAAGAAAGATTTGATGAGAGAGAAAGACCAAGAAGTTTCAGAGTCGATTTCTCCTTAAGATCAGAGCCATCCATGAGAATCTCAGGAAGAAAAGGAACACGTCGACGATTGAAAGACACGAGCTGAGTCTTAACAGGATTAAACAAAACAATCGATTTAATATCCCAATGCACAACTGAACCCAGGTCAACTTCTAGATCAGCTAGATCCAAGGGAGATTGGCGAGAAGCAACACCAGAATAGAGAGTGGTATCATCAGCATAGATGTTAATTTTCTGAATAATATTCTTTTGAAGATCATTTATATAAAGAAACAGTGGTAGGAAAAGAGAATTAAGTCCAAAGTTACTCGGAAGCTTCGATCAGAAAGAAAAGGCCTAATAATGTCAAGAACCTCACCACCAATACCATAACTATGAAGTTTGTGTAGGAGACCAGAATGTCATATATACAAATATACAAGACAAAAGTCAATATCTACTTAGCAAAATTCTTTAGGGATTGAAAACTTGAAAATTAAACAAATTACAAATTGTAATTTATAAATCTAAATGAATAAATGTGAAAGTTTTTTTAATTGATCACAAATTACCTATATTACATACAAAATGGCTCTATGTTAAGTAAATAATACAAGAGTTAACTAAGGAATACCATATATATATATATATATATATATACTAGAGATGAAAGATCCAAACAGAGGTTTTTGTATGCCTGATTTGCATAATTATTTTTAAAAGACTTTATAATAAATTACTGTTTGGTGTCATATTTCTAATTTTAGTGTGCTATTATCCCTATATATATATATATATATATATATATATATATGTATATATATATATATATATGTATATATATATATGTATATATATATATATATGTATATATATATATATATATATATATATATATATATATATATATATGTATATATATATATGTATATATATATATGTATATATATATATGTATATATATATATGTATATATATATATATATATATATATGTATATATATATATATATATATATATATGCAATAGTTTTGTCGATATTAATTGAAGTGATTTAATAATTAAAAGTATAAATCACCAAAATGTTTCTTAAAATATTTTGAATTATTTTCAAGGGACGTAATTGAAATAACTTTTTCGCAATTATCTTTGTCAGTAACAAAAAAAAAAAACTGCGCAAGGTAATATTTTTCGGATGAAGTCTAGAAATGGAAAATTTTCAACTAAGTTCCAATTGTGAAATTAAAATCCATTTGTTTTTTTTTTAATTATTTATTTTTAAAAATTTGTGTACGTTTTAGCATCTTCAAAAGACCTTCATTCTATTCCATTATTAGATTTGTAGTTTTAAAATTACATTGCAATTAAACATATAGTAACAAAATAAAAATATTCCTAAAGATTTAATTTGATATCTATTATATTTTAAAGAGATATTTTTATCTTCCTTTCCTGCACGTGATTTAAGAGTGATTTTTCCCTAATATTAAAGTCAGGAAAACAAAATACTAAGTTCTCTCAAAACGAGAATTGATATTAAATTAAATCTTTATTAATATTTGTTAGTACATCTTAAATTGTAATGTAATTTTTAAACTACAAATCGAATAATTGTATAGAATGTCGTTTTTTTTAAAAGAGAACTTTTGACACTGAAAAGTACACAACATAAAAAAAACCCGCCTGAAAAGTACACAACATAAAAAAAACCCGCCTGAAAAGTACACAATATAAGAAAAAAACCCTGCCTGAAAAGTACACAACATAAGAAAAAAAACCTGCCTGAAAAGTACACAACATAAAAAAAAAAAACCCACCTGAAAAGTATACAACATAAGAAAAAAAACCCGCCTGAAAAGTACACAACATAAGAAAAAAACCTGCCTGAAAAGTACACAACATAAGAAAAAAAACCCGCCTGAAAAGTACACAACATAAGAAAAAAAGCTAACCACCTCTAAACAGATATTCCTATTTACTTGCCGCTCCACGAGGGCAAAGTTAGACACAAGGTCGATTTTTAATGTGGAGTAATCCAGCTCCTCTGAATTGGAACAAAAATTTTAATTGCCTCAGTCTAGAAAGACTTCTCCTTCACTGACCAAGGACAGAATAGACACTACATTTTGTTCTAAATAGTTGTTAGATTTTAATTGAATTATCACAATACAGTTTTGAAAAGTTGATTTAATTTTATACATCTTGCCATCTTTTAGCTTAGTTTTATTTAAAAAAAAAAAAAAATGGATTTTTAAAAATCACTGTTCTCACAAAATATTTAAAAAACAAAACAGGAAAAACAAACATGCACACACAATCTGTATTTGAAATGGGGTTAGCTTTTTTCTTTCCCCCGGGAAGGGATTGGATTGGAAACTTTCTTATTTAAATTATTATTTTTCTACTAAAAATTATGTATTTCTTCATTTTTAAAAAAAAATATTGCTTCAAACACATTTCGGTACCCCTAAATTACATGCCCTTCTTTTTTAAATCCAGTATTTTCTAACAATGGAAAAAAACTTTAAAATTTCAATCTAAAATTAATTAATTTTTTTTAAAAATTTTGCATATTTTATCTTTGTTATTAATAAAAATTATTAGACAAGATTGCATGTGTCTGTGTTTCTCGTTTATATATAACTTATAAATACATGCTGAATTATTATTTTTTAATTTACTATTAATCAAGTATTTATTGAAATCAAAAATAAAATAAAGGAAGACTAAAACAAATATTTAAAAATGTAAACATGACTATATATTTTTAACTATACGTCTCCACCTTCAGTTAATTGCTGCCCAGAGGGCGGGTAGGGTTTGCTAGTATCACATAAAATACAATTTTTATGAAAAGAAAATTCTTCATAAATATTTAGTTTTATCAGTCTTTGACTAAACCACAGTCACAAATTGTTAATTGTCCTTAAAATGAGAGCTTTTTAGTTAGTAGTTAAAAGAATCGCTGAGAGGTTAAAGGTCAGAAGAAGAAAAATGTTATGTACATCATCATCTAATTGATGTCATTAGCATTGCTCCACAAATAATAAATGTATAAATTCAATTCCAGAGATTCTATATTTTCTTCTAACACATTAGGATCATATAATTCACCCAAATTATTTCACCAAGCTGGATATTAAATAATTCAGAATTATTTTTTCCTGATTCCTTTTCACAAGTTTTAGTTTTCCTTTTTTAAAATGAATTCAATTTGTTATATTACTCTTCCGTCAATTCACATGTGATCAGTGAAACACATTGCTACTTGGAATTCTTGTCATTTAATAATAATACTGAAAAACAGCTGTGCTAAAATGTGAATTTTATGAATAACAAAATATTATGGAAGAACACAAACAAAAAATAATTAAAACAATTTTACTAAAATTTGATAAGAAACATAATAAAATCTCAGAAAAATATGAAATTCAATGTGTTAATGTTTCCTTCATATCAACAACATCATCTCTAATAAATATATTGTAAAAGAAAAACTAAATCACAAAGCTCAGCAATATTTTATTTTGTTTTGCAGTTTTTACTAAACATTCATAAATTTTTTTACTCACTAAACATTCATAAAAATGAGAAAAATGTTGTTTTGATAAATTTTTTAATGGAAGTGTGAATGCAAGAGTTTTCTATGTTAGTCGGTCAAAATTCAGGAAGGGGACGTTTTGTCTTCAGCACCGTCCTCTTCTGGAAGACATGCGCACAGGGGAACTGTCTTGCCTCAACACTGCCTGCTTGCTCAGAAGCGGTCTTTTTCAAATCAGCCAGCATGGGATTCGGACGTCCGATGAGCTTGCGTTAGACGTTGGTCATTCTGGGACAAGTAGCTTGGTAAAATAGAGGTAAGCAATGCAGAGTTCTCTGAACCTATTTAAGTTGTCGCTTTCTTCCAATTTTCTTTGTTTTGTTTCTTAGAACATGTTTGTAAGACTGATTTATTTCCTGTATTTACAGTTTTAAGGTGAGAAAAAACGAGTTATATTCAGCGTTGGCCATGTGTGCGCATAATAAATACATTCGCCTGTACTACTCGATTTTTTGCCCCAGATTGTTTGCTGTTACAGGAAGAAATTATTTAATTTCTTTAAAAACGTGTAAATATTACATTCTGAATTCCATCCAAATCAATTTTGAAAATCCTGTGAATCTTTGGGTCATTTTTTCCCCCGAGTATAAAACAATTTGTTGGAGATCAACTTTTCTACTATTTTACTGACGACTTGGGGGGTGGAAGTATAGTCATACTTGTTCCACGGATACTAATGCAAAAGTGAACACAACAATTTTAACTGAAATTGGGTTTGTCAATTTGTTGTATATTGAAGGTTGGGTATTTTAGCTAGTGTAATATAATCGCTTTCAATGTCTTCAGACACATTTAAGGACAAATAGGGCAAAAAGTTGTCTGGCAAGGTCAGAAGGGACAAAATTAGTAAATGGAAAAAGAGAAAGTGAGAAGAGTTTGAATCATGTGTAGAGTGACATCATCAAAAAAAGTAGAAAAGGTTTTCTAAGAAAAACAAACTGGGAAGTGAGTCAATATAGATATAAAAAATACCATCTTAAAAATAAGCAGCTGAAGTTGTCTTTCTCCCCTTGCTGATTTATGTTAACCTAAATAAAAGAACAAGCTGTCAATTTAAAAATCATCTCAGTTTGTTCTACTAATTTGAATTAACAACGATTCAGCTTATCTTGTTCAGCAAGAAGACTTCATTTATTTTACTATTTGTGTGCTAACAAATTCCATCCGAAAAAAGCCAACATTTCTTCAGAATCCAGTTACCATAGTTTTTAACAGCACAGCATTAAGCCACACCCACTAGACGATTGATTGGCCACAACGAGGATATGCACCAAATTTACCATTCAGCATTAATTGTTCCTCGTTTTTTCTTTTAATTTTTCAATTATAGAACACATTTCGGTCCGAACAGAATTAAAGTTTTTCAAATACTCCCAAAACAAAATAACGAGATGTTTAGTTTTATTATATTAAAAGTAATAATGTTGAAGTAATAGTAATAACATCATAGTAATAATGATGAAGTAATAGTAATAACATCATAGTAATAATGTTGAAGTAATAGTAATAACATCATAGTAATAATGATGAAGTAATAGTAATAACGTCATAGTAATAATGATGAAGTAATAGTAATAACATCATAGTAATAATGATGAAGTAATAGTAATAACATCATAATAATAATGATGAAGTAATAGTAATAACATCATAGTAATAATGATGAAGTAATAGTAATAACATCATAGTAATAATGATGAAGTAATAGTAATAACATCATAGTAATAATAATGAAGTAATAGTAATAATAACAAAATCGTATGCGTATATGTTTTTACCTGTGAATATGCAGGTGGTTGATTGACAGTACACTCTTGGTAACCAAAAACAGTTGTTCTTTCACCGGCTGTTTCACCAACCAAAAGAAAACCGTCTTCTTCACGGTCACTATCACGCCGTTCAGGTGCAGCAGAATTGTCAGAGTTAAGTTCAGATCCACCAGGTTTTGATTTCACCAGCCAGGAAAACATTCTTCCAAGAACCTAAAATGGTATAGCCTCAAATATAAGCAAAATACATCTCATGTTTAGAATTAAAATTGGCCAACACATAGCATTTATTTGTTATTAGTTTTGCAAACTTTTAAACTAATTTGTTCGATGGTTGAAAAATGACTTGTCGGAAATGAAATGTTAATTGCAAATGCTGTAAATAATGATGTTTTTCGTATTAGAATAATTAGGAATCGATTTCTTGATTTATTTTCAATGTCACATGCTGATCTCCTGTAAATAGGTTTTCGTTTAGATTAGTCAGATGAATAAAAAAACTTTTTAATGATTTTTTTAATGAGAATTAAAAAAAAAATCCTTTTTTATATATATATCAAAAGTTTTATTTAAATTAAATTGTTTACTTTTGGTAAAATTTTAAAATAAAGAGGTTTTATCACACAAGATTGACACCATTTTTACTGTAGCAAATTTCAACCACAACTTATAAGATAATAAAATAATGTGAGATAAAAAGTGGTAATAAAAAACATAGAAAAATGTAGGATGGGAGAGAGACACCTCTGTCACATTTATTAGATTTATAGAGACGTGGTTATGTCTATTAATATAGAGGTTAATAAAATTGAGGTTAATACAATCTACTGCTGAATTTATTACAAAAATTGATATAGTTGTAGAACTGAAATAATTTTGTTCAGAATAGAATAACTGGTAAAAAGACTTATTTTTGTAATGTATCAAGTTACAGCCATTGGGTGAAGTTTTGGATTGGCCCAGAGGGCGCCTTTGTTGTAATTGTTGTTGTTGTGTTGAATATAAAAAGAAGGACTTTAACAGATCGGCACTTGGTTCAGTCTTGACACGGCAGTAAATGGTGCAGACTTAATAATTGGCGACGAGGATGAGATGGAACCTATAGACTTCAAACAGAAAGCATCGCCTATTCCTCGGAGATCTGAGCGTGTAAAGAGAGCTCCATTTAAGTTAAGAGACTATGTTTAGTGATCCATCTAAGAATGGAGGAATGTAATGTATCAAGTTACAGCCATTGGGTGAAGTTTTGGATTGGCCCAGAGGGCGCCTTTGTTTCAAGAGATGTTTTTGTGTCTTTGTCCATCCTCTTCATTGTTTCCTTGAATGTACGCACACTGCGTTCAGCCTGGCCGTTGGAAGAGGGATGATAAGGAGCCGTGAATATGTGTTTAACCCCATTTGCCTCTAAAAACCTCCTGAATTCATCACTGGAGAAACAAGGGCCGTTGTCATTCACAACCAGCAGAGGCAAACCATGAGTCGCAAAGATTCCCCTCAACTTCTCAATGGTAGCTGCAGCAGTGGATGTCTTCATTATGCAAACCTCCATCCATTTGGAGTAGGCACCAACCACTATTAAGAACATGTGTCCAAAAACTGGACCAGCATAGTCTATGTGAATTCTTTCCCAGGGCTGACTTGGATATTCCCAACAATGAATCGGAGTTCTGTTGGGCTGTTTCTGATTTAGCACACAACTTTCACACCCCTTGGCGGTCCACTCAATATCTTCATCCAGTTTTGGCCACCATACATAGCTTCTAGCTAATGCTTTCATCCTCACAATGCCTACATGAGTCTGGTGTAATTGCTGCAGAACTTTTCCTCTCAACTTAGGAGGAATAATAATCCTGCTTCCCCACAGTAACATGCAGACTTAATAATTTTGTTGAGCAAAAAGAGGAATAAAATAATTATATAGAATTATGAAACTTACATATACAATCAATAAAAAATTTATTTTCTATAAATAACTTGTTTAATTGTAATGAGTTTGCTATGTAAGTTTATGATTTATCAATCATTCACATTACAACTGGAAGCATAGATAAAACAGGAAATCTTTGATTTTTATCACTTCAAATACATCTCTCTGTATTTCTATTTACACATATACAACCAGAATAAATTGTTAAAATCTTTTTTATCCCCAAACAACATTTGTGGATAATGAAATAAAGTTACATATTCAACTAGAAGAATACCCATCCCAGAATGGGTAAAACGAATTCCATTAACAGAACAGTTTTGCACCACTTTTATGTCCCATTACGAAGATAAAAATAAAGATATAATGATAACAAACCTTATGTCTAGAATCCTTATTCCAATTATGATATTTGGTGCTACCAAATCAGGCTGTCTGAAGATACTGGCTTCCTGACCAAAAATGCACCAAACATTGATGTTATTGTTTTTTTTTTTTTATTATTCGTTTTGCAAAACTCAATAATGTTCTGCAAAACCAAAAACAACAATTTTCTACAAAACAACCAAACCAAACACCATGGATAAATACTTAAAAATATAACGAACTTGAAGCATTAAAACTTTTATCAATATACTGCCAGAGTACCCCTACCTAAAAAAATTGCAACATTTTGTCTTTTGGTGGTTTTATGTTAGGCTGGGTCTAGTCTACAACATAGAAAAAATTCGAGTGTGGGAAAGTTTCAAATTTCAAATACGACTTGTTTTGGTTTACGAGTCATTTTCCATTTACGTTTGAAGCACTAACTCGGTCAGTTTTCATTATAAATCTGGGATTTTTACTTGTTTTCAGGTTCACTTTTTCACATGAAAAGAGTTACCAGTGATGCCAAATAAACCCTTATTCCATATCTAGGGTACCCGACCCCTAAACCCCTCATTACATCCTCATTGGTACCCGTACCCCTACACTTCTTATTACACTCACCCAGGTTCACAAACAGGTATATGGGTGATTATTTTTATATGGGTACCAGTGGTGAATTATTACTTTCTTCAATTAATCGGGTCCCTTACCTCCGTATATAAATGAAATTGTTTTATAGGGTATAGGATTCCTGAGAAAACAACTGAAAAACCAAAAGATACCACGTTTTACCCCATTAAAAACTGCCCTCACTAACAATTCACTAGCTCCATATAATAATACACATATATTTTCAGGGTCAAACATGAGTTCAGCCGCCAGTAGAGAAACTTGTCTTTTATGTGAACAGGATTTGGACTGTGATCAGACCGTGGTGCTTCGAGAAAAGGGTGCTGCAGGTGTCAACCGTGCAAGTATCGAAAGAGGTGTCAAAGTCATTGTTGAAGCCGGAACTAGTGTTCACATAAACAAAAAGGACATTGCTTTAGCCTAAAAAAAGGATGATTCTGCTCGGCCAGTAAAAAGGGGTGCCCGTGTTTCTCTGGGACGATATGACAGTAAAACGCATTGCTTTTTCTATGGAACTTATACTGATACTACGAAAAAAGATTATAAACAAAAAAGTGAGGGAAAGATTTGCTATGTGAAGACTGACGCATTTGCTCAAACTATCCTGATCATTGCAAAACAAGAGGGGATGAGTGGGCCACTACTGTTCAAGGTCAGATCGAATATTTTGGTGGTGATCCTCATGCTGCAGACTGTGTGTACCACCAGTCATGTAACGTCAACTTCCATACAATGCGAAGTATTCCAAGATAGTTCACGTCAGCTGAATTAATCAAATGATGAAAAAGTGGAAGACCAAAAGACAGCGATCAGGATGAAGCATTCGAAAGGGGGTGCATTCTTGGAGGAAAACGATGAGGAACAGATGACGATATAGGACCTTGTCGCTTAAATGGGAGAATACTTATGAGGTAGTAAATCAACGGCATATGGAAATCAGTACCTCAAGGAAAAGCTGATAAGTCAATATGGAAACACTTTATTTGTGACCAAAGGCCGTTGTGGTGTCACAAACATTGTGACATTTAGGGAAAAAACCTGTGACATTCTTTGTGAATACAACAATTCACCTCCGACAGATTATAAGGAAGCACAAAAATGAGCAATTCTCAAAACAACAGCGAAATTCATCAAAGCTTTCTTTCACTTCAACCAGACTACTCCCAGTTGGCAAGACATGATGCACCTGATGCATAAGGAGTACAAATATATAGGACATTGCTGGATGGCAGTAGACTCAACGAGATCATGGAGACAGTATATGGTGAAAATGCTGTCATACACATGATGAGCGAAAAGGCAAGGCAACACGCATTTCGTGGCCACCTGCTGGTGGATCAGTGTCACACACATGAGATTGTTACCAACATCTTGGAGGATGAACCTGGTTTTCAGGACCAAATAGAGGAACTTTAGCGGCTGTACATGCTGATGGAGACTGGTGAATGTTCCATCGGTAGAATTTACAACAGTCTAACTCTGATAAGGGATGAACCAGTAAGGGCTTCCAAAACCAGCAATCTATGGATAAACTATTAGCACATGCTAGGAATTGCTAGGGCACTTGTTGCAGCTGATCGAATAGAATTTTGGGAACTGTGCCAATATTCGCAGCCACTGGTCATCCAAAATATCTGAAGTCGGCTCGTCTATATCTCTAGAAAATGTATGTCTTGAAAGATGACAACCCTGCAGTACATCAAAAGTTCCTGTTTGGGTTTCACGTAATCAGACGCAGTAGCAAATACTGGTAAGTCTTGGCTCCGATCTTGTCATCGAGCAAACACTAATGCGCTCACTCAAAAGCCATGGTGAGTTCACACAGGGTAGTGGGATGTCCGAGCACCAGAGAACAGTTTGGGCCATGTTGTCCACTATGTCATCCGCTTACAACCTTGCCATGCAATAACTTACCGCACAAAGTTACACAACAAGCGAACAACATAAGGAGTTGCCTGCCTCTCGGGTGAGAAGAGAGCAACTTGACAGCTTTAGGCGATGAATCGTTATGCAATATTATCACAGGGATTACTGCTAACGAAGATGTCAATGTTCAGGACCTTTTCAAAATCGGAAAAGACATTGTACAGAAGATGGATGGACAATACGTTTTCTCCTACTCTCACAAATGGAGTTTGAAAGCAAAGACTTCAGCATCGAGCAAGAATGTCAAAGTTTCTGCAGATCGTAGCATTGACCCAGTACTTTTATTCCAGAGTTTTCTTCATGGTCTCACAGATGGGTGATCTAAGGCTGGATGATCTCATGTACTATGAACTCTGTCTCTACCCGATGTCTTTGTTTGAAGGAAAGTGCATCTTATGTCAAGCAAACAAACCACAACTGGCAGCAGCTCTCAGAAATTATCTTGAAACACAATTGGACAGTGCTGTGACACAAATCATTCCAGTCACAGAGCACAATGTACTAGACGAAGGATCTCTTCTTCACCATTGCAAATGGAAGGAGGGGAGTACCTACAGCTCGATTGCAAATGATTATGCCTCATTTACTGTTGAACACTATGGGAGAGCAACTGTCGTGTTTGATGGTTATGAAGTTTGACTAAGTATAATGGACTGTACTCATCAGCGGCAAAGTCGAAAGCGGAATGCAAGAAAGGTCAACATTAATGAGGTAACAAACTCTGCTGGGAAAAAGGAGGACTTCTTGTCTAATGTGGCAAACAAGCAGGTGCTGATCCAGACGATCATGTAACGAATGCAGCAGAAAGGCTGTGATGTTATTCAAGCGGAAAGAGATGTCGATGTTGAGATTGCAAAGGCAGCCATCAATATGTCTGCTTTCAAATCAACCACCCTCATTGGAGAAGACGCAAACCTTCTCTTCCATACATATGTTTCTAAATGTACTGCATTTTATTTTTACTCTGACAAGGCGAAATCCTACACCTACAATATCAAGGTTCTCAAGCAGGTGCTTGGCGAAGCAGTTTGTAATGATCTGTTGTTCCTGCATGCCTTTACGGGATGCGATTTGTGTCCAGGGTATTCGGAATAGGAAAGACGGGGTACCCACAAATCTTCAAAAGAGAAAAGACAATGACAGACTGTTCAAAAGCATTTTCTCTACCAAAGCAAAGCCAGGATGTTGTGGAAACCAATTGTTGTAAGGCAATGGTAGCTTTGTTCAATGCGGGTAGAGAAAAACTCCTTGGCATCTATTAGATACAATATGCTCTGCAAGAAAGTTGTGAGAGTTAAGATGTTCGTCACGTCAGAACGACTCCCACCAACGCCCTCTACCTGTAAATTTCATTCTTTGCGGACTTACTACCAGATTATGAAGTGGATGGGATGTAGTGATGAAATGGTGCTATCTGAGTGGGGGTGGAAGGTGGAAGGGAGCAAACTTGTTCCAGTGATGACGGACAAAAGCTCTGCTTCAACTGCACTGATTCAGATAATTCATTGCAACTGTTCAGAAGGCTGCAATAACCTAGGGTGTACCTGCAGGAGGCATGGACTAGAATATACAAGTGCATGTGGACATTGCCAAGACGGAAATTGTGACAATATGAAAAATAATCCAGTGGAAGATGATGATGAGGAGTTAAAAGTTCTGAAAAAGCACTGTGACGTAAGTGAATCAGGGTGGATACAACAAGGGTAATGGGTGTAGGGGTACCCATTGATATTGTATAAGGGTTTATTTGGCATCACTAGTAACCCTTTCATGTGAAAGATTGATCCTGAAAACTTGGGTAAAAATCCAAGATGTATTGATTTATCATGAAAACTGACCGAGTTAGTGCTTCACATGTAAATGGAAAATGACTTGTAAACCAAAAAAAGTCATATTTGAAATTTGACATTTTCCCATACTCAGATCTTGTCCACCTTTTAGTATGTTGTAGACAAGACCTTGCACAAAACCATCAAAAAACAAAATGTTGTGATTTTTGGGGGTCAATCAGTATATTGACCTGTCTAAAGGAAATGCAACAATTTACAAAAACAAATAAAATGTTTGCGTGACTGATAAAAAATGAACTAGAATACAATAATTACAAAATAAAATTTAAAACGTAACAATTTAGAAAAATATACAATGCAACAGGTCACACTTTTTATGCCTGCTACCAATCACCAGGGTTTTGTCTCACGTGACTCAAATGAGAAAGTCTACTCAGAATATTTAAAAATTAAAACCCAGTGTCTCTTTTATTCAACATTCATGTTTTTATCTGTTTTTCTCATTTTCCAAAATTATTACATTTAATTGTCAGTGTGGATTGTTGAAAAATCAGAAAGTGACTCACAGCAGAGCTAGTCGAAGAGTGAGGTTATGAAAACATAAAAACTTCCTTCACGACCCACTCCTTAGGTCTAATAACTAACCGTCAATCCGGTAATGAATTGACAATTTAGGTAACTCTCCAAAAGTAGCCTTCCTGTTCCTCTACTAGTATAAATTCCTTGGAATAAGTGTCCTTTATCTTTGATGTTTTCTACACACTCCCAAAACAAACAAAAATTAAAGGAGAAAGAAAAAAGTTTGTGTGATCCTGCAGGAGGATGGATAAGTGCTAGACCTAAGTTAAGGGCCACCTGGAGGTAACAGTGGTTCAGGGTACACTCATTCTGTCCCTTAGCCGGAGCTCCGCTGTCGGTTGTAGTTTTCGTCATACCCAGGAATGGTATTATTGGGCAGCAATTAGATTAGGTCTACCCCTCCGTTTTTTTCGAGGTGCATAATCAGAGCAATACCACTCTCTTGGAGCTATTTTAATGCCAACACACTCAAAGCCAACACACTCACCACAGCATATCATGTCCTGGCTCCCTGTTGGTATTACAAGTAGGGCACAACCAGATTGTGCCATCTCTTTCCTGAGATGAGCCTGAGGGTTCCGGGTCTCAGCTGCTGCCTAACGCAACAGGCAAAGAATCAGCATGATTACGCTGACACTCATTGGGATCATCAGAAGATCAAGAAATCTCCATCGGATATAGATGATTTAGGGAGTGAACCTTCATGTGACCATCTCCCTGTTTTACATGAGCCATTCTCACCATTCCATCTTGTCCCGAAAAGACCTCAAGTATATCCAGGGCTTTACGGAGCCCTCTAAAAAGGAGCGCGCTCCTTTTTGATGGAGCGAAGGAGAAGAGGGCTCATTTTATATTCAGCAGGAGTGGAGTGGGAGCAACCAGATATAATTAAAAAATAACTCAGAGTAAACTTTTCATTTTTTAATTATATCTCTGGTAAATGTATATGAGATAGGGAGAGAGAGAGAGAGAGAGGAAGAGGGAGAGGAAGGGAGAGAGAGAGAGAGAGAAAGAACTAGAGAGTTAAGCATAAAAACAAAACATTTGAAGTTTAACACCGACATGTTAAATTTTTGATGGGACAGTTTTCTTAAGGCAGCAGACAATTTGGCGCCAGTGAGTCTATAGATGTCTTTGAAGTTATTTTCTTATAGATTTGAACTTTTTTTGTATTTATGACAAGGATGTTATTGCTGATTGAATAAATAAGCCAATTTTTCTTTTAATTCATGTTTTTTAGATAAAGAATTTTAGGTTCAATTATACAATAGGGGCCGTTGGATTTTCTTGCCCATTTCGCTCGGTATTGACCCAAATGTTCGATAAAATCGATTTTTGGGGTGAAATAGTACATGTTGTCCTGACAAAAAATTCTAATTTATTTTTTAGCATATATCAAATTGAACTTTTATGCCACATTTTTACCCGTCACCTTTTTGGCGACATTTTGTTATTCTTAAATTCACGACTAGTATGTTTTAACCTTTTCATGTTTGCTTTTAAATTCGTTAAATTCCGTTAAAACTTGCTTTTGTATATTTACAATGTTCAAAGTTTTTTTTTTTGTGTGTGTAATAAATTGTTAAAGCAGTAAAAATATCTTTAGTCCAAGGAAAAAATATATTTAATCCAAGGAAAAAATATCTTTAGTCCAAGGAAAAAAACAATAAAAACCAACATGGCCACCAGCGATGAAAACCTTGAATTAAAGTTAGATTCTCAACACTTTAAAAAGTAAATGAGAATTTTATTTCAGGACCAAAAATACAATTAAAACCAGCAATCAGTTTCATCAAAAATTTGGGTGAATACCAAGCGAAATGAGCAAAAGAAAAGAGCGGTCCCTATTCTACAATTAAACTGATGTTTAAACTAAATCAATTTAAAGAAAATATCTTAAATTTTAATTTAAAAAAGCAAATAATTAGACTTTCTGACTAATTTGTTGTTTTTTAGAACCGAAAGTAGATTAGATATTTTTCTTTATCTTAAAAAATCTATAATCGAATATTAAAATTGTAAACAGTTTGTTTTTGTTAGAGATTTCAAATATAGACGTTTTCACCTTTTTTATTCAAATTTTTACTTTTAATAAATATTTTTGCCCGACCTAGGAAAACTTGCTCCAGTTAATTTTTCGGGGGAGGAAAATTTGACCCGATATTTTTTCAACTCCCAAGGTCTAGGCCAGATATTTTGTATGAAATTTTAAGACATTAAATGGATCTCTGAATTGTTTATTGACAATTTATTGATATTTTTTGGCCAACTTATGAAAAAAAATTTTTTTATTCAATCTTTAAAAAATAAATTTCATTGGGTTTTTGTCGCCCCAAATTGTACTATTGAAAAAAAAAAATGGATAAATCGATTTGTTTGAAAGTACTTGCACGTTTCTCTGTTTTAAATAATAATATACATTATAGTTACGTTCGTAAAACAAATAAATATATATGGCTGTCTCTTCTCTCCCAGAGAAATGTTTTCTTTAAAAAGAAAATAATCACTAATATTGTTTAAAAGTAAAACTTTATTTACTTAAAACAGATCCAAATTCCCTTCCAAAATAAATAGAAAAAATATCGGGTCAAATTTTCCTTCCTTAAAAAATTGTTTTAAAATACTTAAGGGATTTTTCTATTTCTATTTTATACCTCAGGAAACGAACATTTATGTATAATCCTATGCTTCGTCCGTCATGTTCTCCTATAACTCTCAAAATATTAGCGAGATTTTGTCAAATATTATCTTACGGTCTTACACTTAAAGTGCCATACCAACCCATATTGACGAGATCCTTTGATGCCCACCCCTATCCTTCGACCACTCATTGGCAGAATAGAACGTTTATGAAAGAAGGTACATTTTTATTATGGAGCGCTGAAAAGAGCCGCTCCTTTTTTATAGGAGTTGGAGCAGGAGCGGCTCCTTTTTGAAAAAGGGGAGCGTGAGAGGAGCCAGCTCCAATTTTGGACGTTGGAGCAGGAGCGGGAGCAGTTCCAAAAGTAGTGGAGCGCGTAAAGCCCTGAGTATATCCATCCAAAAGGGTTGTGGTTTTAGAGGGCTCCTGATCAGGACTACATTATTCCTTTGAATACAGTTCTGGAATGGTTCCGGGATCTTCCTGGAGACCTTCTTCTAAGATCAAGGAGGTACTCATGGTACCAAAGTTCCCAAAACCTTGACAACCATTGATCCCGCAGTTTAATTGTCTCAATTAACTTTTTCTGGCTGAAAAGAACCAAGGTGGAGAGATCATTTCTTCCCATTTGAAGTAGTGATGGGACGATTCCAATATTTTTCCTGATTCCGATACAATTACCGATTCTGTTTTAAATACCTGATTCCGATACAATTACTGATTCCAAACAAAAGTGCCTGAAAGAACACAGCCACAGCATAAAAGTATGCGCAACTATAGCACCCCTATCGAAAGAGTTCATTAAATGGTGTTGATTAAAGTTTGCTTATATAGAAATTTTCCAATATTTGGAGCTTTTCTTATCACAAACATTTTCCTAAAAAGAACAATGAGGTTAAAATGTAAATATAACAAAGTTATGTTAAAAAATCAACTAACAATTTATTTATGCCAGTTTTTTTTTAATATAATTTTGTGCTGGAATAAAATCTATAAAAAACAGATATGTTTATTTTTTTTATATCTCACCGATAAGTTATAAAAAAAAACAATACACATTGGGAATCAATTTCCTTTTGTGTGATTAGATTTTATGGATTTATAACAATCTTATAAGGTTCTTTCCGATGAATCTGCCACCGGAGAACTTGACCCAAAATAATTCTACCCCAAAGAATTTGACCCACCCGATATATTTTTCTTAATCCTGATTGGATATCTGAAATTTATTATTATAAACAATTTATTGATAAATTTGAGTTCTCTAACTTATTTTTTTTAATGGATACATGATATTTTTAAAGGTATTGCAGCATATTTATGTGCATTTACTGCAGATTACTTGGAAACCATTAATTTCTGGAGATTTTCAGTGGCATATTCTGATTCCTTGTACAAAAATACACTTATATGGCAAATTTCATTGCTTAATCTTGTGTTTTAACAAAGATACAACATTTTTACTGAAAAATTAGTGTAAAAAATGTGAAGAAATGCATATGGCCTTAAAGCGGGGTAAATATCCAATTGTGCGAGGCACAAAAATAGTCATAACTTCCTTATTTTTAGTCAGATTTAAAAAAAATTATAAAGGTTCTTTCTTAGATCATCAAGCTCTTTCTATACATTATTCAAATATTTTAAGCAATTTAAATGTTTTCATGTGTATTGCTAGTTTTAGGGCAGTTAACCAATTTTTTCCTATGGGAGATAAATCCTGTGCTTGTTTTTTCTTTTTTAGACGATTATGTGTAGTTTTAAGAGGGTCTTTGTGGGAGGAGGGGGGGGGGGGGAGCTTGCGCCTCGGACTTCGGGTTAGTGGTCGAGCTAGGGACAATTACATATGAACACCCTGAAAACTTAGTAGAACGAAAAAAAAACAATTATTTTAGAATTAGAGTGATGGAATTAGTTTCACATGAATTTAATGTAAAATAATTCACCATTTCCGGGCCATTCTAGCATTTTAAGGCAGTTAATAATTTTTTTCTATGGGAAATAAATCCTGGGGGTCTGATTTAAAAATAAAATTTTTTTTTAAACAATTATGTGTGTAATGGGCCTTTTGTAGGATGGAGGCTTGCCACTCGGACTTGGGGTTAGTGATAAGGTTAAGGAAGGGGTTTTGTTTAGGATGGAGGTTGCCATTCGGACTTAGTGTGGCCATCGTAATAGTAAACTAGTTTACTATATTATTTAGGCCACGGTTAAGGGAGTTATCTTTAGGGGGTGGCTTGTCACTCAGATTTAAGGTTAATGGTACAACATGTTCAAGAGAAAGCATTATTAGGAGGTGGGCTTGCACTTGAATCTAGAGTTAGTGGTAGACTGGTAGAGTAATTATTTATTTTATATCATGTTGTCAGCTTGAAAAATATTTTTTAAATTGCACTAAAAGGTAAGAATGGCCGAGAAATGGAAGATCATTTTACGTTAAAAAAAAATGTGGCAACTTATTATTATTATTTATCATTATTACTAGAATTAAAATTCGAAAGTTGAGTATATTTGACAACCAGTATTTCTTGAAGTATTATTTTATAAAAAGAACCACAAACAGCATTAACTTTTTTAAGCACAAAAGGTACTTTTGTTTTTCTTTATTTTTTCAAAACTCCGTAAACGAATTTTACGAAGCTAACTGTTTATAACTAGCTGCTGCTGATTGATTGCTATATCAGCAACACTAGTAAAATTGTTGATTTTCGCTCAAAAGGGGACAATATTTTTTTCGAATAGGATAATTCAAAATTACTACTACCGAAAGACAAAACAACATACAATTATAATTTTAATACATAAAAAATTTTTTTTTAAATTGATTTATTTACTAGTTGGGGTACGAAAAAAAAATTTTTTTAAATGTGTTTCTGTTGAAGTTTTATTTTTAACATTACAGAAAAAAAAGCATCAATTAATTTCGTACCCCGACAATAATTGAAATTGATATTTTTCCTGATTGTTTTCCAAATTTCATGAAGAAATTCCTCATACACATATGTTACGGCATTTAAAAAAGAATGCCCCCACCATTCTTTTGAAAATGCCATACCACATGTGTATGAGGAATTTCGTCATGAAATTTGGAAAAAAAAAAAAAAAAAAAAAAAAATCGGGAAAAATATCAATATCAATTATAACTGATCCAGTTAATAAAAAAGTGACGTAATGGTCGAAAATGGCGTTAACATTTTTCTGACTGTAAACTCTTCAAATTTAACATGTTGATTATTATTTACTAATACATGTGAAAGATGACAGCAGCCTTCTGTGAATAATCACTCGGCCTTCCCTGTAAGTAGCAGCTACATTGCGAAACCAATCGCTGTCAGGTTTGCGGGCTGACATCCTCATATGCTTTGGGTGGTAAAAAGGATAAACCCTCGACCCTCAGCAACTATGTCTACCCTCCATGTGAAACTTAGACCATGCATCAGGCACATCAGAGCAGAACCTCCCCCGTGGGAATTTGCCATTGGTACATGGAACGTCCGCGGCCTGTCCGCCGCTCAGAAAAGAGAGACACTAGGCAGACTGTGAACACTATAACATCGACATTTTGTGCATCCAAGAGACAAAACCGAAAGACCACTGGGAACAGACACTCGAGTAGGGACACAAGCTTATACTCGTGGAACAGAAGAGAGCCTCCTATTGAGGCCTAGGCTTTGTCATCAGCCCAAGACTTCTTAACCACATCACCTCATACAAGTGCATTAGTGATCGGGTTTCCACTCTAGACTTCACGCTCCCCACCAGAAGTGGACCACCATTGAAATGCCGAGTGGTTAATGCCTATGGACCCACCAGCGAACGTGCAGCAGAGGATCCAACCCTCCGAGACAACTTCTGCACACAAATGGGTTCCGTGATAACCATCCCTGCTAGATGGAAGCTCTTCATCTGTGGTGATTTTAACTCCAAGCTGGTGTGATACAATGATGGCCGCAAGGATAGGAAGTGACTCATCGACAGAGACAAAAGAAAATGCGGGAGTGGTCAGTAATGAAGGCCGCGAGGATAGGAAGTGACTCATCGACAGAGACAAAAGAAAATGCGGGAGTGGTCAGTAATGAAGGCCGCGAGGATAGGAAGTGACTCATCGACAGAGACAAAAGAAAATGCGGGAGTGGTCAGTAATGAAGGCCGCGAGGATAGGAAGTGACTCATCGACAGAGACAAAAGAAAATGCAGGAGTGGTCAGTAATGAAGGCCGCGAGGATAGGAAGTGACTCATCGACAGAGACAAAAGAAAATGCGGGAGTGGTCAGTTTCCATTGTTCAGGACAGGTGACTTAGAAAAAAATACCGGACACAACATTTGGGGGTGACAGTGTTTTGCGACAGTGGGGTAGGTTAGTTTTACGACAGTAAGGTTTATGGCAAAAAGTTAACGAGTTTGGGTTTCGGAGAGAAGCCAAGCAGTTAGGGATCGAACCTCCACAGAGAGCGGATCGGACCGGAAAACGATGAGATGAGCTGACGACTTGAACAATGACAATGGAGGTCTCGACAGTCTGCGACGGTGTCACACACACTCATAGTTCAAACTAAATTATACACAACGTATATGTGTTTGTGTTCTTTCTCGAGAGTTGTGTTCCTTTATTTAACTTGTGGACCAGTGCTGTGCCCTCGACGATTCGTCAGTGGATAGACGACTCGGTTAGATGATGGAGACAAGAATGCCACGGACACACAACGTTGGGGTTGACAGTCGTCGAGTGGGGCAACATGGTTCTACACTGAGAAAGCTCACCATTGAAGCTGGCGTTTACCTAAACATGGGCTCCTACGGTATGGGCACACTCAACTCAAACGGTGAAGCCCTTCTTGACTTCCTATTAACAAACGGTCTCTTTGCCAGCAACACAGCCTTCAAACATCCATGTAGACACCGAACAACATGGACAGGTCATATCACTGACAGCAACCGAGCGACAGGCTCCAAGGTCACCAAGGCAGTATTCAACCAGATCGACTTTGTACTATGCCAGAAGAATGTCACCGCAATACTAAAAGATTTGCGCTCCTATGGAGGCACTGACTTGAACTCTGACCACAAACCTGTCATCACACGACTCAGGATGGACAGATTACAGCTCGTGCATAAGCATCACTCCAAAGACACAGGCCAGGCATGTATTGACATTGACAAGCTCTGCAAAGACCCTTCAGTGCAACAGTCCTACCAGGAGCAACTGCAAAACTCACTGACTAAACTCCACCAAAGCCAGGACCCCAATGAAGCACTGAATGACCTGCTGGACTGCATGAAGACCTCAGCAGCAAAGACAGTCGGCGAGATCAAAAAAATAGAAGAGCACACAACACACAGCTGATCCCATAGTCACCAAGCTGTCAGAACATCAAAAAGCACTGAGGCTCAAGATCTACAAACATGGCAAAAGTGAAAACCGCACCCCACTCCGAAAGGAGCGCAACAACATCCTGCGCCTCATAACCAAAAGGTTGAAGGAAGTCGCAGTGTAAGAGGTAGACGCCATAGAAGATGAAATCACCTCAACCGATGACTGTCTAAAGATGTTCCGTGCAGCAAAACAGCTTTGTTCAATGAAACCCACCCCACCCATCATTGTCCAAGACACCGATGGCAACCTCATGGGAACTGATGAAGAAAAGCAAGAATCATCAAAGACTGGTTCCAGCAGCAGTTCACCGACCAACAGGACGAACCACTGCAGCCATTTGAGGGCACCCCAAGGCCACTCCAGACCCCCATAACAGAAGAGGAAGTAAAAACTGCCATCACTGCACTTCAAAATGGCCAGTCCAGATGGTGTGAACAGCGAGCTGTTTAAGCACTCAAAGAACATTGTTTTCGCTCATTGGCTAAAACCATCAACTCATCTTTCGAACACCACACACCCATAGAGACACTAGGAGAAGGCACACTTATCACCTTACCCAAGCCAAAGAAGCCCCCTGGGCCACCAGCCAACCTCCGGCCAATAGCCCTACTGAACAGCATAAGAAAGATCCTGTCTATCATTACCCTGTGCCGCATCAAAGACAAAATCGACTGCTTCACGGGACCCTACCAAAGTGGTTTCAAAAGAGGCAGAAGCTGCGTAGACATTGTATGGGCACAATGTATGCTGACCTCAGTAGTGATGACAAAGAAATGGGACTTCCACAAGATGGGCATTGATATGTCGCGAGCCTTCGATACTATCAAGCGACAACGCATCCTAGATGTCCTACTGCAAGCAGGCTGCAATGATGACGAACTAAGACTTGTAAGATCTCTGTTAGCAGGGACAAAGCTAAGAGTCCGAGTGAAAAACGAGCTGTCTGACTCATTTGAGACCACCATAGGCAGAGAAACTGAAAATGGACAATCTCTTCATGAACGAGATGAAAACAGAGTTTAACCATGTATACCTTGCAGAAGCCAGAGAGTTGAACCCACAAGGCAGGACCCTCCGCGGCAATGAGAGCTGGCGCAAGAACAAGACCCTGGGCTCCCTGCTGTGTAGCACTACAGACGTCACAGCCCGCTGTATACATGGTAATGTAGCGTTTCATTCATTACATAAACTCTGGAGCCGACGAACCAAGATCCTGTTGAAGACTAGACTCCGTCTCTATAACGTGTACTGTGTATCCATCATGCTCTACAATAGCAACAGCTGGGCAATAACAAAAGCCATGCTTGACAAGCTGGATCCGTTCCATCACAGGTCACTGCTGGCCGAAAAAACTTATCAGCAACAAAGCACTATACGAACTGTGCAACGAAAAACCCCTCTCCACAAAGGTCGCTGAACAAAGATGGTCTATGTTAGGCCATATCCTACGAATGGACCCTGACACTCCCGCACAGAGGGCACTAGACTTTGCCGTTACTGGCTCGCAAGCCTACCAACCGTGACTAGGATGGCACTGCACAAATCTGCTGGGCACACTACGTGCTGACCTCAAGCAGGTAGGACTAGGACCACTACGTACAGCAAAACAACTTCATTGCCTACGACAACTTGCGCATGACAAGGCCAGATGGCCTGGGACTAGCATGGAGGACTGATTGCAGCTACGGGATGTCATTTTACTACCGTAGCCGCAGAAAACAGTTTTAATAATAATAATAATAATAATAATAATAATAAACATGTGAAAGGATATTCATTTCCGAACAAAATAGTGGTATTTTGAGGACTTAAAGTGCTTTGGTTTTTAAAATATGACTATTTTAGTAGAACTATCTTGAAATCTGTGATTATCCAAACCGTTTTATGGTCAGTGGGTATTGCTAGTTTCAGCATAAAAATGGAAATGAATTCCCTATTAGAAACTGGTTTTATAATGAAACTAGCAGAGCTATCCGGTGATGCCCGGGTGCAGAATCAAAAAGCAATGTTTGTATACTCAATTGGTTGGCAGATTAAGTTATCACTTTGATCACTTGCTTTTATACTCTTAAAAACTCTTATCACCAAATAGTTGCAATAGTGAAGGTAGTACACACATGAAAAAGTAGATTACAATCTCATTGCTCAATAGTAAGATTATAGCTGGTTCTATGTACAGGTGGGGGGATTTTTTATACATGGTTTCCCAAAATAATGAAACCCGGTAAAGTAAATAAAAATTTTTTAGCCCCTTTTTCTTTAAATACAAACCACAAAAAGATAATTATCGATTTTATTATTTTATTTTTTATCACATGGTGTGTTACGGCTTTACTCCTTCAGAGGATAATTCCTATAATTTTATTTATTTTAGTGCACATTTTTAAAACATGCTTCCAGTTAACAAAACCAAATATACAAGTGAATAAAATGCATAATTATCATATGCTGTTTATGAAAAAAATTATTTTATAAGTAAAAGTTTGAAACCGATATGGAAAATTTCAAAACTTTAAGGAAATACAAACTGCAATCATTTAATCAGAAAATCATCTGGCATTAAAGATTGAAAATCTCTTTATGTTTTTTGTTTTATTTTGATGTGCATACACAAAAAAAATGTTTTTGCACCTACATGTGATGCTCCTACATAAAGCTGACCATGTGAAAAGCATGGTTCTTCAAGTTGCAATCCGGCAACTTTTAGTGTTTGGCGTTGACTTTTATTGATGGACATAGTGAAACAAAGTCGTACAGGAAACTGCAACCGCTTAAAGTGAAAAGGTATATTTGATGGTATAATTGGTATCCTCGGAATAAAAACAGTTTCACCTTTGCCACAACCAGTGAGAATGATTGCCTCAATACAATTTATCATCAATTTACATTTTACTTTTTAAAGACTTGAAAATCGAACTTTAATGCAATGACTTATACAATTATTGATCCCAGACAACGCCGAAAAGCACAAATAGTCACTGTCAATTTTTGATTTCTTCTCCATTTCAACTCGTAAAGCATGTTCATTTATATAGCGCCACTGTCATATGAAAGAACTCATAAAGCATGTTCATTTATGTAACCGATATATAAAAGAACTCATAGCAATTAAGAGTTGGTGATTTCTTTACATGGCGGGCATTGGCGGATATTAGCAGGTCGTGGTTGGCATCGTCTACTAAAATGTAAAATTATAAAAATGCAGATTCATTTCCTGTTTTTAGTTATGAGTTGGTGATTTCTTTACATGGCAGACACTTGCGGGTAGTGGCAGGCAGTGTCTACTGAAATGTAAAATCTAAAACAGGCTGACTCATTTCCTGTTTTGAATTATAAGTTGGCTAAGTAAAGCCTGGGTTAGTCACCCTCCTTCTTCCTAGAATTATCGTATTAGAATTTTGAATCCCCCCCCCCTCCACATTCTCCCTATGATGTAATTTCCGGTTGAATTTGAGGAAATGACTTCCAATTTTTTTTTCAGGAATGACTTGCAATTTGTTTTTAAAAAGACTACATAATATAGTTGTTTTCTAATTAAATTAATACATAATTAAATTGAAATTAAGCTAAAAATAGCTGAAATAATCGACCACCCCCAGAAGAAATCTGCCCCATAGCCCTTTAGAAGTGAGTTTCGAGATTCGGGAATATGCCCATTAAGTTTCTCAGTGAATTTTACATTAGAATATACTTTTAGATTTTATCTAGATTTGCTAACTTTTTTTTTCTATAGGGCACAAACACACACACACATACCCTAACACACATACATACAGACATTGAATTTTATATATATATATATAGACTAGCAGGGCTACCCGGCGTTGCCCGGGGCGATAAAAAAACAAAGTAGTAGAAATTAAAGAGTGTGTTTAACATCTTTATATAAAAACTTCAATCTGTCTTCTTTCTCTAGCCGTCTCTCTTTCCCTGGTCCCCATTATTTCCCTCCCTCCTTCAACCCTCTATTTCCCTTTTTCCCATATGATTCTTCTCTTGTTTAAATATGTTAAAAACTAATAATAATGTAATTCATTTCCCCCCCGGAGCCATCTGCTTTATATGTAATAGTGTAATTTTACATTTATTGCTTCGGGGCATAAAAAAAATAGAAGTTAAATAATATGTGTAACATTTTGATGTTAAAACTTCTATCTCCCCCCCCCCTCTCCTCCTAACCGTCTTTTTATCTTTCTCCCTTTATCTTTTAATACTGTAATGTTAGTAAGGAGGTCTTTACAGAACTGCCAAAAGTATCGGTAAAACCAAAGTATTAAGAAAAATAATGTTAATATTGATTATTGATCCCGAACAATGCCGAGTAGAACAAATAGCCCGGTCTATACCTATATTCTGCCCTCCCCCTATTTCAGAATATGAAGATAAATAATCTTACTCTGTGAATTTTACATAAGAATACACTTTTATAGGTTATCTATATTCTCTAATCTTTTTTAGACAAACCTAAATTGTGTTTTTAAACGTGAGTTATCGTTCTTCCTTAGCTATCCTCTAACAAATAAATTTCATTAAAAACCATAAATTGTTTTATGTACTTGAGGTATAATTTGCAGGACGACGACGAATACTTTTCTTATATAAGATATTATAAAATGTACATGTACATGTATTTGTGTACATACAGAGTGGCGGGAACGTGGGGGCTAGTGGCGGAACTTCTGCACAGTTTCTTACCCGCCTCCATGTAAATAGAATTGACGCTAAGAAACGTTAATAAAATTAAAAGTTATCGCAAAGTATTACGTAATTAAAGCAAAATATGACTCAGCATTTTCTAATTACTATAAAATAGAATGAAAAATAACAGAAAACGACCCCCCCCCCCCCGATAAAATCTGCCCCATAGACCCCTAAGGGGTGGGTGTAGAGATTCGGCAATACTCCCATCATCTTACTCTGTGAATTTTACCTGAGAATACACTTTTATATTTTATCTATATTCTCTAACCTTTTTTAAACAAACCTAGATTGTGTTTTTAAACGTGAGTTATCGTTCTTCCTTAGCTATCCTCTAAAAAATAAATTTTATTAAAAACCATAAATTGTTTTATATAATTGAGGCATAATTTGCCGGACAACGCCGAATACTTTTCTTATATAAGATATTATAAAATGTCCATGTACATGTATTTGTGTACGTACAGAGTGGCGGCTAGTGGCGGACCTTTGCATAGTTTATTGCCCCCTCTATGTAAATAGAATTGACGCTAAGAAACGTTAAATAAAATTAAAAGTTATTTCAAATTATTACGTAATTAAATTACAATATGACTCAGCAATTTCAAATTACTATAAAATATAATGAAAAATAACTGAAAAGGACCACCCCCCTTTCCCCTGATGAAATATGCCCCATGGACCCGTAAGGGGTGGGTTTATAGATTCGGGAATATGCCCATCAACTTACTCAGTGAATTTTACATAAGAATACACTTTTATATTGTATCTATATTCTCTAACATTTTTTTTCTATAAGGCACACACACACAAACAAACATACAGACATTCAATTTTATAAAGAAAATGAACAAATAGAAGAGTGAAACGTCGATTGGTCAAATAAAACAATTTCATATTACTGAGTAATTCGAAATGGTTACTTTGTGCTTTTCGCCTTTATTATTAAAAATAGTAATAAAAAAAAGAATATTCTTTTGTAATTTAGAAAGATTAGAGGAGGTCTTTTCGGTTTTTTTTCATGACAAATGTTAAAGTAATCATCATCATCAGCATTAAGGTTTTCAGGGTACTCGATTAAAAAGTAGAATCTTATTTTTTTTTGGTGGGGGGGGGAGGCCAAACTTTTAATATTTTTATTTATGTCTTAAAAATAGATATTTAATTAGCCAATTTTAAAGAACTTATTCATTTAATTTTCACAGGAAAGGTAAACACAACTAAACTAATCGCTTGCTTAAAATTAAAATTGAAAAAAATGGATGTATAGTTAAAAAAATATAAGATTAAAGAAATAAAATCTATGTAAATTTGTAGATTAATAGCCTCTGCTAAATTCTCCTTCCCCTCCAAATTGAATTCTGCTTTTTGTGAACACTGTGGAAAACGAAAAGACGAAAAAAACACACAATTATTTTATAATTTAGAGTGGGCGATCAGTTTCATTTAACGGACTATTCTAACTTTTTAGGAGAATTGATCAATTTTTTTTTAACCACTAACCGAGTGACACATAAAGTAGACCCATATCCCCCCCTCCAACGCAACAGATTTAGCTCCCAGAGCAAAAAAAAAAAAAAAAAAATTAGTTAACTGCCTTAAAACGCTAGAATGGTCCAGAAATGAGAGGATCATTTTAAATTAAATGTATATACGAAACTGATCCCCACTCTAAATTCTAAATTAAGCGTTTTTCTTCTTTCCGGGAAGTATTTAAGGGTGTTCATACGTAATCGCCTAAAAGAGAAGAATCTATTTTTTGTTTTGTGGAAGGTGGGGTGATTTAACAATGGATGGTAATTTACAATTATACTATGAATCTATTTTTTTTTTTTGTAATTTGGACGAAATAGTGAAAAGGCGGTTTGTAAACAAAACATTAAACAATAAGTTAGTTGTTATTTATTTTTCACGAAAAGTGTAAAAACTAAAATATTTAAATGCTGAAATAAAAAAAAAGCATTTTTAAAGCGTTTAGTTATAAAAGTATGTTTGAAATTCTATATCAGAAATAATGAATGCTACTTTTTTTTAGGAAAAACTACACTTTAAAAATTAGGTATATAAAAATAATTAGCTTGTTTTGTTAGTCGATTGTTGTGGAGGCGGCAGAGAAGAATTCGAAATAAATAATTTGTCAAAAGAAATTATTCCCCTTGCAGGACGGATAGGGGCGCACGTCCTTTGAAAAGTAATGGACATGGTTTCGATTTTTTCTTATTATCACTTTAATTAATTACTGGTAATATTGACAACATTTTTTCCATATATATAAGCAAATATGGCAATAAAATTATAATCGGGTAACAGCAAACAATTATTTATTTTGAACTGTTTAAAAATATAATTATGCAAATTAGGTAAACAAAATATTGTGTTTACAACTTTGCTTGACTATAAATAGTGTATTTCAAAATAATATAGTGTAATAATTATTTAAATTAGAGTGACCTGTTTTGATTGTAATATAAGAGTGACGAATGAGAAAATATTTTGCATCCCCTACACTGAAGATTGCGTAAGCATGAAACATCGATGTCTGTAGGTAAAAATAATTAATATTTACTTTAAAATATAAATATATATTATACGCCATAATCACATTGAAACACTGATTCCCGTTAGATCACTGAAGTTAAGCAACGTTGAGCCTGGTCAGTACTAGATGGGTGACTATTTGGGAATACCAGGCGCTGTATGTGGACACCTAGCTATGGGCAAATAGCGTCGCGACTATGGCTAAAAACCCTGAATGACAGTCACCAATAAGGTAACCAGGGAGGGGTTCCTCCTCCAGGAGTAATAAAAAAAAAAAAAAAAACGTGATGGTGAGACATATATATTGTGTATTTAGGCAGCATTTTCTCATTTATGCAAACGTTAAAAATAACAGAATTCGTCTGTTTAATTATACCTTTTTTTTTATTGTTTCAATTTTTCTGATAGTCTTTTTTGTATTAAAATCAAAAATATTAAATGTTCCATAGGTTTCACAAACGTTTTCGATTTTTCATCGAATCATCCTCAGATGTCAAAAGCAAATGAATAAAAAAGCTGGAGAAAGAAGAAAATTTAAAAAAAGAGAACCATGCAGAGAACGTTTTTCGCATTGCTCCAGGATGATTTAAATTCAGCAACGCTGGAATGGCATCACAGAACAAAACCGCATTACGTTAAGCATTTTAAAATGTTACCACTGGTTTTATATTTAATATTATTAATTTTAGGTTGTTGTGTTTTTATGTAGATAGCTTTCAGTATTTTCATGTTAAATTTATATGTAAAACTGATCCGGCATCCTCCACTCTAAATTCTAAAAGAATTTTTTCTTTTCTTCCCCTCAAGTTTTTCAGGGTATTCATACATATTCGCCTAAAAAAAAAAAAAAAATCTCATTTTTGTTTGGGGATGGTGGATTTAGCTGCTACAACAATAATGATGATGATGATGATGATGATGATGATGAGTTTTTATATAGTGAAAGAATCTCATCACATTAAAATATAAGTTTAAAATATGAAAAAAAAATTAAAACATGTTAGTAATTTATTTTTTTAAATACGCACTTACATTTTTATGTTGGCTGGCAAATTTTCACTGTCTTTTACATAATGTATTTGTGTCTTGTCAGTGGAAGGAAAATGAACTGAACTGCCAAATGGTTTCAATAATATTAATAACCAAGAATCATTTTTATTATAAGTCTTTGATTTTATTGCCTTCTATCTCCACCCCCATCCACCGTTTATATATTTATGAAATTTTCTTTTATAACCACTCAAAATCAAAGAAGAACTGATGCCAAAGTATGCTTTCGCGTAGAGCTGTGAAAATCTTTAATTCACTAATTCATTTATACATAATTTAACCAAGCCTTTGAAAATGTTCTAAGTTTTTGTTTTCACACGATTTGCCCACCTCTTGTCAGGTTTGCCAATGCTGAAGGACTGGACAAAAGCCCACATTTTTTTTTTTTTTTTACACAAGTAAAATAAATTTACATCGTATTTTTTATTATTATGATATATAGATTTTAATTTTACTGGTAGTAGGTATCCAAAACCAAAATTTTATTTTCATTATACTAAAAACTTTTAATGTAGAGACAGGTTTTTGCAAAACATAAACAATGGTACCAAATTTATTTTGATAGCTCAATTAGCCACCATTCAAAGAGTCGAAAATTAGAAAATTTGCCGTCTTGTGTGCTATTGGTCGCGAAGCCAATTTTAACAGTGTATAACTGAAAATACATGCTTCAAACAGATGAAAAATCCTTACAAATGTAATGCCATCTTGTGCTAAATGAAAATTAAGACTAATGAAAGCAATAATTATCAGATTAAACCAGCCTGAACATTGGGCAAAATCCCATTACCCCCCACCCACCCCCGAAAAAAAGCACAAAGATTACACGGAAGGGCAACTTTGACTGTTCATATAAGTTTCAGTTCAACAGTTAACGCATTGAATTTTCTTAATATGATTCATAGTACATTAGAGACCAAGCTAAATTATTATTTTAATAGTAAATCAATAAAAAAAATCATATTTGGATTTTGTAAAAACAGACGGAAACAATTTGATAATAAGGCAAAAAAGGTAAAAACAAATTTTAAAAATCTTTTAAAGTAAAAAGTATACGCTGCTGAATTTGCTGTAAAAAAGCATCCATTGGAGGTACAAGCTTGAAACTTTGCAAGTTTATTCATTTTTGGATGAGGAATTCAACAAAATCCTCATCAATATTAATATTTTTTGTCATAGATATATTTTAACTTGAGTGAATTCATGCAGTTTTCAACTTGCTATAAAAAGACTTACAGCAAAATTTAGGAGTTTTAGAAAAGTTTTTTTCCTTCTTTTTTTCAAGCAAATCTTTATTTAACCGTAAAAAAAAAAATTCTATACGTTTTTCTTGTTTTTTTTTTGGGGGGGGGGGGGTCTCTTTTTTTAGACGATTATGTGTAGTTTTAAGAGAGTCTTTGTGGGAGGAAGTGGGGGGTTGCCACTCGGACTTCGGGTTAATGGTAGGGCTAGCGGCAATTATGTGTGAACGCCCTGAAAACTTGACGGAAAGAAAAAAAACAATTATTTTAGAATTTGGAGTGTGTGGGGCTTCATGTGAAATGGTTCAGTATTTTCGGCTATTCTAGTGTTAATAAATTTTTTTCTCTATGTACATTTTTCTTTATGGGGGTCTGCTTTTTTTTTTTAGACAATTACATCTGGTTTTAATGGGCTTTTTGTAGGATGGGGGCTTGCCACTCGGACTTAGGGTTATTGATGAGGATTTTGTTTTAGATGGAGGTTGCCATTCGGACTTAGGGTTAAGGCGTGCCCATCGTAATAGTAAACTAGTTTACTATATTACGTAGGCCAAGATTAAGGGAAATTTTATAGGGGGTGGCTTGTTACTCAGATTTAAAGTTAATGGTACGACACGTTTAAGAGAAGGCATTTTTAGGAGGTGGGCTTGTTACTCGAATCTAGCGTTAGTGGTAGAGTAATTATTTATTTTATATCATGTTTTCAGCTTGAAAAAATATTTTTTAAATTGCACTAAAGGGCAAGAATGGTCGGGAAGGGGGGGGGGGTCGTTTGCATTGAATTTATGTGCAAAACTGATCCTCCCTCTAAATTCTAAATTATTTTTTGTCTTTTTTCTTTTTTTCTGCCTAAAACAGTAGAATCTTATTTATTTTTTAATTGGCAAATTATTATTCTTACTTATTATTACTAAAATTAAAGTTTGAAAGTTGAGTATATTTGACAACCAGTATTTCTTGAAGTATTTTTTATAAAAGAACCACACAGCATGAACATTTTTAAGCACAAAGTATTTTTGTCTTTCTTTTTTTTTTTTACAAAACTCCATAAATTAAATTTACGAAGCTAACTGTTTAAACTAGCTGTTGCTGATGATTGATTGCTATATCAGCAACACTAGTAAAATTGTTGACTTTCGCTCAAAAAGGGACAATATTTTTTCGGATAGGGTAATTCAAAATTACTACTACCGAAAGACAAAACAACATACAATTATAATTTTAATGCATAAAATTTTTTTTTTTAAATTGATTTATTTACTAGTTGGGGTACGAAAAATATATTTTTTAAATGTTCGATACACGTTATGTTGAAGTTTTATTTTTAAGATTACAAAAAAAATAATGGATCAATCTTTGATACATCCATCAGCAGCAGTCGTTTTGTTGATGTTTGCGATTTTTCAATAGCAGTCTTGATGTGCGGAGCTCATAGATGATTGAAAATTTTTCAGTTTTATATGTGGCGCGTCTAGAGTTATGGGCATAGTAATATGACACCATCAGATCATTAAAAATGGTATATTTCTCTACAAAATGGTGTAAATTTAGTAATTTTTTTACATGGAATTTCTTTCAGATTTTATTCACTAAAGTTTTCAACTTGGATTTTTTTATGAAATGCAACTTAAAACCCTATGTCAAGCCCCCCACATTAACGAGTGTCCTTTTTCCTTATATGCATAGTGAAACACAATTTCCCACGCAACAAATTTGAAAAACATTTTTTTCACGTAAAAAATAAAACGTCCGTCACTGAAAATAGTGACCTAACTTGAAGTGGTTTGGAAAAAAAACTATTAACGAGACAAGAGAAAGAATTGTATCTTTATATAAAGAGAAAGATTAAATCGTGTTTACATCCAAATTTTATCAAAATAACACCAAAAATAAACGAGATATCGCAAGTTGAAATTGTAAGGAATTTCACTTTTTTTAACATATTTTGCCAGAAAATCAGCCCAGTTTGGGATACCTACTGGTAGTTTAAAAACAATAAATATTCATCATGTTATCATTAGTACCAGCAATGGAAAATTAAATCGAATTTCTTTTTTAAAAAACAATCTTTTTTAGAATCGGAAATTAGGTTAAAATTTTTCAGATTACAATACCCGAAAAAGTTCCAATTTTTCAGAGTCCCGATTCTGATTAATCGTCCCAATCCTAATTTGAAGTAATAAGCTAGCACACTCATTAGGTCTTAGAAACATATTAGGGGTGATAACTCTCAGTTACCTTTCAGAGAACTCCTGATAAATGAGGGGTAGGTTGCTTACTGCCCTCTGAATATCAGAGACAATAGTCAGGAAGGCAAAATAATTCACCTTACTCCTACCAATAATCTTGGAGAGGCAGGATTTAAATGTCTTGATTGTTTCATTCCCAAGCTCCTCCAAACCAAGGTGAAAACAGAGGAATTGTTTCCCACCTAATGTTGCAGGATCCAAATTAAGCTAGATATTCCTGAAGAAGACAAAGGCGACTAAACATTCACCCACTGTCCAAAAAGATTGTCGCAGAGTATTGACTCCAGAATGCCTTGTATGTTAATGAATCTAACTAGGGCCTGAAAAAGTGAAAAGATGCTCATATCCAGAACCATCTCGATGTGTATTGCCCTTACACTTAAGCAAGTGAACAGCAACAGGTACATTTTTCTCTGCGCTCCCTTCCTTGATTCAAAAGTGTCCCATGAAGTCGACTATAAGATATATCGAATTCAACACAAGGGGTCGGTAGGCTGGCCATGTTACCTGGTAGCACAAGTCTAGACTTGTATCTCTTGCACTTAGAACATGATGTTATGGTGTACTGACTGCCTGCCTTCCCCGAGGGAACCACAACATCTCAACACGACCAAGGTTAACCCTACACTTAGATAGGAATCCCTATTATGGCATGATAGTTCTTGCCAACAACAGAAGATTCATAACCTTGTAGAATACATGAGACGACCTGTCAAGACATCTACCAGAGTAGATCAACTCCTCCTGATTCAGAAAAAGATCAAGTGCATGGACACGATTGGGTGCAGACTTTTCAATGGGATCCCGGAGGTAATCCAGCTCCATAACAAATTCCTGCTGAGAATCGTTGCAAAGAGATTACTGAGAGACACTCCTCCATCATAACCACAGTGAAATTCACTGAAGAGTGGTCGATATCCATGGGCACCGATCATCAAGGCAGAACAAGTTGTGCACTAGTCACAGAAAGGCACCATGATGCAACCAGGAGGGTCCGTGACACCAAAATTCAAAGCTGAACTGGAACTTCTTCATTGTTAACCCTAATCAGGTCTGCGGGATTCTGAGAGGTGGATACATACCTGAAGGTTAGTTTGATGCTATACCTGGTATCCAAAGCAAGGCTCATTTGTAAAATATCCTTTAGCCTATTCCTTGCAAAAATACTTTGTTTGCAGATGGAGATCTCTATTGATGTATTCCAAAATTTCCTGGTGGAATACTGAGAATATAGCAGAATTAATTTCCATGTATGGGACAACCGAAGCCTTCCTTTGATTTTCATCTTCAGAATGGAGATCCTGGTAAGGTGGTGCTCCCTGGAATCTGCCATAGTGGATGTGTTAGAGGCCTCCATATCTTGGAAAGGAAGTGAAACAATAAACCTCAACATATCGAACCTGTTGCTGCTGTTTGTTGTTGGTAAAGACATCGTTCCTTTAGGAAGTTGTGTCACACCATTTTTATTTTCTCCACAAATTGTGGAAAAATCAGAAGGTGACCCAGAGTGGAGCTTGCTTAGGTTTAGTAGCTAACTGTTAATTTGGTAACGAATTGACAACTTAGATAACTCTCCAGTAATGAGGAAGGTTTTTATAACAATTAAATTCCATTCTCCACTGGTATAAATTCCTTTGTCTTCATTGTTGGGAGAACATCCTCAATCGCCAGCAGCTGCACTTGGTAAGTCAGCCACTCTTCCTATTTTCTACAGGATCTATCACCTTTTTAAAATGCAACAAAAATCAACATCTTGGCGAAGTTATTGTTCATGCTGCTAAAAGAGTTTTACTAAATAAAAATATGGAGATTTTATTTAAAAGGTTTATTGAATTTATTTTTGAGCGTGAGCGAACTTAATCACATCTAAAAAAAAAATACATATTGTAATTTGGGTAAATTTTTTACATTAAGTGGGGGTTTTTGTTAACTATTCTGTACCTGAATCGAAATCTGTTGAGGGGTAAAAAAATTTTTTAAAAGTTTGTCGTCACGGAATCTCATTTCATTTTTTTGCTAAAATATGATGAGTATGATATTAAAATTTACTGTGATTTGTTTTTAATAAATTTTTGATTCATTAATATACAAGCTAACTTGATCTTTTCATTTAATTTTGATTTCTTAAACAATTCCAATATATATCGTTTTTCTTTTCCTTGCATTAATCACAACTGCTAAAGTTAAAGTGCGTACTGTGTTAAAATAAAAAAGACAGGTGTCAACTTACTTAATGTTTTGTTTTCTCCTTTAAAACTAAAGGAATCATTCACGTTATTCTATTTTTTTAAACTTCAATATGACAAAACAAAAATAACTTTAATTCTATTTTGAAAGGTAAAAAAAAGCAGGCTTTTATGAAGGAGAAAATGAAAAAAATTGATGTTTTTTCTTCTTTTTAAAAATAAACTGAAAAAAAAATATATCGTAAAATCAGTAAATATTTAAAACGTATCTGAACAGACATTCTTTTTTCGGGTCATCATTTTGAAGAAAAATCAGATTTCCGTGACTTCGCGTCCGCAACAATCGGGCAGGTCTTGGAAGCGCCCAAGAGATGACAAAGTATTAACCAATCAGGCTGCAGCATTCATTCGCCAAGCAGGCTATAGCAAACAGCCGAAAATATTTGGAAGAAAACAATAATCATGTTCTATTCAATGAATTATTATCAGCTGTGTCAGGTCGTCGAATCTCCGGAAAGACTAATTGAAAAGCATAACATTTTCATTTCTTCCTTTGTTTTATGTTAAAAAAAAACATTGACAAAATTTTACCCCCCCCCCCCCCAAAAAAAAACAACAACATTATTTTCACAAACAAATCAAAACATTTACATCTACACATTTGATTGACAATGGTTCATTTGGCCCACCAAAAAATAAAAATGTATTTATTTACAGTTCTTCAGCTATGGTTTGTTCGCTTTTTTTTTCTTTTTATATATTTTTTCTTTGAAAGTCTTCCATTAAGCACTTGGCAGTTTCAGCTTCATTTTCGTCTCGCCATGAGGTTTAATTTCCATGACAGTTCCAGTTTTGTCCCATCTCTTTGCCTGCTTGATTCTGGACGAAGCATCTTCCCCCAATTTTGATTTCTATTAGTTTCTTGGAATATTCATTCAGGGCTTCAGATGTCTTGATGAATCTTGTACGGAGGAGGGCAGTTTCTTTAGCAGAGCATGCATCTTTCCAAGTTGGATGCATCACTGCTTGATTGGTGAACTTTTCCAGTGTTGGTGAATGAAAATGCATTCAAAATTGGCCATCTATAAATCATTTGGGCTAGGGAAATGTTGCAGTCGGGGTCAGGTGTGTTCCTTAGTTGAAGAAGAACCCTCAATAGCTTTTCATTGTCAAGGGTACCTGTAAGACTGATGTTTGACTGTAGTAATCTTTTGGCAGCTTTGATGGCAACTTCTGCTCGTCCATTAGACTGGGGGTGATATGCTGAAGATTTTCGGTCTTTTACTCCCCATTTTCCAAAGAAGTCTTGAGTTATGTCGGCGACAAATTCTGGTTCTCACTAGATAATTATTCCGAGACTCCAAAAGTGGCAAAGAATGATCTCAGGCATGCAATTAGTCTGCATGCTCTGGCTTGTGGGCTTCCAGTAAGGGTTGAAAAGATTTCTATCCAACCGGAAAGGCGATTACCTGTTATGAGGTAATGATATCCTCCAAAGTCAAGGAAATCTGCATAAATCTTTTCAAAAGGGGTGACTAAACAACCAAAATAATAATCCAAATAATAGAAATAGTTGTTTTTGTTTCATCTGAACATGAACTGATCCTCATAAAAATTTGGTTTTCTTCTCGAAAATATCAAATCAATGTTGTTTTGTATACCAGAAATGCCATCATCATCTGGGACACTAAAGATTTTGATTGGAAACTTCAACAGCCATACCACCCAAATGGGATATGCCAAAAATAATGCAGATGAAGATGCAGTAGAAGCATAGGTCAAAATCAACGAGCTTAATTTTATTCATGATGCAAAGCAACCAAAGTTCTTCAACAGTGGATGATGGAAAACCGGGTACAATCCCAATATTGTGTTTGTCAGTCAGAACATCATCAGACAGAGTAAAAAGCTGGTGCTGGAGTCACTCCTCCAAACACTGCCCCATTGGTATCACAGTCAATGCTGCAATCACCGCAGTTCCATTCTGAAGGAGATTTAACTTTGAGAAAGCAAACTGGTCTTGCTTTGAAAAGAAGATTGCCCATCTTCCAGCGGACCCTAAAAACTATGACAGCTTCACCAAGGTTGTGCACCTAGCAGCCCGGAAGAACATCATAAGAGGCTGTCCAACTCAATGCATATCTGGACTCGATGCCCAAAGCAGCAAACTATACGAATAATACCAATAGCTCTATGAATCTGACCTCTTTGCTGAAAGTACCATCGAAGTAGGTGAGAGATTTATGACCTCTTTATCAGAAGGCCACCAACAGAAATGGCAAACTCTATTGGAGACAACTGATATGACGAAGAATTGTAAAAAGGTATGGAGTCTAATCCCCAAAATCAGCAGCAGTCCATCAACTCCAACTCAACAGCAGTACGTCATCACTGCCATCCAAGTTGCACATCAGCTATTGCTCAATGGGAAATCCACCACCAAATAACAAAGACCAAACCTAGACCGATTTCAATACTCCCAGAGGACAGAACTGACTGAGACGTTCTTATTTTAAGAGCTCAATATCAGCATCAATGCCCTTAAAAAGTCATCAACTTAGATGATATTTTCATAGAAGAGATCAGGCACTTTGGACCTCTGACATAAAAATGGATCTTTGAGCTGATGAACAACTGCATGCTGGCAAGAAACATCCCTAAGATCTGGAGAAAAACCAGAATCATTGCTCTTCTAAAACCTGGCAAAGATCCAGCACATGCAAAAGGTTTCTGCTCGATCTCCCTTATGTGACACCCGTTTGAGCTGTTTGAGTGTCTAATCCTCAACAGGTTGGTCTTAGTGGCTGAACTAGCCGTCATCTTGCAAGTAAGATTTCAGCCTGTCAAATCCACAACAAGCCAACTCCTGAATCTTACTCAGCACATCGAAGATGGGTTTCAAAAAGGACTAGTAACAAGAGGTGTCTTTGTTTATCTGTCTGCCATGTATGACATTGTAAACTACCGCCTCCTGAAAAAGATCTTGGAGCTGACAAAAGACCTGGCGCTTACAGACCTTATCAGAGCTATCTTAAAAAACAGGTGCTTTTATGTTACTCTAAACAACAAAGTCATTGGCACCGACAAAAGAATGGCTTACCTCAAGGTAGTGTGTTGACTCCATTACTGTATAACATCTACCCAATGACCAAATAATGAACCAGAACACTTAGCGGTTCATCAATGCTGACGGCCTCTGTGTAAAATTCGAAGAGAGTACATTTGATGCAGTAGTAACAAACTCAGCCCTAGATAAGCTACTTCTCTACTACAAGAATAACCACCAATATGTAAACTCTGCGAAAACTCAAGTCTGCTCGTTCCACCTCAGAAACCAGGAGGCTAACTCACCCCTTAATATCACGTGGTCTGGAATACAACTTGAGAATTGCACCAACCCTGTCTACCTTGGTGTAACCCAGGACCTTACCCTCTTACTCAAAGAAACATATAAAAAAAGACAAAAATAAAAGTCAGCTATCGGAGCAACAGCACACACACTAAAATGTACTGCCTTGGCACTGTGCTGTTCCTCTGAAGAGTATGTGTGCCCTGTTTGAGAGAGATCAACACATGCCAAAAAATTAGACCCAGCATTGAACAACACCTGCTGCTTGATCACTGGCTGCCTGAAGTCTACTAACCTGAACAAACTGCATTTTCTCACTGGCATTGCCCCTGCAGATGTGAAAGGAGAAGTTGCCAGCCGAGAAGAGATCACAAAACGCCATCTCCTTCATGGACGTGAACTGACGCCCAATCACTGATGTCAAGAAGCTTCCTCAGTCATGTTGAGCCCCTAAAAACATCTCAGGAAGAGACCAGAATACAGCTGTGGACCAGATGGTAGAGAATGGCCCTTTTCTACTGACATAGGAATCTCCTTTTCTGAAGGTTTAGAAGCACAGTAGAAAACACTTAACTGCCTGAGAACAGGAATGGGACGATCAAAAGTTGCTATGGCCAAATGGGGCTACAAAATTGATCCAACCATCTGCGAATGTGGAGAGGAGGACCCTATGATGCAACATTGCCTTGTCTGTCCTCAACTGCCTAACCAGTGCAGTTTAAAAGATCTTGCAGAGTATAACAAAAATGCAAAGGACTGCGTAAAAAATGAGAAACTGTTGTATGAGCACATGACACTTCAAAGACATGCAAAAAAGAATGTCGTTTAATTCCGCCCAACAAATGCGTACAAAAAGTTGAAAAGAAAACAAATGAATATTTAAAAGTTTTTTTTTATCAAAAATGACTGAAAAATATGAAATTTTATTGCAAAGGATTGGAATATCTCGCCCATTTGCTTGGTAGAAACTGAATTCTTACTCAAGAAATAAAATAAAATTTTAATTCTCTTTTTAACGCACATAAAATTTAACTTTCATGGCAAATTTTTTTACTTGTCCCAGACATTTTTCAATAATTTGTTATTCTTCAATTATGCATGTTTTAACTAGTTATGGGACTGAAGTAATAACGAAGGTCGCAAATCACTGTTAACTTTCAAAGCAGCTCTCACCATTCGTTACGTGCACCTGCTTCACACCGAGTCCCCTGAGACGGTACGAGACCCGCTTTTATTATATCGAGGCACACCTGATTTCCATACGTGCAACGAGACTTTGCAAGATTTTGCGTGAACTGTATGTAATAAACATTCATGGACGCCATGTTGGATTTCTTTCTTTCACCCGCAGCGCACAGGACAGGCAAACTCGAGGATGTTTCGCAAGTAAGCCCCCTTCATGTTCATGTTCCCTACACTCCCCCCTGATCTCATGATCACAGAGATTGCAGGGAGGCATCGATCGCCTTCGTCGGTTGCTTCTTCGGAGAGGGACAACGCAAGCCTCATTTTCGCTTGTTCTCTCGTCCGCGGTCTGAGGGTCGAGAAACATCGCGTCCGCTGGGATACTGCTGATATCCGAGTCACTGTCCGATGGGGCTGCTGCAAGCCAGAGCGATGCCTCACTGCTCTCTGACTCCGACTCGCTCGTCGTCCAGTGATGGTTGCGTTACTAACCATAGGTCTCTAACGTGACGGGGCATACCGTCGACTCGCACTGCCTGTGGCTGATTACCATGGTGACGCGTCCAACTCCGTATTTCGTCGTACACTTGCTGCGCGGGTTCTTAATCCAGACGACATCCCCTTTTTTTCAGTTTCTCTTTGGTTACTTCCAGTTCGGGCAGCGGGTTAGTCTCTATGCCTTTCACCCTGACGTGATACCTGTGCAAGGTGTCAGCTGGCGCTGTAGAGGGTGAAATATTATCCTTTGGGGTTACGTTATACAGGTAGACTGCCTCAAATACCGTGCAGCCCGTCCTGGCCGCAATGGTTTTGACGGTTCTGTGATTCCGCTCGATGACCCCATTTCCACTCGGTACGTGGGCGCATCGAAACCTCAGGTGTACTCCCCAGCCATCAGCAAACTTTCTGAACTGCTCACTAGTGAATGCAGCGCCATTGTCGTTGGGGGGCCACGTTCAAGAAAAATACTGTTTAATTGACGGACGATGATGGCTGCATCTTGCCGGCGCAGCATGCGTCATATCGCAAACCTGGATGGACCACAATCAATGAGAGTCAGGAAATCCTCGCCGTTGTGGTGAGTAATACCCATCGCCAGCCGGTAGAGATGGGCGGTTTTACCGAAAAACCGCGGTTTTTCGGTTTCGTCTCCATACCGAATCGTTTTTTTTTTTTTAAACCGTAACCGTTCGGTATTGTGTTTTTACTACAGTAAGCCACCATATACAAGGAAACATGGTTGAAAAGATTTTCCGATTTGAATAAAATGGAATATTACCAAAAAATGTTATATTAGTAAGAGGACAGATTGAACAAATATATGATAAAACATTTAATTGACTTGTAGGAAGAAATCTTTGTTTACAGTTTGTTTATCATTAACATTTTGAATTTTCAAATGAAAAAAAGAGAAATACGACAGACATGACATCGTATTTTTAGCATTTTCAAATGAAAAAGAAAAAATCAAACGCGTTCCGTATGATGTCGAAAATCTATTTGATTCACAATATTTCATTTTCATCATCATTTTTGCTTAATTTTATTTGTAAAATTATTTTGTTTGTTTAAATAAATTTTCGTTTTTTAATTTCTTGCATTTCTGAGTTATATTTTAGCTTCTGATGGGTTAAAGAATTAGATAGAATGTATATTCAAACTCAGTTTTATTCTTCAGAAATCTTTCATGAATCTTTGGTCACTGTTTTAACGAGTTAACTGTTGAAAAGGTATCAGAACTTTGATTACAACAGTCAACACCTTAAAACTTACGAATAGGCTATATTGCCGGTCCCGGCAAAATAACGATTCCTGCGTTATTTTGCCGGTTCATGTATATTTAACTAAATTGTTAAACATACAGTGACGCCCGGCACAATAATGAGTCTTACGTTATTTTGCCGGCTCGTGTTTATTAAACTATAATTTTTTTTTTTATTATTTAAATTAATTTTTTTGTATTATTTAAAACTTTATCAAACGAAATTTTATTTATAATTTAAAACTTTGCCTGATTGTTTTTAAAAAAAATTTTTTTATTTAAAACTTTGCCTGATTGATTTTTTTTGTTTGTTTTTAATTAAACTTTGCCTGATTGATTTTTTGTATAATTTAAAACTTTATTAAGCGACAATATATTTTAAAATAACGATAAAATTAATTTTTACTTCTGGTTGATTCGATTAGGAGTGAACTCTTCAAAATTACGACTTATTTTATGATTTCATTGAAAGAACATTTTAAAATAGAAATTGTTTAAATCCAGTGATTTTCTGTATATTTTAACATTATCGAAGTTTTTCTTCATAAAGAAAATCAGAATTTTACATTAAAATCTTTCCTTTGTAAAGCACATTTTTAACAAGTTAATTCAACAACTTAATAACTTCATTATTTTTAAAAGTTTGGCTTTGGTTCAAGGATTACGAAGCAACACCTATTAAAGCACATTTTTAACAAGTTAATTCAACAAGTAAATGTTACCAAAAGCAACATAAATTATTCTTCTACCTACCTGTATAAGTTTATTTGTTTATTTTATTATTTATTTTTATTTAAAAAAATCATTTATCAAAATAAATAATAAAATAAACAAATAAACTTATACAGGTAGGTAGAAGAATAATTTATGTTGCCTTTGGTAACATTTATTTGTTGCTTATTTTTTTCTTTATATATGACTTTCCTTAATTTCAATTATTTAAATCGAGAGCAGACTTAGTAATGTTGAGAAAATTCATCAACATTAATTATATTATGAAAAGTAACTAAATAAAAATAAACCGAAAAGAAAAATAGTATTTTTTTTAATAATAAAGGTAAAATATCTATTTTAAAATGATTGCGATTGTTTGGTTCATTTGAGCCACGCCTACTGGTGCCCGTGGTATCTCCGGCTCCCGTGGCGGGTATAAAAAGTGCTGCCGCTTCACAATGTTTGTTTGTAAAACAATTCAACCTTGGATTAAAATGTGTAGCAGTTGAAAATAAAAATTAATTGAATGAACGAAAATATTAGAGACAATTAGATTCTTTAGCCGGATTTCAGATGTTTGTGTATGAATGGGGTCCCAATATTTTCGTCTGCAAACAGCAATTCGTAAAGAAATTACATCAGATACGCTTTACAGCAAATGAAATCCGACTAAATAATCTAATTGTCTCTAATATTTTTGTTCATTTAATTATTTTACTTTTAATGTTTTTTTGTATTAAAAGCAGATATTTCTTTAACCGACACAATAGGGCAGGTCGATTTTATTTTATTTCTTTAACCGACACAACTGATGTTGAAAACAAATTGTTTTTAAATATTTGCCCTTATTTATTTCATTACCTTTTCTTTCGCAAGGCCATAACAATTAGGTTTAAAAAAAAAAAAATGAACCGGCATAATAACGATCCCTTTACATTAGTAAATAATTATTGTGCCGGGCGTCACTGTATGTTTAACAATTTAGTTAAATATACATGAACCGGCAAAATAACGCAGGAATCGTTATGATTCATATCATGGAGAATGATTCAGTCACAAAATTATCGAGACAGTGGCATAATTCACTAAACGTTGAATAATAACTAATCATCACACAAGAGAATGAATAGCTTCCATAGTAAAAATTTTTTTTTCAAAAAAACGAAAAACCGAACCGTAAACCGAGGTTTTAAGGGAAAAAAACCGAAACCGAAACCGATACCGAAACCAAAATTTCAAAACCGCCCAACTCTACCAGCCGGCTCCAATGGCTTTCCACTCCCAGCTTTCCTTTCTCCCAGCGAATGGGTGCTGGATCAATGGATTGGCATGCTACACAATCTTTGACCACTTTCCTGACGTCTGCCTTCTGTACTCCTGGTTCAACCAACTTAGCGAAATATAGGGTCCGCTTGACCCCAGGGTACCCGGTTTGTTGGTGGACTTCTTTGATGTGATTAGATCGAACGGGGCCCACGGAAGCGGCGCAGGCGGGCTGCATGGGTTCAATAGTCTTTCTTATGGCATCAAGCCATCTTTGAGGTACTCTCGTCAAACAATCTGCTTTGTTCAGGCTGGATTTGACCAGGGACACCTCTATTGACAGCGCATATTCGTTCACCAGCTTCATGATAGTGTCGCGCCGCCGTCGGATGAGCATCTCACTCGTGGCTTTGGTTCGTACTCTGGCCCTCCCGGTGAGAGTATCTGAAATCCACTTATGGACGCAAGCAGAATCCGTGAATAGTCGCAGGGTGGTGGTCGTCTTCCAAAGAATTGCCAAGTTTATCCCCTTGATAACTGCATCAAGTTCTGCCAGGTTTATGTGCTGGGAGTCCTTTTCTGGGCGTAACCAGCAAGTGTCTTCCACCACCGTTCCATCATGGACCACCGATACGCCAATGGCAAGAGAGCTTGCATCAACCCACACACTAAGGTTCTGGCTGTCGACGCACCATCTGCCCTGCGCTGGGTCTTCCTTGTGCACCCTGGTGAGGACCTCTTTGAGCATTGTATTGAGAGGGACGTCATGAGTTTCGTCATCCCATCCGGTGGTGACGTCGGAGGCTCTTCGCTTAATAAATGCCACCGCAACACGAAGCCAGCCGCCCACAGGAAGGTGTCCAACTAACTTTCCGCACAAGGAAAATACGTTTCGTCGTGTAACCATACAAGGCATGTCCGGGGTTTCATTTCCTCGTTTCCAATACAGAACGTCATCTTCCTCCCAGACCTGCAAACCAAGTACCCGTGCGCCATCCCGTAGCCTTTCCAGTTCCTTGCTAAGAAGGCCAAAGTTGTAGAGATGCTCCCTCACGCGTGCCGCAGATACAATTTCCTCGTCCATGTACACGTCATCAATATATGCAGACGTTACCCGCTGAATGCGCTCATCCTTAGTCAGAATGGCGTCAACAATCATTTGCATAATTGATGGCGCCACATTAAGTCCAAATCCCATGCGGGTTAGGCAATACCTTTTCCCCCTGATGAGCACCGTTTGATAGGGCCATAGTGATCTGTGTAAACGCACTTGAAGGTATGCTTTGTGAAGATCCAGTACAGATACATTAGATCCCGCTTGCCGCCATTCCCTCAACTTTTCAGTGCATACGTCCGCGCGAGCTGTAAAAGGGTCCACGTGCTCACCTTCTGCTTATTTTGTTGGATAACCGCCATTAACGGGATCAGGCAATTTGGGGGACCCAATTCCTTCTCTGAATAAGGAACTAGCCATCCATTACTAATCCAAGTTTGTAGTTCCTTGTCGTATTCTGCACGAGCTCCGGGGGGGAATTTTGTATTCTGGCACCTTATTGCATAATTTCTCGAGTGGATGCTCCTCCGACCACTTCCAGGAGGCTGTCCAGGACTTTGTGCGCTGGTCGAATTCCGCACAAAAATCAGGCTGTTCCAGCTTCATAGCTGCACTCAGAGCAAGGCCCGCTTTTGCGAAATGTGCCCTACCCTCACCATCAATGCGTACACCACCCAATTCCTTGATGACGTCTATTCCCAGGAGCAGGTCGTAACCGAGCAGGTCACCGTTTACAACCAAGGATCGTACGGTTACTGTGGGTCCATCGCCGACACCTGCGCAAATGATGCTAACGCCACAAGAGGCAATCGAGCCACCGCCAACCGTCAATACCGGGATCCTTTCCTTATCCCATGCGTCACAGCATGCCTTGCGCACGAGGGTCTGCGTGCACTCGGTGTCTACGAGCGCAAAGCGCTCACGCCCGTTTACGCGCACGCTCACTGTGGGTAGCGCCTTATTTGGCGACGATCTGGGGAGAAGACTGGCGCTATAGCTAACTCCCCTTGCCCATTTCCCGGACAACCTCTTGCCACGTGACCCAGCTTGTTGCACCGGTAACAACGCACGCGTTTTAATGTTCCTCGATCGGGCACGTCCTTTGCATCGCTTCGGCTTCGGCAGTCTTTTGAAAAATGATTCGGCCCGCCACATTTGTAGCATCTCACGTCTTCTGTTGGTGGTGAAGACGCTTCCGAAGCTGCCGAAACCGGTTCTGTGTCCTCTTTCAAAATGTTTCGGGCTCTGGCTAACAACTCGTCAAGCCCAGTCTGGACGATGCTCGCAGCAGTCTGCTGGCGCCGTCTGGGAGTCCAGTCAAAAAAGCGCATCCCAGTATTCGCTCGCTTGTTCCACCAAACGGCACGGCTAGCCTCCTCAAATCGGCCAGGTAGACGTCCACAGTCTCATCTAGCCCAAGCCGCCGTTCGGTGAACTGCCTCCAGGCGACGAAAGGGTCCACAGCAAAGGCTGCGTATAGCGCCTGCCTAACTTCCTCCAGGCCTGGTTCGTCTCCGAGCTGCTGATACACCGAATATGCTCCTTTGGTCAGTCTCAGCAGGATGACTAGTGCAGGATCCTTTATCTTGCAAAGTCTGCAGACACGCTCGGCTTTCTCCCACCACTCAACTACAGAGGGTCCGGAGGGTGAGCTGTCGAACTCAGGTATTAATCTCAAGTCGAATTTGTCCATCGCTGAGATAGCTTGTAGTAATAACGAAGGTCGCAAATCACTGTTAACTTTCAAAGCAGCTCTCACCGTTCGTTACGTGCACCTGCTTCACACCGAGTCCTCTGAGACGGTACGAGACCCGCTTTTATTATATCGAGGCACACCTGATTTCCATACGTGCAACGAGACTTTGCAAGATTTTGCGTGAACTGTATGTAATAAACATTCATGGACGCCATGTTGGATTTCTTTCTCTCACCCGCAGTGCACAGGACAGGCAAACTCGAGGACGTTTCGCAAGTAAGCCCCCTTCATGTTCCCTACAGGGACAATTCCAATATTTGTCCCCCGATTCCGATACAATTACCAATTTTGTTCTAAATTCCTGATTCTGATACAATTACGAATTCAGATTCTTTTTAAATGTCTAAATATTTAGTTTAATAGTTGTTTTTTTCTTTCTCAGTTTTCGGATTACAGTAAAAAGCCATGTAATGTGTGCATATATTTTCGCAAAAGTAAAAATACATTACACGAATAGATCTTTCTAACTATTTTTTTCTCAAATATTTTCCGTATAATTTATTTTATAAATAGTAAGGCAACTAAAGATTTATTTCTCTTTTAAAACAATTGGCAGTAGTTTGTCATAAGTTGACAAAATGTTATTTGAATGTTTTCATAAATAATTGAACATAGTTGACTAGGACCTTTTTTAGTAAATTTTTTTTTAAATAGACTAGTAAGTAACTTATTTTAAAAATAAAAATACTGCAATGAGAAAAGAAGGAAAAAAGGGACGGAAAACTGTCCCCATTTTTCTTTCTTTCCTCTTCGAAGATTACCAAGTATACCGCTTTCATGTTCATTTCGAACAAACAACTTGTGGAGATGATGTAGTGTCCACATTACTAACACATCTAACCCCCACATCCAATGTCATACCTACTAAGAAAATATTGAAATCTATATTTCACAAAATTAAATTGAACTGTTACATTTCCTGGTTTAATGAAAATGTAACTAAGTGAAATTATGCTAAATACAACTAAAATGAAAACCACTTCTGCCTTCCAATTCTGAGATGTTTATGGTGTGAATTTTCCACGGGTAGACGATTTTTTTTACAAATTTTATGCCGAAAATCGCCTACACACATTACACGGGTGCACACATTATATGTTTCTTTATGATACATTCGAGTCAGTAAAAACTTTTAAGATTATACAACACCTTTTTGAATAACTTGTCTGTTTAATTTTTTAGAGGGGCCACGGGGTGGGTCTAGTTCACTATGTTAGTTTAACGCAAATTGACCACCTACATGAGAGAATGTCACTTGGGGTCAATTTGCATCAAACTTACATAGCGAACTGACCCCTCCTCCTCATCTATATAAGTTTTTTAATTTCTTTTATAATTTTAGCATTTGTAGTGTCAATAAAATTCGATAATTTTGAGAAGTCACTCACATTCACTCGCTATCCAGGTTTATCGTCTATGTTCCCTTTGACAAAAGGTTCAACATTGTCTGGCTGCTAAGTCTCCAGTGCTCATGGTTGTGGGTATTGACTGTGTCCATTTGCCACTGTTTACAGTCTTGCCTGATGGTTTCTTTCCATGTCTTCCTAGGGCACCCAGCTTTCTTTTTGGTATCCAGCCTTAGGTCTCTGCATGTGCTGATATACCCCTTGCTTCTCTCAACATGCCCGAACCAGCGAAGATGGTTTGCCCTTATTAGGACATAAAGTTTTGGAATGGCCAATTTCTCAAGTAGAGTGTCCGACCTAATGTTCTGAATTTGGTCCAGCTTTACATTGCATATCCATCTGATCATTGCCCTGTTATTTCTCTGGAGTCGAGCAAGTGCCATACAGCATCATGCTTCTTATGCAGCTATCATAGACCTTACCCCTGGTAATAATTAGGATGGCACGAGATGTTAGGATTGGGAGAAGTTCTCTGAACTTTCCCCAAGCTGTCTTGACTCTGATGGTTGAACTTTGTTCGCAGCTACTTCCAGCACTTATCATATCACCTAGGTAGCAAAAGAAGTCTACCACCAAGGGTGTCCTTGCCTATTTCAACTTCTGTGTAAGAGCGGCCCTCAATTGGGCGTGCAAGTCCTAGACCTCTCTTACATCTGAAGTCCGGATATGGTGTGAGCCTACCATGCACTCCGCTGCACTTTTTGTGTACCCATAGAGTGCAGCGGTTACATTGTATCGCATTGTTCCTAATCCCCCTTCTATATACCGCACATGGGTATTGACCAAAGTCTTTCAAAGACTGGAGATTCGGGCCACTAACCATCACCTTTGCACAGTGCACACAGATTGTAAAATATGGGAATAAATTTAATATGTTGGCTTAAAATAATTAAATAATAATGGTTAAGGGCTCATTGGAAGCGTATTGCTCAGCCGCTTCTAGTGAAAGCAATATTTTTCAAAATTTTCAATTTTCGGGGGAGGGGGGGGCATTTGAGGCCAAAAATACAATTTCAGGCATATCTTAACCTACAGTAATCACATAACATTGGTTAGGTGCTCATTCTAGTGAAAGCAATTTTTTTTAAATTTAATTTTTGGGTAGTCTGGGCCTAAATTTTCCATACTTGTTCCTTGATAATTAATTATCTTGTTGGCGCTCCTGCTTAAAACCACGTTCATATAATTGTAGAAAAACAATGGATTTAAGCAAGAAAGATGCAGTCCAGCTCTATCTGCAGTACACCAAGCATTTGTTTACAACAATTCCTAAGATGAACAGGCTGCTGCTGCTGCTTTAAAGCTGATCTAAGAGCAATCCAGATTAGTTTCTATAGACTGTTCGAGGGATAGCCAAGAAATAAAGCAACTCCTGAAATGGACTGCTGTGCAACAATCATTGCCTAAACCACCTCATGACGAAAAACCTAAGAGAGAAAGACCCATCGCTACTCCTGCAAACCAACCATGCCAGAAGTTACAAAGATCTCTGCAGCGTAAGATGGTTGATGAAATAGAAAAAAATTTTTAAAAGAAGCTCTCCAAATGATTGTAGACAAGTGTCATCATACTTGGCATATTCCAAACAATCCTATTAAATAATTTAGTCTATGTATTATTGATAACTGTTGACAACTTTTCACAGTGTTTCATTCCTTGATGCCTTTTTAATTGGTCTTTTTTAATGATAACATTGTCTAACTATTTTATAATAGTGAGAAATTATGTGATCGTTTTGTAAATTTAGCATTTTCCGAGGAAAATTTTTTAGTTTTAAATAACTTGCCCACATCCAACTTCAAGTTGAATTTCAAATTTGAAAGCCAGCTAAGGGTTTTTTTTTTGTATATATTCAAAAAGATGAGGAAAAATACTTTCAGATAATGGAGACAACATTTGTCAGTCTCCTTTCAGAAAAATTTAGCGATAGTTTGAAAATTCACTAATTTCAGCACAGAATTTTATTTAATGGTAAATTTTCTGCCTATATTTTCAAAAAATCAAGTGTTTAGAAAAATACTGTTTAACCCCTTGATACCTTTTAATTGGTCTTCTTTTAATGATAACATTGACTAACTCTATTTTATAGTACACCAGGTACCCATGGTGTGAAATTATGTGATTATTTAAAAAATTTACCATGTTTCAGAGAATTTAAGGAAAATTCGATGAAAATTTGAGTTCTAAATAACTCGCCTGTATCCAACTTCAAATTGAAATTTTCAAATTGGAAGGCAATCTAAGGTTTTTTTTTCAGAAAGAGGAAAAAAAATTCTTTCAGGTAGACAGAAACAAAATTTTTCAGTGTTGCTTCGAAACAATTTGGCGATGGTTTGAAAATTGACTATTTTTCTTCGGAATTTTACTTGCACGCCTAAGGAGAAATGAAGTGACCAGTTAGTAAAAATTGGCTGATTTTAAACTGCTCTCAAATCTTAACCGTTGCATAGTTTTAGATGCCGTCCCCTTGGCCCTCTAGTTAAAGAAATTCTAAGAAAATGTAATTTTATGAAACCTTGAAAATTCAACAAATTCCCACTCTGGGCGCACTGTGCTTTGTCTTACCAGTGTTGACCCTCAGACCTTTTGCTTTCATACTTTCAATCTTTCTTCCAGCTTGTTCATTGTCTCTGTCATCATGACCAAGTCATCAGCATACAGTAGTTCCCATGGGACCCCCTGTTCGGAACTCATTGGAGACGGCCTCACGGGAAACACTGAACAACAAGGGACTAAGTGTGATACAATGGAGGCCGCGAGGATAGGAAGTGACTAATCGACAGAGACAAAAAAAAAATACGGGAGTGGTCAGTAATGAAGGCCGCGAGGAGTGGTCAATTTCCTTTGTTCAGGACAGGTGACTAAGAAAAGAATACCGGACATGACATTTAGGAGTGACAGTGTTTTACGACATCGGACTACAGTAAGGTAGGTTAGTTTTATGACAAAAAGTTAACGAGTTTGGGTTTCGGAGAGAAGACGGGCAGTTAGGATTGAACTTCCCGAGAGAGCGGATCGGACCGGGAAAACAATGAGATGAGCTGACGACTTGAGCAACGACAATAGGGGTCTCGACAGTCCATGACGGTGTCACACACACTCATAGTTCAAACTAAGTTATACACAACGTATATGTGTTCGTGTTATTTATCGAGAGTTGTGTTTCTTTTATTTTAACTTGTGGACCATTGTTGTGCCCTCGACGATTCGTCAGTGGATAGACGACACGGCTAAGACAATGAAGACAAAGAAGAAGGCCACGGAAATACAACGTTGGGGGTCGACGGTCGTCGAGATGGGCAACACATAAGAACTGATCCTTGTTGTCCTTCAACATTTACACTGAACACATCGCTGTAAATTTCATCTACCCATACCTTGCTTCTGGTGTTCCTGTACATGCATTGTACTAGTCTTATAAGCCACTCCTCCACTTTAAGCTTGCGCATTGCCCACCATAGCACTTTTAGGTGAAGCCTGTCAAAAGCCTTTTCTAGGTCAACAAATGCTGTGTATGTATTTCTCTTGCATTTGACGCAGAATGTAGATTGCATCTGTTGTGCATCAACCTGATACAAATCCGAACTGCAGAGCATCAATGTCAATTTGCTGTCTAATGATGTTTGTTACACTATCACTTTCATCGCTTGTTCCAAGAGCTTCAAGCCTCTATAGTTTCCTCATGACAGCGAATCACCCTGCCGTTGTAGAAGTTGATGATACAGCTCTCTTCCCGGCTCTCTGGGACACACTCTTCCCTTATAATGGAGTTCACTAAGTCCGACATGATCTGTATGCCTATCTTTCCGGATGCTTTCAACATTTTTAGCTATAATACCAGATCAGGACTGGTGGGCCTTTAACTGGTGTTTCCTTTGATAACTCTTCTGGATTCCATTCAATGTTGAGTAACCTTTCGTAGTGTTGTTCCCAGGCATTTTGTTTGGTCTTGTTATCCAGCAAGAGTTTCCCATTATCATCTTTTATGCATTTTTCTCGCAGAATATTGTGGCTCTCCCTTCTCATTTGTTTAGCAACCCGGAATATATCATTTTTCTTGGGATCCACCTGTCCGAATGTGGCTGTGGCAGCAGCCTGCTTAGCTGAGTACACAGGCTTTTTTGAAGATCTCTTAGCTTGTACGTATTCATCTCAACTTCCCCCTTTCTTTCATGCTTTTTAGCCTCTTCTCTTATCTTGTATCGCACCGTTTACTTCTCCATCCCATCACCGAGTATCTTTCCTCCATTGGTGCTTCTTCATCAGGCCACATACAGTATTGGCACTGTTCAGGAGCCCATCCTTGAGCTGCTGCCAGCAACCCTGCACACTATCTGTGGTTAAAGTATCCACAATTGAAAGGTGGTTTTGTAAGGTTAGTGGAGGGTTTGGGTGTGAAACACGAACTTGAGGTTAGTAGTAGGGTTAATGGTGGGCTGCTGTTTGGGGGTGGGCTATTGCCACCCAGATTTAGCCTTAGTGGTAAGGTTAAGGGAGAGTTTTTTTAAATCCTTTTTCCGCAAAAAACAATATTTATCTCACTTAACCAAAGAAAAATATATGGTTACATACCCCTAAAATGCTATTTGGTTAGACACTGACCCGGAAATAGGTGGTCATTTTACTTTAAATTTATATGCGAAACTGATCTATTTTAAATTCTAAACTAAACTTTTTTCTCACAGGTTTTTCAAGGTGTTCACATGTAATCGCCTAGAAAGAGTAGAATCACATATTTGTTGGGGGGGGGGGGTAGCTGAGGATCCTTATCTACTTTTGAATGTAAACGATTTTCTTTTTAATTTGAGAAACTTCTTAATGTTTTCCCTTCAAGTATTGTAGGCCTATTCAAGATTTTGATAAACTTGAGATTTTCATCTATATTTTTTCCATTTATCCATTTTTTTTCCTATTTATCCACCATTTTACATGTGCTCTTTTTTCCGGTGCTATTTTTACCTAAATTCGTTATTATGATCTATAGATTTTAGTTTTACTGATAGTTTAAAATCAATAAATATTTATCATTTTTTATTATTAGTACCAACAATAGAAAATTTAGTTAAAGCAAACAAAATATAAAAACAAAAAAGAATTGTTTTTCGAATCGGAAATTAGGCTAAAAATTTTCTGATTCCGATTAATCGTCCAAACGCTAGTTTTAACCTCTTCATCTTTTTTTTTTCTTTCTCCCTCAATTTCGCTAAACTTATTAGGCAAACCAGAAGAGTACCCGACTCAAAGTTAGAAGCAAACGGTGTTCGGTTAAATTTAGTTCCTGATATTAAACTTCATCCGTGATATAACTTCTGGCGAGAGTTTCAGTTTCCCAAATTTATTCATTAAATTGTTAGGTGAAAGTACAGAATAGTTAACAAAGCTCTCTCTTGATGTTAAGAATAGCTTTCTAAATAATAACGTTATTGTTTCAGCACAGTCCGTAAACCGCAGATTATTTAGAAAGACATTCTTAACATGGGAAGGTGGGGGTAGCTATTTTGTACTTTCGCCTAACAATTTAATAAATAAATAAATAAAGCACTTCTGCAGATAAGGGACGGGCTGAAATTTATTTGTTTTCATTTTAGAAGAGTTCCAATAGTGTAAGGGGCCGACAACTGTTTCTTTCGCTTTGAAGTACATAATTTCTCCGAAAATGGAAAATATGAATTTTTTTAAATAAGAGTAATGCAAATTCAATTAATTAATAGAACATTTATCGAAGAAAAGAAAATTTGGTAAAATCAACAGTATATTTTTTAATTTCAAAATGAACAGTTTAAAAATTTAAATGAGAACAGTCATCATGTTTGGTTTAACACATTTATTTATTTATTTATTTTTTTTACAGTTTAAAAAAATAATTTTTCTCTTGTTTTTTGCTTTTTAAACGAGAAACAATTCAGAAATGTGTTAAAAAAAAAAACTCTGCAGAGGATTGGTGGAAAAAAACAGAGTTGTTGGCCCCCTTACACTATTGGAGTCTTCTAAAATGAAAACAAATTTCGGGCCGTCCCTAATCTGCAAAAACAAAAAAATAGTACAAAACTTGGCAAACCAGAAGAGTAAACGACCCAAAACAGGAAATCTTTAATATCAGGAACTAAATCTGACCGAACACCGTTTGCTGTTGACCGAGTCGGGTACTCTTCTGGTTTGCCACTATTCTGTACTTTAACCTAACAGTTTAATAAATAAATCGTTACTCGGAAGAGTAACCCACCCCTGATTTATATGTTTAGCTTTTGTAAGTATGGATGGTCGGAAGGACAATAATCTCGGTAAAATGATCAGACGTGATAAAAATCTTAAAAGATTTTTTTATTTATATTAAAAAAGTTAAATAAAATTAACATCATAGAATTTTTGGTGCAATTTTAGTATAAGCCCAATGCAGTTAATTATTTTCATGTAAAAGCATTATTTTGTACTTACTCAGTCATAGTTTATCTCTCACGGCACGAAAAAGAATTTAAAAATATCAAGCAGAACTTTAATTAGAACGATTTTTCCATTTCGATGTACAACCTGTATTCGCGGCCAAGCCGACATTTTGGGTGTGAGCGGTCGATAGAATAGCCAAGGGCATTAACTCCGTTTTTATTGTTAGGATTTTAAAAAGAAAGAAACACATAAACAATAATAATAAAATATATATTTATTAAATTAAAAAATAGAAAATTAAATAATTATTTTTACTTTGTTCACCGGGATACTTTCCACGATATAATTTTCTTGTTTTTTTTTTTTCCATATTTACATGGTAACAGCGACCAAATCTGGATAATAAAATATATATGTAATCAATAGTCTTCGCCGGCTCCATGCACAAATACACCAAATCCTTCAAATTTAATTCATTCACGTCCATTCTCAGAGAAATTCTTCAAAAGTACTAATTAGGTCACACGTGCCTACCTAGGGCACCCAATTTCGCGACACTTATCTGCCCTTAGTTAGCTATTCCATCAACCGGCCACTCCCAAAATGGCAGCGAGTCGACGTTTCATATCGCCCTTATGAAAATGGAAAAATCGTTCTAATTAAAGTTCTGCTTGATATTTTTAAATTCTTTTTCGTGCCGTGAGAGATAAACTATGACTGAGTAAGTACAAAATAATGCTTTTACATGAAAATAATTAACTGCATTGGGCTTATACTAAAATTGCACCGAATTTTTTCTTAAAGAAATTTTTTTATTTATTAATACTATAATTTTGGTACAGTTTCGGGGAAAACAACCAAAAATTCACAGGCATAACATATGCAGAACGAAAACAAACGGAACTAGACAAAAGAAGGTATGCCCCCCCCCCCCCCCAATATTTGAGATTTTAGGAGGGGAATCAGTTTTGACCATGTTGTATGTGTTGTTCTTATGGACCAACTTTTTTTTTCGGTGTACAATTACCAGGTCGCTAGAAAACTCCGTTTTTGGGGGGGTGGGGGGGGCGGGGGTTCTTTAAATATATCAGATTAACCATTTTTGGGGGGGGGGGTAAGTGTACACAAAACTGATCCCCCGGCTTAAAATCTAATTTTGCATTTTTTTTCCAAAACCCGCGGAATTCTCCATCGACATGATAGGTAATTGTACACCGAAAAAGATTTTTTTAAAAATTGAGATGGTCAAAAAGAGGGGGATCAGTCGGCGCTCATGCAGAGAATGTTGCAGTATTAGAGGGAAATAACTTTTTCAAAATCCAAGGGACAAAACTACTTTTGACTTAAAAAATCTAATGCATGTACGGATGGACAGAGGGGTAAAAAGTAACATTATTATTTTTATAGAGAGGGGGGGGGGGATTCTACTTTTTTAGGTAATTACGTGTGCTTTTACAACCTGAAACCGCTGGGATTACCTTTTCAGGCAATTACGTGTGCTTTAACAACCTGGAACCACTGGGATTATTTTTAGAGAGGATTCTACTTTTTTAGGTAATTACGTGTGCTTTTACAACCTGGAACCGCTGGGATTACTTTTTTAGGTAATTACGTGTGCTTTAACAACCTGGAACCACTGGGATTTTTTTAGAGGTGGGGGGGGGGGATTCTACTTTTTTAGGTAATTACGTGTGCTTTTACAACCTGGAACCGCTGGGATTTTTTTTAGAGGGGGGGGGGATTCTACTTTTTTAGGTTATTAGTAAAAACATAATAAATCGAAAATTTAAACAAGTTAATTAACGAACTAAAAATGTTAGGTGAAACAAACTGGAACAATACAACAATGTTAATTAACCAAATTACATACTTAAAAAAAACTTACAATATTTAAAAAAAATTATTTAGCCCCCCCCCCCCCCAAAAAAAAATAATGTCCTTAATTAACAAATTTTATTTTGGGTATCTTTTACAATAATCCGCACACTGAAAACGCTCAAAAAACAAATATACAACAAATAAAAGTAACTGTAGTCGATAAAAGTTAATTTCCAACTTACCTGTGATATTTGTTTGTATTTTTAAACCGTTCCAACTGCTATTTATTAGAAATCAATAGTTTTGTCACACGAATATTGCAAAATAAAAATGGCGATTGCAGGGGGGCCCCCAAAAAATTCTTGTTTTCTTTTACCACCGGTTTTTATTAAATTCAAAATGGCGTCTTGTCCTCACTTCCTTACGCCCCCCCCCCCTGCAATCGCCATTTTTATTTTGCAATATTCGTGTGACAAAACTATTGATTTCTAATAAATAGCAGTTGGAACGGTTTAAAAATACAAACAAATATCACAGGTAAGTTGGAAATTAACTTTTATCGACTACAGTTACTTTTATTTGTTGTATATTTGTTTTTTGAGCGTTTTCAGTGTGCGGATTATTGTAAAAGATACCCCAAAAAATTTTTTACATCTAATAAAAACTCATGGTAAATTTTTACTATCCATTCCCAGCGCAGTTTACCCCTTAAAAAAGTTCAAATTCTACTTTTTTTGTGCAAATACATTTAAACAGCCTAAATAAATATCCGCAAAGAAGAAATTAAAATTTTTTTTTAAATATTTAAGATTTTAGAGTGGGGGTTCACTTTCCTTTATAAATGTAACGTAAAATGAGCACCCATTTTCTGGCCAGTTAGCGCTAAACGAGACATGTAACCGACTTGAGTTTTTAATAAAAACACGTAAAAATTTAGCGATTTTCGTGTTTGTTTTGGAGGGGGTGGGCAAACTTTGACTTGAGTTCTCCCCCCCCCCCTAAAAACCCAGAAAACTTAATTGGCTAAATTTCTACGTGTTTTTATTAAATAAATAAATACCCCCACCCCAAATTGGCTAAATTTCTACGAGGCTAACAAAACAAGACTGTCGACGCCATGTTTTTGCTGTAAAAATCCGTGCCCAGAATTTTTTTTTTCATGTCTAATGAAAAACCGTAAAAATAAAAACAAATGGAATAGCTAACTAGGAAAATCTCCAGTCTCGAATTAGAAACTCAAGTCGGTTACATGTCTCGTTTAGCGCTAACTGGCCAGAAAATGGGTGCTCATTTTACGTTACATTTATAAAGGAAAGTGAACCCCCACTCTAAAATCTTAAATATTTAATTTTTTTTTTTAATTTCTTCTTTGCGGATATTTATTTCGGCTGTTTAAATGTATTTGCACAAAAAAAGTAGAATTTGAACTTTTTTAAGGGGTAAACTGCGCTGGGAATGGATAGTAAAAATTTACCCTTATTTATACTACGTAAAAATACAAACACATTTCATAGGTAAGTAGGAAAATATCTATTCTCAACGTAGGTCAGCTTCACTTGTTGTATATTTATTTATTTTTTATCCCGTTCTTGTTCGTTTTTTGGACCCCGTTAGCGACTCTGCGGATTATTTTATTTTAACGTTATTTTCACCTAACATTGTTTCATTTTTAGTTCGTTAATTAACTTGTTTCATTTTTCGATTTATTATGTTTTTACTAATTAAAGATAAATATACGTTTAAAGATAATCCCAGTGGTTCCAGGTTGTAAAAGCACACGTAATAATCTAAAAAAGTAGAATCCCACCCCCCTCTAAAAAAATCCCAGCGGTTCCAGGTTGTTAAAGCACACGTAATTGCCTGAAAAAGTAATCCCAGCGGTTCCAGGTTGTAAAAGCACACGTAATTACCTAAAAAGTAGAACCCCCCCCCCCCCTCTAAAAAATCCCAGCGGTTCCAGGTTGTTAAAGCACACGTAATTACCTAAAAAAGTAGAATCCCCCCCTCTATAAAAATAATAATGTTACTTTTTACCCCTCCGTCCATCCGTACATGCATTAGATTTTTTAAGTCAAAAGTAGTTTTGTTCCTTGGATTTTGAAAAAGTTATTTCCCCCTAATACTGCAACATTATCTGCATAAGCGCCGATCAGTCTACGTTGAATTTACATTGGAAACTGATCCCCCCGCCTAAAATGTAAAATATTTGAAAAAAAATTCCAAAAACCCCGGAATTCTCTAGCAGCCCGATAGGTAAGAGTACACCGAAAAAAGAACAAAAAAATGGTCAGTAAAAAGTTGTGAAAAACGGACTATGGTAAAAGACGAACAAGTACCAAAAAAAGTCATTGACATAGATTTTAGATTTTTACCGGGATTATTGTCCTTCCGACCTAAAAGCTAAACGTATAAATCAGGGGTGGGTTACGCTTCCGAATAACGAAATAAATAAAAATTAGTACAAAACTTGGCAAACGGAAGAGTAAACGATCCAAAACAGGAAGTCTTTAATATTAGGAACTAAATCTGACCGAACACCGTTTGCTGCTGACTTTGAGTCGGGTACTCTTTTGGTTTGACACTTATTCTTGGTGTAATAAGAATGCTACAAATTTATTTTCTTGTGAAAAAGTTTGAATTTTGAAAAAGTAAAAGTATTTTTGGTGCAAGAAAAAAACAATGGCCACCAGAGATTAAAACATTGAATAAAAGTTACATTGTGAACAATTTAAAAGGTAAATTAGAATTTTATTTCTGGACATGAAATAGATTTAAAGAGAACAATCAATTTTATGGGGGGAAATCAAGCGATATTGGGGAGAAATTTCAACGATGCCTATCGTACAATTGAACCAGATTTTCGTCCAAGTCGTGTTGGAACCGGTGTGAATGCTCAAAAACAAACGACGTTTAGTATTTTTTGTGTTTTTCGCTGATGTGTTTTATTTGAAATCAGTTGCATTTTTCTGAACGTTTTACAGTTTACATTATATGATAAGAAAGTGTTTGTTTTGTTTTTTACCTACCTAAAAGAAAGAGTTCCGGATTTAAATTCCGTACGGTCACAGGAAACAGGAAAATGGAGAGGACGTACACAACAGGGTGTTCTCGGAAAATAACGTCACCGGAATAAACAAAATTGCAAACGGAAGTAAATGCGCAATCGAAAAGCATGAATATAGAAGAAATAAATCTGTCAATATTATTCTGATAAAATTCAAACAATATCCTTGCTCAACCAAGAAGAAAAAAAATAAGATTCTACTTTTGGGGTAAAAAAAAACAGACTGAAAAAGTTGGCGGAAAAAAAAAGAAAAAAAGAAGTAAACTTTAGAATGCGGGCTCAGTTTTGCATAAAAATGTAATGTAAACTCACTTCCGAACCAGGTACTGTTTTTAAGTACAGTATCCATTTGTTTTATTTTAATCTTGACCATTTTCTTTAACTTCTTGGTAATTTATTCTGTGTGTATTTTTCGGCACTGTTTCGGAAAATACAACCAAAATTTTCCAGACGTGACGAAAACGAATGGAAACACGAAAAAAGGTACGCCGTTTCGAATGCTACCGAATCCCCCTCCGTCTCCATGTTAAGAATGACTTTTGAAACTTATCTTTTTTTAAAGAACCAGACGACTTTAATAATATAAAATTGTAAACTAACACTGGAAACGACGACCGTTTTATGCAATTAGACGAAAGTAAGAGCAATTTTTTTGGTAAATTTATAGAAGTGCACCTTTCGTATTTCGACCCCTAAAAAAAAAAAAAGTTTCTACTTTTTGGGGCAAATTACATGTAAACAGCCATTTTAGATGTTAGGAGGGATGGGGGATCACTTTCCTATATAAGTTATACGCGGATATTTGTTTAGGCTGTTTACATGTAATTTGTCCAAAAAAGTAGAAACTTTTTTTTTTAGGGGTCGAAATACGAGTGGTGAGATTCGGTGGCCAACAAATGCGTGCTCACTTTACGTATAACTTATATAGAAAAGTGATCCCCCCACCCCTCCTAACATCTAAAATAATAAAAAAAATTCATTTTTTTAATAGCGGATATTTGTTATGGATGGCTGTTTACATGTAATTTGCCAAAAAAAAGTAGAAACTTTTTTTTAGGGGTCGAAACACGAGAGGTGAGATTCGGTGGCCAAGAAATGGGTGCTCACTTTACGTACAACTTATATAGGAAAGTGACCACCCCTCCTAAAATCTAAAATAATAAAAATTTTCATAATTTTTTTTCATAGCGGATATTTGTTGAGGCTGTTTACATGTAATTTGCCCCAAAAAGTAGGATACTTTTTTTTTTAGGGGTTGAAATACGAAAGGTGCACTTCTATAAATTTACCGAAAGAGCAATTTTATTTTAATTTTTCCGAGTTTTAGTTTTTTTTTACTGTGTCTGAAAAAAGAGACAAAAACTCTTTTTTAGGGTTAGGGATTTTTTGGTATTTTTTTTACTATCTTACCCGGCGCAGTTTTTAATTTTGTGTGTTAATTTTTTTTTTTGGGGGGGGGGGGGGGGGGGGTAGGGTTCGGGTTAGCGGTTAGGGTTAGTGTTTATTAAATAAGTAACCCTCCAAATAATAAATTGGCTAAATTTCTACGTATTTTTAAAAACAAAATCCCCCCCCACAAAATCTAAATCTCAACGTTTTTTATTAAATACCCCCCCCCCAAAAAAAAAATTGGCTAAATTTTTACGTGTTTTTATCACCCCCCCCCCCACACACACACACAATTAAAAACTCAAGTCGATTATATATCTCGTTTTACACTAAGTGTCCAGGAAATGGGTGCTCATTTTACGTTAAATTTATAAAGGAAAGTGATCACCCATTCTAAAATCTTAAATATTTCGTTGTTTTTTAAAAATTCCTTCTTTACAGATATTTTTTAGGCTGTTTAAATGTATTTGCACAAAAAAAGTAGAATTTGAACTCTTTAAAAAAGAGGTAAACTGCGCTGGGTAAGATAGTAAAAATTTACCGATTTTTTTTGGGGGGGGGAGGGTCCGAGTTTTAGGGAATTAGGGTTAGAGAATTACGGTTAGGGAATTAGGGTTAGAATGCCTTTCGTAGAAGGCCCTTTTTCCTTGCAAAAAATATGCAACCTTCTACTGATTGTGAAATTTCATGTAAACTTGGCAGATTCATTTTATAGGCACGAGGAACAAGAAAATAATACAGACATGAGATGCAAACGTTTCCAATCTGAGAAACTTCCGGTGCTAACGTCGTATGGAAACTAATAAAACTTGACATAAAATAAAAATTAATTTTTTAAAGATTTTGACGGTAACATTTTGAACGGCATACTTTCTTTCGTCTTTTTCCGTTCGTTTTCAGAGCATTCGTTGTACATACATCACGCCTGTAAATTTTCCGAAACTGTACTCTTTTTTTCTGCTGAAAATATACATTAAAGCATTTTATAAATAAAATAATTACTTTTTCAGACATAATTTTCTTTCTTTGTTTGCTCAACCCTTCTTCGTCTCTGATATAGAGAAGAAGAGGTTATCTTGTGAAAGCACGTTGACCGAAGATTCCGGCTAATCAGGGACCAACAGGTTAGCTTGACCACACGTGATTTGACTTCCTATAAAACAAGTCACGCACTCTCTTTTCACTCTTTTTCTTCTGCTTTCCGGCCGAACGCACACAGAGGAGATCGTCACCCCCCACCCCCACCGGCTCGACCGAGGAGGTGGGGGAGGCAAAAGTCAAAAAGTAGGTAATCTCTTTTAATTCCTACCACGTATAACAAACTATTCTGTCAAGCACACACGCACATTACATTGCTACAGAAATACATCAAACACGCTCGCACATACACATTCGTACAAACATGAACTTGAACAAACCGAACATTTCACTCATACACGTTCATACAAATGGAACTTTTCACTCCTTAAAAATATGAACTCTGTAACTGATAGCCACACAAAATGTCTTAGTCAAATAAATTGTTTTGTTTAATATAAATGTTTTACTCTTAATTGTTGATTTTACAAAATACCATTCTTGTGTGTAGCTTTATTATTCCTTCGCTTTCTTTCTAATATAATTTCAGATATTATAATAATGTTCTCTTTCTTCCTTTTGTTTGTTTTATTCTGTTAATTTTATCCACACGTGGTCGGGCCACTTCGAACAGTGGGAATGACATGCTGCTATAAAGGCATCTCTCCCACAACCTTTGTTCGGAGGATCCCACATGGGTTTAACCCTTTGTCCAAGAACTACCCCCGGCCATAAACTGTCCAGTAGACATGATGCGAACCTTTTCAGTTAGTTAGTTTAGTTAGTTAGTTAATTTTTTTTTTTTTTTTTTCACATTGCCACTCGACGTAAGATTAAAGAAGGGCAAGTGTGATTATTATGACTTTTGTTACAATTATTATTTATTCTTGTTCGAACCGATTTCAAAATACTTTTCCCTCGTTTCTTTTTGGTAAAATAATCTTTTTTAAGTGATGAAAAGTAATTCATACTTTTCTTTTCACCATTCCTAACATGCAAAATTTATCTCCCTTTTAAATAAAATTGGTTATATGTTCTTAAAAACGCTGATGTGTGGGTGATTCTTACCTTCTCTAGTGACCTGGAAGTGAGTGATTAAAAAATTTGGTGCTTATCCAGAAGTACGGAGACATTAAAAAAAAACCCAAACAAACTGAGGAATATCTGTTTGATGTACATACCTGTCACGGGCTGAATATATCCTATACCAAAAATCACGTAAATTAATCATGTAGTTTTATAAAAGAAAATCAAATTTTATTGATAAACGAATAAGAGGGAAATATCCCCGCCATGGTGTTCATATTCAAGGGAGATAATACGAACTTTTGCGAAATAGACAAATGAAGTCTTGAATTTTGCGTGTTATCTCCCTTAGCTATATTGAATATGACCAATAATGACCCTTATATATCAACATTACCCGTTTATCGATAAAATTTAATTTTCTTTTATAAAATAAAAGCTACATGATTAATTTACGTGATTTTTGGTATACAATATATTCATTCCATGACAGATACGTACATCGAACAGATATTTCTCAGTTTGTTTTATTTTTTCTGGGTGGCAATACACAAAAATACAAAAAACTCCTATCCAACAAACAACCCACAATTGATTTCCAAGAAATTAAGAAAAGGGTCAAGATTTAAATAAAAACAAAAATTGGTTACATGTCATTAAATATGCTATTTGGTCAGGAAGTGGGTGATCATTTTATGTTAAATTATTATGTTGATTCTAAAATAATTTTTTGTTTTATTTTTTTACTGTTAAGTTTTTAGGTTGTTTACATGTAATCACCTAAAAAAAATAGAATTCGATGAGTTTGTAGAAAGAAAAAGTCTCATTCTAACATTTCAAACAACTTTATTGAGTCATCTTCGTGTAAATAAAAAGAAATGAAAGAGAAGGGTCTTAGTAAATGAATAAGTCCATGAGTATGGACGAACATAAAAGTAAGAGAGTCCATGAGTATAATAAATGTCCTGTATGTAGAGAACGTTTAAAAGTTCATGTTATGAGAATGTTTATATGAGAAAGTTTGTATGTTAAAGTCAGGCCGTGTCCATGTGTGTATGTAGGTATGTGTGTGTGTTACATTAAGTCTACGTGTGTGCGACTGTCGCCATGTGGGTTTTTTTTTGCTGAACCCAGGGCTAGACGGCCCAGAGTGTTTTGGTTGCGTCCTACGAGATAAGTTTTGTGGTAGATCTGAGCAACGTGGATAGGTTGTTAGCAGGGCCGAAAAAAAGGAAGGATCTAGTGGGCGCTCCCTTTTATAATCTCCTTTCACGTGCTCAGCTTGCATGAGAGATGACCTCTGATTGGGCAAGCCATGCTTGCACCAATCAGTACCATTGATACAAGTTTAAAGCAACAAGTTAATGTTTAAAAAGTTATAAAAGAAAACGAACAAGATAGTTTATTTGACAAGAAACGGAAGATTGCTATTGTATATGTCCATATGCAAAATTACATTAATAATCACAAAATAAAATTTAAAAATAAAATCGCCTACTTTGTTTCAATCTTTACAAATATTACCAGAGCAAAATTAGCTTTAAATTTATTTTTTTACTGTCTGATATAAAATTGATTTATTTCATAACAGGATTTAACACATATAAATTCAAAAATGAAGAGGTTAAAAAGAATAACAAATGACCATTGCATCGTATACTTTATAAATTAATGACTAGAATTCACAAATGAACTTAAAAAAAATAAATAAGAGACATGAATATTACATCCTGAATTTTATAAATGTATTTCTTCTGTTCGGGGACAGGATGCAAACATGAACAGATATTGTCAGACATGAAAAGATTTTCAGTAGAATGCTATAAGAGACAACATTTCATTGATGAGGATAGTGAGGGATGTAGACAGCATTTCATAGTGAGGGATTTCACAAGCACCAGGATGCATGTTGAGTCATCGATGTTGTGCAAAAAATATTTTGCCTTGAAAAAGGAACACCCAGAATTGAGTCTTTCTCTTTTTAAAAAAGTAATTGCCTCTCAGAAAGAAGTATATCCATTTAGTTGTAAAACTTGGTGGAAATGTTTAGTATAGGTGGTTTTATCTGCCGATTTGGTGCATTTGCTATCACAACTTTTTGCATATTCTATTTCATGGCTTTAAGAGGGAGGGCTGAATTGTAGAATATGAAAGTGTCTCTAGAGGCGGTTATGGAAATGTTGCCCTCTGCATATGATCTTCAGTGCCCAAATTACTGGGTTTTGAAGCACCACAAAAGAGCCTATACATAAAGTTCAACTTTTTCAACTCAATTAGGAAATATGGCCGGGTTGAATGTAAGTACAGACAAATTTGATAATTTTTTATATTCTTTCATTTCAGAACCATTTGAAGAATTTAATAATTGTAGTGATATTGGCTAATTGATATGCATAATTAGCGTGAGTTGAAATAGATTACTATATAAGGCTCTCCTTAAGTATAGCTAGCAGTGAAAGTACACTAGCAATTGAATAGTTAAATTTACAACTTCGCAACAATGATGTTTCCGATAGGATCCCAATTGTCTCTCGAGGACCCCGACTTCGTGGATACATGGATAAGATGCTTCGCTGAGAGTGCAAGGACTAAAAAGTTAAAAGTTAAAAGACAACAAGGAAACGGGAGGAGAAAATAAAATAACAGATTTATTTTGGGCTACAGCTGGATGTGAGGCCATCATGAAAGTCTCAACCATGGCGTATCCCATGAACCTAGAAGACATTCGGAAGAATAAGTCAGATCATAAAAAGAAATATGAGATCTAAGAAAATGTTAGTCGTTAGTCATTTATGTCAATGAAACAAAAAATTGATGAACCAATCATCAAATATCTACACCGTCTACAAAATGTGAGTAGATATTGTGAGTTTGAAAAACTCGGACAAGAAGAACATACTATCGAAGAAGATTTAATTCAATTAAGATTAATTGAAGGTATGTGCAGTGTATCACACAGGAATAAAATAATGGAACAGCTACAAATAGGAAACGTCCTTAAATACTTGCATTGACTTTATACAACAAGAATTAATACAGAAATACAACGATCATAAAAGTCAACCCGGCAAACAAATAGTCGCCGATATGTACATGTTAAAAAAGAAAAAAAATGTTGGTATTGTGGACGTGAACACGAAATAAAAAAGAAAAATGCCCAACATTTAGAAAAACTTGTACAAACTTTTACAAATTGCTTTTAAGTGAATCATTTTCAAGCAGTATGCAAGTTCAAAAAGAAAAAAAGAGTTGAAGAAAATTAAACCAATAGGGAAGTCTTTACATTAAAAAACAAAAAATAAGAATGTTGAAAAAATTGAACAAAAGAAAAAAGATATATTAAAAGTCAAAATTAACAATGTCGGATATGCAAATGGATACCGGCAGTGAAGTAACACTTATACCAAAAAATTTCTGGGAACATTACGTTAACCACAGATGCAAGTGAACATTCGATATCTGGATAATATTCTCATAAGAAGGACATCCGTTAATGTATTTATGAAGAAGACTAACGAACACTGAATTTAATTATTCAAATATAGAGAAAGAAGCGTTGGCCATTGTATGGTGCACTACCAAGGCTAGACAATTTCTAATTGGAAAATAATTTCTCTTGAGAAGTGATCATAGACTATTGGAATTTATATTCAATCCAAGAAAAGAATTACCCAAAGTTACGACATGGAGAATATTAAGGTGGGCAATAAAGTTAATGGCATTTGACTTTGATATAGAATATGTCAAAGGAAATTCAATTCCACACGTAGATGCACTATCAAGATTGCGATTTTACAAAGAGTCAAAAGATAAAACAGAAGAATTTGAAGATACATTCTTACATTGGGTAGAGACTGATGTTTTATCTTTAGATAGAATGGCTATGGAAACTAGACATGATCCAGTACTAGTAGGATAATATTGAAAATAAAAAAATATATGGGGAAATTGTTCCAAGACAGAGACTTTAAATGGTTGACGGTTGTCAGTTTTTTGTGTAATAACATTTTGAATTGGACCCACTTAAAGGTTTGTTTCTTTTTCGATTTAATAGACAGGAAATTTTCTATTAAAGCTTACAACTTGATGAATATATAACATGAATATAATAATATGTATGTAAAATATACAATTAGGTAACATAGGAATTTAAAATCAATATAAACATTTCTGAAAAATGTTCAAAATCAAATTGGTGAGTGTAGGTTAAGAACAGCTTAACAGTACTGTCTTCAAAAGAGTTTACTATTTTATGTATGTACCATGTGTATATAGCAAAATCTATATTGTTGAGTTTACAATAATGAAGGTTCGAAAACGTTCAGTAAATGAATTGTTAAACTGTCCGCAAATTACATTAAAAAAGGAGGTTTACATTTTGATGTATGTATAATGTGTATAGAATGAAACAGGCATATAGAATGTACAATATAGAATTAGGAAAGGTTTGAAAATGTTCAGTGAATTAGTGAGTGTGATTTGTGGACAGTAATGTCAAAAGGGTGGTTTACATTTCGATATATGTATATTGTGTATAGAACAAAAGATGTATATAGAATGAACACTATACAATTAGGAAAGGTTTGAAAATGTTCAGTCAATTAGTGAGTGTATTTTGTGGACAGTTCAACAGTAATGCCCAAAAAGGGTTTAATTTCCATGTATACATAATGTGTATAATCCCAACAGCATTGATATCATTAATTCCCTAAAGGACTACTTCAGCCCCTTTAGAAATTGCAGCCAATTGGCAGACAGTTCCCAAGACGGATTGCCTCATCTTCTCCGCTGCCTTTGTCACCAACATAGGATATGATGCTATCTTCATTGAAAAAAAATATATATCTACTAAGCGGCAACAGAGTTTTTACTTCTCCCTATTTGATTAAACATTTCGTTGTTTTTTATTTGTTTTTTTTTTATAGAAATCGCTCCAGACAAGGCATGAAGCCACTTGATGTAAGGAGCTAACAAGAACAAATATGGTTATCGCAAAGATAGGAGATGCCTATTGAAAAGACCAAGGTTATATTATAGGTAGGAGGAAAACAGTCAGCAGGAAGAGAGTTCCGAAAGCCTGCAGTTCTTGGAAAGAAGCTACTGGAATAGGAATGTATTACAATGAGGTATCAAAACAGCGAATTGATGGAGACCACTAGACCAACGAGTCAAACGAGCTGGGGAATAGATCACATAATTCTGAAAAACACATGCCATAATAGTATTTATAGAAAAGACTGAGACTAGCAACATCACATCTGTGAGAGAGAAGGTGCAGAGAAGAAGAAAGGGTAAGGCCAATCAAATTACGCATACGTTTCTGCACCTTATCAAGAACCCTCAAATGAAACAGAGATTCACCAGCCCAAATATGACAACAGTACTCCATGTTTCTTACCGTCGTCCAACACATGCCAGTATGTGAAATAGACGTTTAAGCTAAAACAAAACATTGAAAGTAGTTATAAAAATGAACTGGAAAAAAGGCGGATAAAAAAAGACATTGTGAAAGATAGGTTAGTTTGGAAGAAATTAATTTCTTAAAGCCATCTAACACATGCAAGCATGTAAAATGGTCGTTAAAGCTGAGGTCAACATTGGAGGTAGTGATAAAAAATAACTGGTGAGAAAGAGGGATAAATAAAGTTCTTGTAAAAGATATGTTTGTTTAGAAGTCAATTTCTTAAAACCGTATAACACATGCCAGTATGTGAAATAGACGTTTTAACTAAAGAAAACATTGGAAAAACTTAAAAAAATAAACTTGAAAGATTCAGAGATGAATAAAAACCTGCACATAGATATTTTTGTTTGGAAGTCAATTTCTTAAAGATATTCAACACATGGCAGCATGCAAAATGTATGTAAAAGCCAAAGAGAGATATATAAAGAAAGACCTTGCAAAGCTAGGTATGTTTGGAAGTCAATTTCTTAAAGCCGTCCAACAAAAACAAGTATGTAAAATGATCGTTAAGGCTAAGGCCAACATGGCAGCAAGTGATAAAAATGAACTGGAGAGAAAAAATGGTGAATAAAGACCTTGTCAAAGATAGGTTAGTTTGGAAGTCAATTTTTTAAAGCCGTTCAACACATGCCAGCATGTAAAATAGTCGTTAAGGCTAAAGCCAACATGGGAGGAAGTGATAAAAATGAACCGGGGAGAAAGAGGGATAAATAAAGACCTTGTAAAAGATAGGTTAGTTTGGAAGTCAATTTTTTAAAGCTTCTAAGATGCCAGCATGTGAAATTTACGTTAAAGCAAAGGGAAACATAGGAACAACTGAGAAAAATGAGGGATAAATAACGAAAGACCTAATTAGAAAAAGGTTAGTTAAGAAGTCAATTTCTTAAAGCCGTTCAGCACATGGTAGCATGTAAAATTCACGTTAAAGACAAGGAAAACATGGGAAATAGTTATAAAAATAAATTTGAGAGAAAGAGAGATAAATAAAGAAAGACCTAATCAGAAAAAGGTTAGTTAAGAAGTCAATTTCTTAAAGCCGTTCAGCACATGGCAGCATGTAAAATTCACGTTAAAGACGTTTTTACTTCTCCCTATTTGATTAAACATTTCGTTGTTTTTATTTGTTTTTTTTTATAGAAATCGCTCCAGACAAGGCATGAAGCCACTTGATGTAAGGAGCTAACAAAGGCAACATAAGCAAAAGAAATATTTTGACCAGCATGCACTCAAGGAAGACCTACCACCTTTATATCCTGGCCAGACGGTAAGAGCACAAAACCCTACACACGGAAACTGGGACCTAGCAACCGTAGTATCTCAAGCAGATGGTCCCTGATCATATCTCCTAAAAACTGCAAACGGATATGTGCTACGGAGAAACCGGCAGCATATTAGGAGTGCTCCAATAAGGCCAACCCCACCACAAACGCCAAAGCATGTAACATTTGCAGAACCACCTGTATGTACAATTCAGTCTTCACAAAGAGACTCCCAACAATACACTCGCAGTGGCAGGATGGTACGACCACCATCAAAAATGAACTTGTGAACATTTTCTAGAGAATTATAGCAAGCAATTCATGGGGCAGAATAATCCCCTGCTTCGCTGTAGCTATTCAGGCAGTCTACCCTGAATTAGCCCTTACCTTTTTATTATATATTGAATATGCTCAATATCATAATCTTCATATTGGTAAAGGGGGGATGTAACTATGTTATCGTTTCGTTTTGTGACCAACTCTAGTTTTGTAACAACCGCGCATGCGCACTTCAATAAACGCTTCCATGTATATTTTTAAAACCAACAACACGCGTCTCTCGTTTGTCTCTACTAATAAACCACTCAATACGAGCAAACACAGTGTGACAGCCATGTGCTGAACGGCTTTAAGAAATTGACTTCTTAACTAACCTTTTTCTAATTAGGTCTTTCGTTATTTATCCCTCTTTCTCTCAAATTTATTTTTATAACTATTTCCCATGTTTTCCTTGTCTTTAACTTTAGCCAAAGTACTGAGAGAAAGAGGGATAAATAACGAAAGACTTGGTAGAGATAGCTTAATTTTGAAGTCAATTTCTTAAAACTGTTGAACAAATGCTAGCACGTAAAATTGATGTTTAAGCCAAGTAAAACATGTGAGGAAGTATTTACAATAGACTTGTTAGAAAGAGGGATAAATAAAGACCTGATCAGGGATAGGTTAGTTTGAAAGTCATTTTTTAAAGCTATTCAACACATACCATCATGTAATATGGACGTTAAAGTTAAGAAAATCATGGCAGGAAGTGATAAAAAATGAACATAAGAGAAAGAGGGATAAATGAAGAAAGACCTGGGCCGAGATAGCTTAGTATGGAAGTCGATGTTTTAAAGCCGTCCTACACATGCCAGCATGTAACATGGACGTTTAATCTAAGGAAAACATAGGAGGGAGTTTGGTAAAATTAACTTGAGAGAAAAAGGAATAAATAAATAAAAACCTGGGCAGAAATAGGTTAGTTTGGAAGTCAATTTTTTAACCTGTCCAACACATGCCAACATGTAAAATGGACATTAAAGCTAAGGAAAATATGGGAGGATGTTACAAAAGTGATTTAGGTGATAACATTTTCAAACAATTACTAAATTGTTGTTATCATTTTGTCTTGCCAAAAGTAAAACATAACTATTGTTTGGTAAATTCTGTCTAGAAGGTTTTTTTGCTGCCCAATTTCAGCTATGAGAACCAAATTGCTGGCTAAGAGTCTTCAAATACTCATTGATTTGCTTTAGTGAGTGATCTGGCTAGGGCGTTGCTATGCAAGAATACTTCATCAGTTTGTTAAATGAGATAGACTCTCGTATGTTAGTTTTATCAGGAGAAACGTATAAAATTATTAAAACTGTTAGATGCAGTTAGATTGTTACTGCTTAATATTTGAGCAGTTAAGACTATTATCAGTTGATGCAAATTACAAGTTAAAATAAAGGGCTGGTTACTTGGAGCTTTTAGAAGTTACTTAAAGACAAGTGGTTAGGTTCAAAGCGACTGTGGTGGACGAGACTCAATCCAAACGAATGCTAGAAAGCAAATGGCTCGAAATGCTACCCTCTTTCTTTCCCTGCTTCCTTGGGATACACTTTCCTTTTCACTCACTAAAGGCAAGGGAGTTCGTAACAAAAACGTGTTTACAACCAATCAAAAACTGGCACGTCTATGTTAAATTGGCAAGCCAACGCTAATTGAATTAACCCTATAAAAGACGGGAAATAAACAGAGTTCAGCAGACAGACAGACCCCAGCAACGGACCTTCAAGGAACACACACAAAAAGTATGCCTTCCACTCTACCACCGGCCCTGTTGGCCGGGGCGACAAGAAGAACAGGACACTTCAAAAGTACTACAAACTTTCCTTGCCTCACACGCACATATCTACACACACTGTATCTCATTGCACGCTATGACTCACACACACAGTAACAGAATAAGGTAAATCTACCCACACACACAGTATCACACGCACTAACAAATATAGACATATCCATCTTTAGCCCCTCAAACACGAGTCAGACAAACTTTGTCAACGAACATTTCTTCACTAAAACTAACCTTTATATTCCTGTAATTGTGGTTTTATAAATGTTTTGTTGATTGATAATGTTTTATGTGATTTTTCATTCACCAATTTCCTTCCTTCATTTTTCATATCCCAAAACCCTATGCATGTTAAGTTAGCCCTTACTAGCTGGTGACTCTAATATTTCTCCTCTAATATATCCTTCCTTCACCATTTCATTTCATTTCATTTCCAGATCGATTTACCATTCACATATTAAATTAACCCTTCACCATATTGGTACCCTCGACGTTCGGTAATCTAAGGGCCATAGGACGCTATTTTCATAAATGTTTTTGACAAGAGATAATCCTTGCTTATTTTGGCATCCTCTCTTGATCAAATATACTCTTATAGAAGATCCCACTAAACTGTATTTTGATCAGGATGTTATATCATAAGAGACAGATCCTTGCATTCACAACTGTCAGTGAAGAAAGCCATGAAAGTAGCAGAGGCATCGAAGTAACCAATGCGCAAATGCTAACAAAAGATCCTTGATGAAACATCAGATTCTGAATCAGAAATTATATTCTAAGACAAGTGGTGTTTCATTCTATTGAGTTCTGTGATGATGAGAGTAAAAAGGTGAAAATGAGGATAAAAAAGTATGAAACATCCTAAACTGATTTTGATGAGATATATTGTTGCAGGGTTCGGTCACCTTGGTGATCGGTCTCACAACTAAGAAAGCAAAAATATGGAGGACAAATGCAGATGAACAGTGTAAAATAGAGGTCACGTTTATTGCACCAAAGGTATAAAAGGAAATAACGGAGAAGATACTAGAGGAAGAGGTTTGGTGACGTCTTTGAAAGCAAGAAGGATAGGAATGATGTCTCTGGAAGCAGGAAAACTGGAAAGGACAAGAACCGGAGCTGCTAGAAGGAGCTGGAGCAAACGCTGCAGGAAAGAGCTAGAGCAGGAGTTTTGTTAGATGTGCTGAGTCATAAAAACGGGGGTCGGCACGATAATATTTCTTTTCAATTTTCTAGCAAGAAATTAATTGAAGTAATGTTAGAAAAGTTGAAAGTATTAAGGAGGCAGAAAACACTATTGACAAAATATTTTTTTTAAGAAAGAAAAACATAACAGGAAGTTCAATTACTTTCTCCTTCCTGTAATATCTAGATAATTTGTCTTATAAACTGTGAAGGCCATTCATTGTTAACACTAGTAATATCTTTCACTTCAGACAACTGGCCTTATCACGTGATTAAACCTTATACCGTGTAGTACACTTCCTGACTTCTCTCAGTTTTCATTATTAACATTCATCTCTTGTTTTTGTATCCTTTTGCATTATATATGCCAAATGCATTATCTTTTTTATGATATAACGGTTAAGATCTAATCTACACATCATCTAAAGTTAGGGACTAAAATGTGGGACTAATTAGATTAAGATTAATAAGATATTCTTAAATGGATCTATAGATCTATTTAAGGATTTCTTTTGACGAATGATGAAAAATCATAATAAAATCGTTTTTTTTTAATCTCGAAAAAGCAGAAAAGTTGATAACATTTTACTGGAAAGAAGTGCAAATCAAAATGGGTTTTGTTGGTGACGTGTACAATGATAGCAAAACTTTCTTTTACTTTTCTATGTAGTGCAGACCCTATGTAATGTCACTACAGAAACCAATGTATGTTGACTAATGGCAATACAAAGAGATGTCCACAAAAATGTGTAGCTTTTGCATTTTCTTTTTGTAGATGGCTTTAAATCACCCGGATACTGTGTATGGGATATCTTTTTTTTTATATATAAAACTTGATTTCAAGTGTACTTTCATTCAGTCTTGAAAATAACTGAGGTACAGTGTTTACTATTTTTTGAATTTGTACTTTTTCTTTTACCTAGACTTTTATTTTACTATCCGATTGAATTATAAATTGAATTTCTTAATTTTAATATGAAAAATCAAGTATTGTTAAATTAAAAGAAGAAAATAAATTTTATTTCTTACTAGCAGAACCCGTGTCCTGGCGTTGCCCGGGGAAAATATAAAATTTTGATTTAATTTAAAAATAAATAAATATTAGAGTATCAATTCTGAAAAAAAAAATTAGAAAATAACCCATTTCATTGTAAGTAATTTAGGTGATTAAAATAGGATTCAACCGTGTTTTTTATATGAAGATAAAATAATTTTTATAAAAAATATTTTTGTAAATAAAAGCTACCCCCCACCACCATTTAAAAATAAATATTTTAAAATAAATATTTATTGTTTTCAAGCAAATAAAATAGATTGCTCAAAGTTTTAATTATAATTTTACATAGGGGCTAACCCTCTTTTCATAAAAAAGCAAACATAATCAAATTCTATTTTAATCAACTGAATTACTTGCAGTGGCACTTGTGTGTATATATGCATGCATACACTTACCATAACCATAAAATTGTAATTTCAGATTGTAATATGCTATCGCATTTGTTTGAAATATGTTAACATTTTCTACGTAAAAAATACTAGATTTTACTTAGTTTGCATGACGTCTAGTTGTTGAATATTTTGGGACGAAATAGCTTTCAGCATTGTTAAACAAGTTTTTCTATCTAAACGATTATCTGTTTATTGTTTAACTTCTTAAAAAGATCACCCCACTTCTCCCTCTCCTTCTTCTTTGTTTCACTCAGACTAGTATTCTTTCAGCAGCCATTGCACAGCCGTAATTGGTGATACATTCTTTACAAAATCAAAAGTAAACAACTGCAAGTTTTGTTCCTTTTAGACTTGCCAGGTGAATGGAATAACAAACGATTTACCAATAACCTTAAGAAATGTGTTCTGTAATCTATTTTTTAAATTATTTTGTTTATTTTACTTACAAGTGGATTTTAGTCAAATCTATTAATGATTCGTTCAAAGTCCCCGTGTAATAGTGGTGAATAACCGTGCAAGAACATCAATCATTAATTAAATACAGAAACCCAAAAGGACCTTTAATGCACTTCTTGTAGCTGAATCAGCTCGAAGCCAATTTCAATTTTATTACCAGATGTAAACATGTGCAATGCTGCATGTTTAGTGGGGTGCATAGTTGCAAAGCATGCAGATAAGAGACCACTCAAGAAATGGCTGACGTCTTTGAAATAGTAATGTCCTCTTGGATACGCAGTTCCATGCTGTGATTATGACCCACTTGAGTTTTTCCAAAAGTAATTTTCATACCAGATAGTGGGTCTCATGGTCAGTCAGTTTTTTATGTATATAGATTAGCAGCTGATAATCTTGAGTGGTCTCTTGGTGTGATATCTATATATATATTCCAGCAGAGGGGCAGAGGGTTCACACAGATAAATTTAGAGATATGTTATTGTATCATGAAAATACAGGGTGTTGAAGACAAATTTGACACATATTGTAAAAGAAAAAAGAGAAAACGGCATATCTTTTGCCAAATACAGCTCACTCGAAGAAATCACCTTGAACCTGTACCATGACCTCCAGGTGGGACCTGAATCTAGAGCACACAGCCTTCACCGTGTCCTTTGAGAGATGCCTGAACACAAGTTCGATCCTGGAAATCAGCTTATCTTTGGTGTTGCAGGCGGTACGATTGGTGTCTTTCTCAACTACACCTCCACACATTCATGGGGTTGCAATCAGGCGAGTTGTAGGGGGGGGGGGGGGGGGCAGATGTTGGGACTGGTGAAGTCATGGAAATACTCAGACACCCACTTCTGGGTTTTCTGGAGGTGTGATACAAAGCTGAGTCCTGCTGCCATACATATGGCCTTCCCACAGTCACCAGCACTCGACAACAGTGCACAGCAACTCAATATAGACATCTGAATTGAATCTAAGTCCCTTTTCGAAGATGTTGGGTGGTATGATGTGGCCTTGACTGGAAACCCTAACTCACACTTTAGGGAACTTGGTGTTCATGACATGCGGGACTTTATGCAGACTGCAGACCAGCCACCTGTTATTCTGCACATTTTGCAACTGGTCTTCAGAAGAAGCAGAGCATCCCTAGCTTGATTGGGTGTTTGATTTTGTTGAGGAGTTTCTTAGCTTTGAATCTGGTATAAATCATCATGATGCAAATCACCTTCTTCTAATATTCTGGTACTTTCCAGTCGTCCATGGTCTCCAGCTCGCAACACAGAAACAGTTATCCGTTGCACTTTACTGCCATTAAATACTTCAAATGTTTCTGAAATGAAAGAATATAAAAAATTGTTAAAATTTGTCTCGATTTCAATGAAAATTTCAATAGTTAATCATTAATTACTTTTATAATGAGATTTTGTCATTTTAACCCCCCTCCCCCTCACACACACAATTTGAATGATGATTCATTTTTCTTTTCCCAAATCTTTCATTTCTAGAGTTATCCCTTTAAAGATCTCAATATGTCTAAAATTGAAAAATCTTTTCTGAAAAAATGTTTGTGTACAGAGTTGATGTTAACATGATTTTTGAAAGTAAATAATGCTATTTGAAAATTGTTTCAGTTTTTATAGAAAAAGACAATTTCGAATATTACCGAATAAATTCACTTGTACATTTAAACTGCGATTTAAAAGAGTTTTAGGTTTTGCATGATATTAAATTGTTATGAAAAGAAAATGTTGCTAAGCGAGAAATGTCAATTTTAATCTCCTGACATTTTTTAAGAAATTTACTCTTTTTTACTTTTTACAAACAATTGAATTTTTAATCTACGGAAGACCATTAAAGCAAAAAATAAAATATGAAATTATCTTTCTTGAATTATAAACTCCCTGCATTCCATTTGCTTTCATCTTTTTTCAGCAGACGTTTTTTACAATCGTTTATATGTTCGACATGCTAGTAAACTTCTCACACCTGACATTATCCAATATCTCTACAAAGCCACCATCCGCCCATGCATTGAATATTGTTGCATATCTGGGATGGTGCATCATCCACTAGTCTCTCCCTCTTAGACAAGGTCCAAAAAAGATTTGCGACGATGGGCGATGGGCTGGAGCTTGGTGGATAGTGAGGGATTTATTAGATTATAATAGGCCCTTCACTATCCACCAAGCTCCAGCCTCTGTACTATCGCCGCAATGTTGCATCCTTGTGCATGTTTTACAAATACTTCAATGGATTGTGCTCTGATGAACTTGCTGCTCTAGTGCCTCATCGATGTAAATACACTAGACCAACCGACAATCAGTTAAGTCCAATCTATTCACTGTGGATGTCCCCAGATGCCAGAAAGCCTTCTACTCCAATAGCTTCTTTCTTTCTGGAACTCCCTCCATGCCCCCTGTTTCTCTGACTGTACCGACATGCATAAATTTAAAACTAATGTAACCGGACATCTCGCTGCACACCTCTCAACTTAGGATGTCCTCTAAAACTTACACCCTAATTCTCAGTAGCCTCTTACGTCTTACGTGTTTGGGGTGAACTATGATAAAAAAAATACCCCCACCTCTGGTGAAACTGTCTGTTTCTTCTGACCAGCTGCACTTAATTCTCATCACAAAATGGTCCCTCTTTTGTGCTTTTGAAATTTATACTTTTATATTCTTCAGGAAATGAAACAATGTCGACATGAATGCTCTTTAATTATCGCTCTTTTTCACACATGCTGATATAATACATGTCTTTTTATTTTCATCAGTTGGTTTATACATTTCGTTTTGCTTTGTTTTGTGTGTTGAACTGTATACTTATTTCATGCATACAGTTTTTTTCTTTTATTGTGATAAGAGAATAGTTAACGCATGATTTGATTTTGTGGCAGAACCAATGCATGCACTTTTCTTGGGCGATTGCATTCATGTTGTCATACAAGATGGGTTTGTAAATCGACCATTTTCATCATTGTTCATTTATTTCTACTAAAGTTTACTAAAATTCACTGAATCATGCGATTTTAAAGACAAAATTTATAAAAAATTTGCATATGGAATTACCCTCTGCCACAATATGAATATTGTTTTAAGATTTAAATATACTTCGACAATAATTTCTCAAAAAATAAACTTTCAAAATTCGAACGAGAGAAGAAATGTTTTTCAAAACTCTTATAAAAATTCTCAAGAGAAAGTGACCAAAGTAACTCTAACTCTTTTTTCAGAATCAATTGGAAAATGCTTGGTAGCGGCCAGAGGAAGAGAAAGTCACATTTGCAGCATATTTTCAAAGACATTGTTTTACTTTGTCAAACTAGAAAAAAGTTGGGAAATTCGGAGCCATTGAACATAAAAAGTATGCTAAATTACATACTATCAAATAATCCAGAAGATATTTAGTCTTTGTGACATTCACTCTCACACCTTTACTTTCTATAGCATTCTTCCATTCTTTTTAAAAAGTAAAGCTTCGATTGTTTCACAGGCAATTACTAAATCATCAGCATACAGAACCCTTTGGACAATTGTTCTAAGACACAAATGAAAAGCAACAGACTCAGTACAGAACCCTGATATACTTTAACATTAAAACTGTCACTGAATGTGCTGTTTATTCTAACACGACTTTGAGCATTTATGTACATTGCTTGAACCACTTGTTTGCTCCTAGTTTAAGCAATGCCCACCAGACAACAACTCTTGGCGTTCTGTTAAAAGCTTTCTCCAGATTGACAAAAGCAAAATACATGTTTTTCTTCTCTTGCATTTGTCTCAGGATAAACATAGCATTAGTGGTACTATGACCGACTCAGGCATAAACCGAAACTCTATGCTTATCTGACTTCTTATTTGCTGCTCAATTATTCTCTCAACCACTTTCAAGATCTGATCCATTACCTTAAAGCCTCTATAATTACTTCTATCTAGTGGTTTTCCTTTACCCTTGTAACAATTCACAATTGTACTAAGAGCCCAGTATTTCAGAACACCCCCTTCTTTTATCATTTGATTTGTCAAGTCTGTGATCATCTCAATACCTGTTTCATCCATAGCCTTCAACATTTCTGAAACAACACCTGAGGGTCATCCAGCCTTACCCTTCTTCATCTTACTCACAGCTTTCCGTACCATTCTTTTCTTAATTTTTATGGCTGGACTAGATACTGTTGTTGCAACTTCGAGATTTTCTTGGTTCCATGAAAACTCAGTATTCAACACTATCTCATTGTGTTATTCATTTTATTGCTAGCATTCAATTGTCATTTCGAATGTACTTCTCTCCAACACTATCCATATTTGTCTATCCTATCTGTTAACTATCCTGAATATTTCATTCTTCTGGTCCTCTCCTCACATTATATCTGGAAACCTGGCTTACTCAACCTCCTTCTTGGCTTTGTATATTGATCTTTTTGCTCCCTCTTTGCACCTTCTCTACTCACTCCATCATTTCCGCTTTTCTTTGATACACTTCTCAGCTTCCTCATTCCACCACCATATCACCCTATGTCTTGGAAGCCCTTTTATCCACCTACAAGTCAGAATCACATGGTCTCTAAACCCGTGTTTCACGTGTTCTATATTCAACATTCAACCCTTTCTCCTGGGGATAAACTTTCACATCATTCAAGAGATTTCTGTCCTTTTTTTCTGGTACTTTTATAGATGACGCACCATGTTTCCGTAACTTCGCGTTGTCAATGTTCGGGCAGGTTACGGACGTGCCCAAGAGTTGACGAGGCAAAAACTGCCAAACGCTAAATTGAAGACTGGCAGCTGATAAATTACGACAAAGAAAACCAAACTCACATACATATATAAAAATAACGAACAAACCATAGCTAAACCACTGTTATTAATTAAATATTTATTTTTGTTTGTTTTTTTGTCAAAAGAAACCATTGTTAATCAAATGTTTTTAAATAAAAATTTTTTTTTTGTTTGTGCACCGGAAAGTTTCAAAAGATGATTTTGTTTGATTTGTTTAACAAATCAAACAAAATCATCTTTTGAAACTTTCCGATGCACAAATGTTTTTGTTTTTTTACTTTTTTGTACATTTTCTTAAAAAAACTCAATTAGTTCTTCGGGAGATTTAACAAGCTGACAGAGTTATAGAAATTCATTTTTTTTATTGAATGCGATTAATTTCTTCCAAAAGTTATCGGCTGCTTGGTTAATCGCCTGAAAGTTGACGAAATTGTCAACTTTCAGGCGATTCCGAGATCTGTCCGAACGTTGACGATCAAAGTCATGGAAACATGGTGCATCAGCTATAAGAGTACATTTTTTCCTTACCTAATCTACTTGAGTCTTTGCTGTTCCAGATTCACATGTAACAAGATGGTTTTCCCTTTCCTTAAAAACAGTATTTGCAACCAACACGTCCATGGTAGTGTTAAGATCGAGGGTCGTGTTCCCCCAATTATAAACGTGTTCAGTAAATCAAGCAATGTTGCATGCAAAGACAGAGTAATAATTAACAAACAAGATGAGGTAGTTCAAATAACGTTTATTGAACGTGTGTGTACGTGGAATGATGAAGTGTGTGATGTATGCATGTGTGTCGATGGAAAAACAGTTCTTGAAAAGGTATAAGAAGAAATGAATCCGGCGTGGGTAAAGTCTTTGAAAGCCGTACACAAAGAAAATGGGTTGAGAACTCTTACTGTTGTTTGACCACGTGCTGACGGAAGAAACGTGTGTTGGTAGTTGTTTTGCCGAGGCCAGTTGAAAAGAAGAGAAGAGTGAAACGGAATGCTAGTGTCAGCGTCGTTCTGTCGGGGCCAATTGAGTAGGAAAAAGCGAGTGAAACGGCGCGCTGGTGCCAGCGTTGTTCAGCCGAGGCTGGTTGGTGAAGAAGAGAGAGAATTTCCGTTTGCACCTGGTTTTATAGTCCGAAGGGCAGATAACTCTGGTGTCGCTTTACAGCGCCACCTGTCGGTGAAAAAGCGACACCTAACGGCCAACCGGTGTAGTTATGTTTTGAAAGGAGGAAGTAACTGCTACAGTAGCATCAAATTCTAAGATTCTTACTTCCTTCAAATTAAATTGTTTTAGTATTTTTAAGGGGAAAAGAAAATTCTTTTACAAGTATTTTTTAAATCGATCTTTTGATAACATATTGTAGGATTGTGACTTCAATATAATTGAGGTTATGAGTTTGAGGCAATACAACAAGGGATGGTAATTTTGAGACGATATAAGATAAGGATGGTAACTTTAATACAATACCGGGATTATAACTTCGATATGATGCGAGATTTGGTATATACATATATACATAAACGATAAAAGATAACTATTATCAGCATAACTGTAGTTTAAAATCTTACGATTATCGTCAGATGTTTTCAGCTCAGTGTTTTTTTATATTGAGCACTTTTACTTATCATACGACCTTTTTAGGTTTGCTATCCCCACTTTCTTTATATATGTGTGTATGTGTGCATGCATATGCTTTTGTGTATGTATAACTGAAAGATATTTTTCCTGGAATGTTCACAACAAGTTTGACGCATTAACAGTTTTTAAGTAACACCCGAGGCAAATTGTCGTCCACATATTCACACAAGAAACATTTCTTTTTAAAACTTATCTTACATTCACACATACTCTTACATATGGCTTGTATACAGTATTATAATCACATAAGTGAGTACACAAACATAAGACACAAATACACGCAGAGTTTTTAAACAGAACTTTACTGGCTTATATGTTCGAACAGACACAAGAATAATCCTTTTCTTTCTCTCCCTTGAATTGTTTTCTCTCTCACATATAATCCCTCTTTTTTCTCCTGCTCAGCATTCTCTTCTAATCCCTCTCGCTCCTACTCAATCTGTCATTCTCTCAACTTCTCCCTTTTCATACAAAAAAGTGTAGAAAAAAGAAGATAAATATTTGAGTTATTTTTTAAATTTAAAGACGACAAACGAAATTTGTTCTGGACATCATTTATCAGCTTTTCACATCATTTTCACCATAAAATGTGGCAATCAAAACGGTAAATAACAATGTTTTATGTTTCATATATATTTTGACATTTTATAATCTTCTAAGAGAATTCTTCAAATTTTACACGTCTTAAATTATTAGCAATTTTTTTAAAACGACTTTAAAAAATGTTAATTATGACAGACGAATTTGATTTTCATTTGTTTTCTAATACACAAGTTTCAATCTTGTTTCTTATTAGTGAGTGAGATGCCATTCTTGTATCATAGTTTTGAAGATTGATGATAGATGTAGATAGGTTTAATGAAAAGTGTCTCAACCTGCGACACTATTGGAGTTAGACCCGTGTTCAAGGTGTTTCTTTGTGATTTTAATTAATTATAAGTTTTGTTGTTATCATGTTTTATTTGTTTGGTTTGTCTATACAAACATAAAACAATATAAACAATGATAAAACAATCGAAGTTATAGAAAACCTTCTGAGAAATAAATTCAAATGAAAATTTACTTGCAGTTGAATAGTACTTACTGACCATAGGTGTTCTAAGCATTAAACATGTTGAATAATTAACACCATTTCAAATATGAACTTTGGAAATTTCTCAATTTACTTTTTAAAAAACAAAATTTATAGTAAAAAAAGTGTCAATATTAAAATATTAAAACAAAGTAGAACCGTTTTAAAGGTGTAATTAACAAATACATAAAAAAGTACAATATGTTTTTCTTTAAGGAAATAAGTTTTTGCATAAACATGAATTATTTGTGGGAAATGTTTGTCGAAATAAGTTAAAAAATCATGTTCGTCTATTGTTCCCCTCAAAATACAATTTTATTCAACATTTTTCATACAAATTGTTTACTTACAGCAGAAAATACTTTTCTTATTTTTCATGATAAAAAATGAGTCATACAACCCACAGTCGAAATATTTTGTAATAAAAGTGTGAATGGTCTTGTCCTTTTATTGAACCAAATCTTCTGGATAAAATCATAGATAAACATGAACATTGACTCATATTATCTGCTGACAGTGAGAATATGGTTAGGGTTAGTAAGAATGGTAGCATCTTTTCTGTCCATTATTACATTTTGAATTTTGGCCAGATCCTTCTGTTTTCATTTTTAAAAACTTTCCACTGACTGTTTTCTAAGTCATCAAGTTGTGATTTCTTTAAACGTAGTCTATGATTGTCTATATATTCTAGTAATCTCACCTTCATTTCTATATATTCTAGTAATATCACCTGAATTTCAATCTATTCTAGTAATCTAAACTGAATGTCCATATATTTTAGTAATCTCATGTGAATGTCTATGTATTATAGTAATAGAATAAAATATAGACTATAAAATATAGAATAACGTATAGACTTTAATGTCTATATATTCTAGTAATCTCACTTGAATGTCTATATATTCGATTATCTCACTTGTATGTTTATATATTCTAGTAATCTCACTTGAATGTCTATATATTCGTGAAACCTCACCTAAATGTCTAGTAATCTCACCGACATCTACATCTATTGTAGTAATCTCATGTGCATGTCTATATATTCTAGTAATCTAACCTGAATGTGTATATATTCTAGTAATTTCACCTGAATGTCTATATATTCTAGTAATCTCACTTATTTGTCACTAAATGTTAGTAATCTCATTGGAATGTCTATATATTCTATTAATTTCACCTGAATCTCTGTATATTCCAATAATCTCACATGAATGTCTATATATTCTAGTAATCTCACCTGAATTTCTACATATTCTAGTAATCTCGGTTGAAAATCTATATAAATTTGTAATCTAACCTGAATTCCTGTATATTCTTGTAATTCCACTTAAATGTGTATATATTCTAGACATCTCACCTACTTTTCTATATATTTTAGTAATCTCACCTGTATGTCACTATAAGTTTAGTAATCTCACTGGAATGTCTATCGATTCTATTAATTTCACCTGAATCTCTGCATATTCCAGTAATCTAACCTGAATGTATATATATTCTAATAATCCCACCTGAATATAAATATATTCTAGTAATCTAACCTGACTTTCTATGTATTCCAGTAGTCTCACCTGTATGTCTATATATACTAGTTATCTCACTTGAATGTCTATATATTCTAATAATCTTAATTGAATGTCTATATATTATTGTAATCTCACCAACATGTCAATCTATTGTAGTAATCTCACTTGAATGTCTATATATTCTGGTAATCACACCTAAATGTATACATATTCTAGTAATTTAACCTGAATTTCCGTCTATTTGAGCAATCTCACCTGATTGTCTATATATTCTAGTAATCTCATCTGGCTGTCTATATATTCTAGTATTTTCACCTGAATGTGTGTATATTTTAATAATCTCACTCTAATGTCTATATATTCTAGTAGTCTCACCCGAATGTTTATATATTCTCATTTGAATGTCTATATCCCAACTGAATGACCATCTATTTGAGTAATCCCAACTGAATGACCATCTATTTGAATAATCTCACTTAAATGTCTATATATTCAAGTAATCTTACTTGAATGTTTATATATTCTAGTAATCACACCTGAATTTTTACATATGCTAGTAATCTTGATAGAAGATCTATATATACTTGTAATCTCACCTGAATGTCTGTATATTCTTGTAATCCCACTTGAATGTGTATATATTCTAGTAATCTCACCATAATTTCTATATATTCTAGTAATCTCGCCTGAATGTCTATATATTCTAGTAATATCACCTGTATGTCTATATATACTAGAAATCTCACCTCAATATCCATATATTCTAGTAATTATCTTGTTTTAATTTTTATATATTCTAGTAATCTCACCTGAATGTAAAACTATTTGAGTAATCTCGATTGAAGATCTATATATACTTGCAATCTCACCTGAATGTCTGTATATTCTTGTAATCCCACTTGAATGTGTATATATTCTAGTAATCTCACCATAATTGCTATGTATTCTAGTAATATCACCTGTATGTCTATATTACTAAAAATCTCACCTCAATATCCATATATTCTAGTAATAATCTCGTTTTAATTTTTATATATTCAAGTAATCTCACCTGAATGTAAAACTATTTGAGTAATCTCACTTAAATGTCTATATATTCGAGTAATCTCACCTGGATGTCTATATATTCTAGTAACAGGCTTTTAAGCTACTCTATTTTACAAACCATTTACAGTACTTAACTGCCAAGGTATTTTTTTTAGAAAAACACATGAGTAGCCAACAACTTGTATTTTTTTTTCAGATAACAATATTAACGGGGCACACAGTAAAACTATTTCTTCTGTATTGCACTTACTCCAGTCTTCTTCGCCACAAAGACAAACAAATTATATAATTAATCTCTTTATAGCTAATGGCTTCATTGTACTTTTTAAACAGATTTTTCAGAAGTAGTACAACAGATTATATTACTCATATACAAGTAAGACTAAGTCTGCATGTGACTAAGTATGGAATAATTGGTCAAATTCAAACAGAACAATAAATTGAATTGTACATTTTAAATAGAACAGCAAAATAATCGCCCATTTGGGCAGCTTTTAGTATAGCTCTTTGGGGGAGAGGGGGGGCTGTTGAAACTTTGTTTATGTAATATTAATAGTAACAACGATAGTATTATCATTTTGAACTTCTATGACACACTCGGTACTTTAAGGATGCTTCCTCCCAAATTTAATGCTATTTTATCAAACAGTTAGAAAAAGGTTGGACAAAATAGCATCATATTTAGTGTTTCTTCTACTCATTAGAACTAGTAGTGTTCTTGGCCTTTTGGCTAAGATCAAAGTGTAGTATTTGTTCCGATGGATACTGCACCCCATAGACTGGTATTGTCTTGGCCTTCAGGGCTTGATTTACGCCGATCTATGGGTCTGTCCTGTGCAGTTCTAGGAGGTCCACCCTCCCAGGCTTCGCCTCCTCTCTTTGGGGAGGAGTAAGTTTATTGCTTACTGCCTGAGGCGCCCCTACCGGGGAATGCCGACGGGGCTGCCCAGGCAATTTTTAAACCCCACTTTCCCGACCCGACTTTGGGTCACATCTTACTTGTGGGAGTAAGATAAAAACTGGCCTTGTGCCTAACTCCTGGAGAGGAGTAAATCAATACTCAGTAGAACTAGTATCATTGTAACTAGATAGTCGTTATATTATAATTTTGTCCCTCCCCTATGACAAACCCATTATCCTAAGGGTCTTTCATGCCAGATTTGCTGCAATTGTACTCAATAGTATGGGACCTTATAAGTGTTGATGATGATGATGATTATTATTTGTACTCACTAGGAGTTCTCACACAGATCATTGTCAGTGATTGCTCAGATTTCCTAGAGTCTGAGTGACAACAAGCCTCCCCAGATTTCCATTATTCTTCACCTCTTTTCGATAACGATGCGGTATCGCAACAGCCTCTTACCATTGATTTCTTGCTGGTAAGGACAATTGGTCGTCTCTGGGATTTGGGTGGCAATAAGCCTCCCCATTGTCTGCACTTTTCCAGTGATGGTCTGGTTTGTGCTGTCCCTCCTCGGTCTTCTCATCCTCCTCGACCCTCTACAAATATTTTGTCTGGTGTCAGCCTAGGTCGGCACCATTTAAAAAAAATAAAAAAAATAACAAATTTATATATATATATATATATATATATATATATATATATATATATATAAATAAATAAATAAATAAAATAATTTTTTAAAAATAAAAAAATTCCTGAATTTTTTCCTTTTCTCTTTCCTTATTTAAAAAATTTTTTTTTTTTAATTCTTTTTATTTTTTTTGGTGGGGGGGGGGAGGGAGGAGCTTATAATGTTTCTTGTAATTTCTGTTTCTTTGGTTCATTTTGTTCAGTGATAGCTGAGACCGGTGTAATTTATTGGGGGGGGGGGGGATTATGAAGTGCTGTTTCTTGCAGTTTCTGTTCCTTGGTTCTTGTTGTGGTGTTCTTCGTGTGGTTTTGTTTTCTCCCTGTTGTAAATTCCTTGTGACTGGTTAGCCTTTATAGCTTATGCGTGTTGGTTTCCACATTCGAGGATTTTCCTTAAGATTGCAACTGTTTTGATCATTGCCGTCCTTTGTATTGTTTCGATGGTCCCTTTGATTCCAATTTCTCCCAGTCTTTTCTCCAGGTTTTTTTGGATTGTTCCTAGTGCTCCTACGATTAGTGGTATTATACTAACTTTCTTCATGCTCCATATTCCTTTCAGTTCTCTGGCTAGTTCTGTGTATTTACTTCATTTTTCTGTGTCTTTGATCTTCACTCTGTGGTCTGCTGGAACGGCGAAGTCTACGATTTTACAAGATTTTTCCTTTTTGTCTATTATAATAACATCAGGTCGCCTTGCTTGTATGAGTTTATCTGTTTGTATATCCATATCCTAGAGGATTTTGTGTTTTTCGTTTTCCAGTACTGTTTCTGGTTTATGTTTGTACCATTTGTCTGCATATTCGAAATTCAATTGTTTGCACAGTTCCCAGTGTATTACTTTCCCAACACAGTCATGTCTGTTCTTGTATTCTTTTGGGGCAAGTTTGCTACATTCACTTATTATATGATTTATTGTTTCGTCTCTTTGTCCACACAGTCTTCATTTATTATTTTCCTGGGTTTTATCTATTTTAGCTTTAATGTAGTTTGTCCTAATCGCATTGTTCTGTGCAGCCATCAGTAAAGATTCCGTTTCTCTGTTCAAGTTTCCTTTTCTTAGCCATGTCCAGCTATTTGCATTGGTTTCTTCTCTTGTGAGTCTTATGAAGCGTCCATGTAGTTGTTTTTCTTCCCATTTTTCTTTTCTTGTCTGTTTGTGTCCAGTTTCGATGTTTCCTGCGTTGTTCATTGGAACGGTATCTCTTGCTGCGGTGATCAGCCTTTCTGTGTTCTGGTTTATGTATTTCTCCAGCTCTTTTTTAGTGTCGTCCACACAGTCTTCTATACTTACCAGTCCTCTTCCCCCTTCATTTCTCTTCACGTAGAGTCTGTCTGTATCGTCTTTTTTGAGATGTGCTAAGGATTATAGGAGAACATGTCGGATGAAGCATAGGATTATACGTAAATTTTCGTTTCCTGAAGTATAAAATAGGAATAGAAAAATCCCTGAAGTATTTTAAAACAATTTTCATTTTCATTACATTAACAACCTATTTTTTCTGGGGAGGAAAATTTGACCCGATATTTTTTCTATTTATTTTGGAAAAGAATTTTGATTTTTTTTAAGTAAATAAAGTTTTACTTTTAAACATTATTAGTGATTATTTTCTTTTTAAAGAAAGCATTTCTCTGGAACAACATTACTCGTCGTGCTGTTGTTTAATATTTGTTTGTTTTACGAACGTAACTATATAGTATAATGTATACACCACAGAGAAACGCGCAAGTACTTTCAAGCGAATTTAGGAAAACTCGGCAACGGAAAATTCGTCAATGGAAATTCGGCAACGGAAAACTCGGCAATTTTGGCCAAGTAGGAAAATTCGGCAATAATCGAATAAATATCGATTGAAAATAGATTTTAGAACCGTTTTTACAGGAGATATACTTGTAAATACGGGGCTACTCCCTACCCAGTGAAGAACATTTTTTATATTATTTTTTTGGTACTTGTGCAGTTTACGAACCGGGCTAATTTTTAGATAACATTTTCAAGTTAAATTAAATTTCTACGATATATTTTGTTTATTCAATTGTTAGGTGAAAGTACAGAATAGTTAACAAAGCCCCCTTAATCTAACTTTAATTTCAGGTTTTAATTGCTGACGGCTATGTTGGTTTTTATTATTTTTTCCTTGGACTAAAGATATTTTTACTGTTTTAACATTTTATTACACACACACAAAAAAATTAACTGAGAAAAATCGATTTTGTTTGCTCCAAAACAATAGAGTAAATACTTATTTAAAAAATATTTATTTAAAAATATTGAAACGCGGGGAGGGGGTCTTTCAATAGTTTTAAATAAATATTTTTTAAATAAGTATTTACTCTATTGTTTTGGAGCAAACACATATTAAAAATATTGGGGAGTGGGCCTAGCCCCCAAATCACCCCTCCAGACCGGTCCTAAAATCTATTTTCAATCGATATTTATATAATAGTTACCGAATTTTCCTACCTTGTAAAATTTACCGAATTTTCCATGACCGAATTTTCCTAAATTCATAGTTTACATTTAATTTTTAAATCGTTTCGGCAGACTTTAATCGAGCGCTCTTTTGATATGCTTTTTTAAAATTTATTTATGAAGTGAGACAAAATGATAAATACATTTATTAAAATTAAATATTTAGAATTATTCCGGAGGACTTTAAAGAAGAAGAATATTTTAAAATGTTAAGTTAATCTTGTAATGAATGTAGAATATCATTTTCACATAACTAGAAAAATGAATGTTATTTTTTTTATTTACATGAAGGAGGACTTTAAAAAATACTATTTGGAAAGTTGGGAATCTTTTACAACAGAACGAAAAAAATGATTAATAAACAAATGCATTATACAATAAATGTCAACAATCATGCGAAAATGTAATGCTCTATCAGTTTCTATCAGTATATTGTTTAATTTTCGATTTTTATCGATTTTCAAGTACTGGCCATGGACGAGCCTCCATTTTGAATTTCTTTTCGAGCAGTCAACACTGACTGTTTTGAACAAGAAACCCACCCTTTTAAATAAGTTAAAACACAAATAAAATTATCCAGGCAGGTAGATAGATGAGTAACTTAACTTGCCTTTGCTAACATTTATTTGTTGCATATTTGTTTTTTAATCCTTTTTTCGTTCTGTTGATTATAGTAAAAGATTCCCGAAAAATTTATATTTAAAGAAGATAAGATAAAATAAAATAAAACTTTAATCTTAATGCACTCTCATTATTAAAAATTGGTTACACGTTATTTCCTACGCTATCTGGTCCGGAAGTGGTTGATCATTTTATGTTAAATTAATATAGGAAAGTTACCATCCACACTAAAGTCTAAAATATTGTTGTTTTTTTAATTCCTTTTTTGCGGATATTTTACCAGACTGATTACATGTAATCGCCTAAAAAAAGTAGAATCTCATTTTTATTTTTCGCTAAAATTAAAATACGATGGATTAAACTAACTGATCCAGTAATACCAAGTTTTCTTATTAAAAACAATGTTAGAACAAATAAAATAAATACATTTTTTAGAAAGTCTCGGTTTTATCGTAAAGAAGAACACATCACAAAATAATGAATTTATAAAAATTCAGTTGAAAATATTTTACGGCGTCGAAAGTATAAACTTTACCAATATACAGATAGGCATTTAAAAGATGTTGACAGATGTATTGTAAAATTTTAGTTAACTTACAGTTTCGGGGCGAAAAAATATTTTCGTCGGTGTAGCAGGAGAGGAAACACTTGCGAAGATACTACACTTTGAACAGCAGACAAAAACACAGTTCTATTTTCAAGAGTTAAAGCGATATGTCGTATTATTTCGTTGGGTGGGTAGGAGTCAAATGGCTTAAAAACAGATGTATTTAATTGTTACGAAAACAAAAATTTCTTTAGTTATTACTACCCTTAAAGATTTTTTAATACCTTTATTTGAAGAAGAGCAGTAAGATTTAGTACAAAAATAAATTGTCTGTAAATTAAAAGAAAAATGGCTTATTTATTCAATCATCAATAAACCATCATCATCATGAATACAAAAATAAGTTCAAATCTTTAAGAAAATAACTTCAAAGACATCTATAGACTACGTGGCGTCGCATTTGAAGACATTTGTCGCCAAATTGTCTGCTGCCTTAAGAATACTGCTCTATCAAAAATGTAACATGTCCACGTGAAAATTTACAGAGAACTTAAAATGTTCTCTTTTCATGTGTAACTCTCTCGTTCTTTCTCCATCTCTATCCCGTCCTCTCTCCTCTCTCTCTCTCCCTCTCTCTCTCTCTCTCTCTCTCTCTCTCTCTCCCTATCTCATATATATTTACAATATACATAAAAAATAACTCAAAGATGTTAGCTGAAACTTTCTTTTCTTTTCCTTTTTATTGCTGAATAAAAAAAATCTAATGAAAAAAACATCAAATAATTTTGGAGCGAGAAGCGCGGAGCGATTAAACTACCGCTCTTTAGTCCAAAATGGAGTTGCTCTCGCTCCACTCCTGCTGAATATAAAATGAGCCCTCCTCTCCTTCGCTCCAGCAAAAAGGAGCGTGCTCCTGGAGCCCGCTCCTTTTTGGAGGGCTCCGTAAATCCCTGTATATATATATATATATATATATATATATATATATATATATATATATATATATGTTACCTAATTACATAGTATAAGTTTTCTAGGATACTCTTAAATACTAAAAAAATAAAAAAGATGATAGATTCCCCTCTTATGTTTGTCTAATAAATTGATGCAAAGTTATCAAACGTTCGGTCGAAATTAAAAAATAACGGTAAATGTTTTTCTCTAACGTGACTAGCTACTTTTTTTGTGGGGGGGGGGGGTGTTCAATTACGTTCAATTCAAACAAAAAGCAAAAATATTATCTCCCGACCACCGAATTGAAATCTCTGAAGCTTCTTATTAGTTAACATTAAAATTCACAATAAATATAACATTTGTATATCTACCAAAAAGACGTCTTCAATTGATCGATTCGAGAATTTTTTTTTTTTAATTACTATTATTATTATTATTATTATTATTATTAGCGGGGCTACCCGGCATTGCTCGGGGTGATAAAAACATTTAATTGAAGAAAAATCATGTGTGTAACATCTTTATATTGAAACTTCTATTTCTCTCCCTCTCTCTATAGCCGTCTCTTTATCTTTCTACTTTTCTCTTCCCTGGTCGCCCCATTTCACCGCTACTTTCTCATTTTGTCTTTTGCGAAAGCTGTTTCTTCCCCACCATTTCATCCTACGTTTCCCAGGACAATAGTATGACATATTTATATAAAAAGTACCACCTCTGTCTGCACCTTCTATATAGGTACTTATCTCCGCCCCGGCGTTCATACTATATACGAATCTATCGCCGCCCCAGTGCACATAATATGTACATACCTATAGCAACCCTGGTGCAGATACTATATAAGTACCTATCGCCGCCTGGGTGCAGATACTATATAAGTACCTATCGCCGCCCCAGTGCGAATGCTAAATACGTACCTTTCGCCGCCTCGGTGCCCGTTCTATATATGTACCTATCGCCGCCCCAGTGCGCGTTCTATATACATACTGATCACCGCCCTGGAGCGCATGCTAAATACATACCTATCACCGCCCCGGTGTGCATGCTATATACGTACTTATTGCCGCCCATGTGCACATGCTATATACGTACCTATTGCCGACCCGGTGTGCATACTACATATGTACCTATAGCTGCCCCAGTGCAAATACTAAATATGTACATATCGCCGACCTGGTGCGAATGCTAAATACATACCTATCGCCGACCCGGTGCGAATGCTAAATACATACCTATCGCCATCCCGGTGTGAATGCTAAATACGTACCTATCGCCACCGCTATGCACTACTATATATGTACCTATTGCCACCCCAGTGCACATACTATATATATACCTATCGCCGGCCCGGTGCGCATACTATATTAGTACCTATCGCCACCCTGGTACGCATACTATATACTTACCTATCTCTGCAAGGGTACACATACTGTATATGTACCTATCTCCAGCCCAGTTCGCATACCTAAGAACTCATATTAATACGCCCCTGTCTTGTCAGAAAAACAAAATAGTGTTCATTCATGTATTGTCACTATCATAAATATAAATATTTTTAGTTAAGAAAAGAAAAAAAAAAATTTTTTTTGCTCCCCCAAGAAAATTTTTTTTTCATCCTCCCCCATACTTAGAAATATTTTTAATTTAAAAGTAAAAAAAAAAGAAAATTTTTTTGACCCGATAGAAATATTTTTAGTTCAAACAACAAAATATTTTTAATGAAAAAGAAAAAAAAAATTTTTTTGACTCCCCCTCAAATTTTTTGGTTACCCTCCTCATACATATATTTTTAGTTTAAAAAAGAAGAAAAAAAAAATATTTTGACGCCCCCCTAAAAGTTTTTTTTCATCCTAACATATGAATATTTTTTATGAAAAAAAAAAAATCCCCCCCCCCAATTTTTTTTACCCTTCCCCATACATAGAAATATTTTCAGTTAGAGAAAGAAAACAAAATTTCCGAGGTGCCTCGGTCATATCTAAGAACCATACTGCAGAAGCCTCCGGGTCGTATATTGTAGAAGCACCCCCTGGGTCCTATACTGTAGAAGCGCCCCTGGCCCTATACTGCAGAAGAACCTATGGCCCCATTTCTACATAAGCCTCCGGATCCTATATTGTAGAAGCACCCTCGGTGCTGGGTCCTATATTGAAGAAGCACATCTGGGGTCTATACTGGAGAAGCACCCATTGTCCCTATTCTGTAGAAACCTAAATTGTGTTTTTAAACGTGAGTTATCGTTCTTCCTTAGCTATCTTCTAACAAATAAATTTCATTGTTTTATGAACTTGAGGTATTATGTAATTAAATTACAATATGACTCAGCAATTTTAAATTACTATAAAATATAATAAAAAATAACTGACCCCCTCCCTGATGAAATATGCCCCATGAACCACTAAGGGGTGGGTTTATAGATTCGGGAATACTCTCATCATCTTACTCTGTTAATTTTACATAAGAATACACTTTTATATGTTATGTATATTCTCTAACCTTGTTTTAAAAACCTAAATTGTGTTTTTAAACGTGAGTTATCGTTCTTTCATTAGCTATCCTCTAACAAATAAATTTCATTAAAAATGATGAATTGTTTTATGAACTTGAGGTATTACGTAATTAAATTACAATATGACTCAGCAATTTCAAATTACTATAAAATATAATGAAAAATAACTGAAAAGCCCTCCCCCCCCCCCCCCGATGAAATATGCCCCATGGACCCCTAAAGATTGGGTTTATAGATTCGGGAATACTCTCATCCTCTTACTCTGTGAATTTTACATAAGAATACACTTTTATATGTTATGTATAGTGTCTAACCTTGTTTTAAAAACCTAATTGTGTTTTTAAATGTGAGTTATCGTTCTTCCTTAGCTATTCTCTTACAAATAAATTTGATTAAAAATGATGAATTGTTTTATGAACTTGAGGTATTACGTAATTAAATTACAATATGACTAAGCTATTTCAAATTACTATAAAATGTAATGCAAAATAACTGAAAAGCCCCCCCCCCCCGATGAAATATGCCCCATGGACCGCTTAAGGGGTGGCTTTCTAGATTCGGGAATACTCTCATCATCTTACTCTGTGAATTTTACATAAGAATACACTTTTATATGTTATGTATATTCTCTAACCTTGTTTTAAAAACCTAAATTGTGTTTTTAAACATGAGTTATCGCTCTTCCTTAGCTATCCTCTAACAAATAAATTCAAGTGGGACTTGAAAAGCCAGCGCCCGAGAAGGTGAGCACTCTGCCCATTAAAAATTGCCTGGGAAGCCCCGTCGGGATTCCCCGGTAGGGGCGCCTCAGGCAGTAAGCAATAAACTTACTCCTCCCCAAAGAGGGGAGGCAAAGCCTGGGAGTGTGGACCTCTTAGAACTGCACAGGACAAACCCATAGACCGGCGGAATCAAGCCCCGAACGCCAAGATGATACCAGTCTATGGGGTGCAGTATCCATCGTAAATCAAAACAGATACTACACTAATACTAAACAGATACTATATTAATGTCATTCAGTTTAAAAAATGGTGTATAAAAAGCTATGTTGAATTAGAGAAAAACGGCCTAGGGAGTCTAAAATTCTTTGTTGATCATCAAAACTCATGTAAGAATTTGTTAAATAGTACTATACAATGTTTGTTCAAAGAAAATCATAGTTATTATTACTTGTGAATTTATTAATGTAATTTGAACAGTGTCTAGTGGATAGACCGCTGTACTGTTGTATATTGGTTATAAATACTCCAGTAAATACATAAAACTTTTAAGACGCCGCTAGCACTGCTCCTCTGAAGTGCATACCCACTTTCCGACCTTGTGTCACATTCTACTGTGTGGGACGTAGATAAATAGCAGGCACGTTCTTGGCCTTTTGGCTAAGATCAAAGTGTAGTATCTGTTCCGATAGATACTGCACTTCATACGGGTAATTTCCAGGTCTTCGGGCCTGGATTTATGCCGGTCAATGGGTCTGTCCTGTGCAGATCTGGGAAGTAACACTCCCAGGCTTTGCCTCCCCTCTTTGGGGAGGATTAAGTTTAATACTTAATGTCTGAGGCACTCTGCCCAGGCAATTTTTTAAGACGCCGCTAGCACTCCTCCTCTGGAGTGCATACCCACTTTCCGACCTTGTGTCACATTCTACTGTGTGGGACGTAGATAAATAGCAGGCACGTTCTTGGTCTTTTGGCTAAGATCAAAGTGTAGTATCTGTTCCGATGGATACTGCACGCCTGTCCTGTGCAGTTCTAGGAGGTCCACCCTCCCAGGCTTAGCCTCCCCTCTTTGGGGGGGAGTAAGTTTATTGCTTACTGTCTGAGGCGCCCCTACCGGGGAATGCCGACGGGGCTGCCCAGGCAATTTTTAAATGGCCAGAGTGCTCACCTCTCGAGCGCTGGCTTTTAACCCCACTTGCTTGACCCGATCTTGGGTCACATCTTACTTGTGGGAGTAAGATAAAACTGGCCTTGTGCCTAACTCCTGGGGAGGAGTAAATACCTTACGTCTTTCCGCTCATCCTTTACCGATTGGCTGTACTACCTCTGCCTGCGGACCGCCGAGCGGTTTTAACGCGTCTCCTTTTCTCGCTTTTGTGGGGAAATGGGAAGCCGCTAGTCCGTAGACAGGTCTGTACTCAACGTCCTGATGTGGGAGGCTTGGGAATGCCCGACTTGGCGAGCCATTTGTATGCCGAGCGGTTATCATTCCTGAGCCGAACCTTGACAGAGGAGTCTGCGTGGGGCCCTGCGGTTGGAAGCGCTTTTCCTAACCTCATCCCTGACCACTTGGCCGAATGCCGACGTAAGCCAAGGAGTCAATCGCAGTTCTTCAACGAATGCCGAGCTGCGCTCAGAGTGCTGCCGGGGTCCAGTGACCTCGCCCGGTCTAGAAGGACATTCTATCGGGAGTTAGTGGTGGGGACCGCTTCGGATCTTCTTGGGGAGCGACTTGGATTGTCGGAGGGGGAGGCTCGCTCTCAGTGGAATTGGGCGCCAGGCAGGAGCTATCTCAATAATTCTGAGTTCTCTCTGACCTGGCGATTGGTTCGAAATGTGTTACCCCTCAATGACATACGATTCAAAATTGGTCTGGCTATGAGCCCCTTTTGCCCACGTTGCGAGGAAGATGAAATTGAAACGGCGGAACATGCCTTTTTCACCTGCTCCAAACTTCGTGAATTTTGGACGTATGTCGGCGAGGTGACAGCTCGCATCACCCCCGATCGGGTGACGTGCTTGGATTTAGCATCCGTTGTCTTCAACATGGACCCCTTGTGGCCCAGGGAGAAACGTATGGTTTTGCTCGCGATCTTAGCCGTGGCTAGACTCGTGGTGTATACTTCTCGCTTAGAAATAGGGCGTGGGGGGGGGGGGTGCCGCCTTCTTATTATGATTTGATTTCGTATTTTAAACACCAGCTTAAAATCAAAATCAAATCTGATAGAAGGAGGTTGCCTTCTTCACTTTTCAAAAGTAGGTGGATACACACCGCTAGCTTATGCGTGTTCACGCGGAATAGATTCGAGTTCGTGTTCCCTGCCTAGGCATGGCACACAGCGACCTTAGGTCTCTTTTTTGAAAAAGGAAAAACATCTCCTTAAACCTGACCAGCAAATTTTTGGCGCAGTCCCTACTAGCTAAAAGCGTAAATGAGCTCTTTGCCCCCAGCTTTATTTTAGGTGTCAGAACTCCTTCAGGATGCCCGCTCCCTAATTTATTTTATATCCCTGACCTGCCCTAATTGTTCTTATCCTGGAGGACACCGCACATCCCGACAAACCCATCCCTCCATTTCTTTTGCCCCTATATAGAAACGCCCACTCCCAATTAGGAGCTGACTCTCTTGCTTTCGGTCTTTACCAGAAGACAGCGAGCAGCTCATACTCTAGATAGGATGGGGGGACCTTACTAACACACCTTAATTAGCATTTTCTTTGGTTCTTTATTTTTATCATCCCTTTTATTTTTATTTATTTTTGGGGGATTATTTAAGGCTTAGTTTTTTGTTCTCCCACTCCCATCATCACTCATGTACACATCTATTGTAAATAAAATCCACTTCAAACACCTGGGGATATTTTAAGTAGCTTAAGTCCATAGAGTGAATGTGGTATTGTGGTGACTGAAACTAGTTTCTAGGGTATTCATAGACCAAGTGGACGACCCCCGACCCCCATCTTCCCCCCCATACCCCTTTTTGGCCTTGTGCCACATCTGAATTTTTTGTACATTGTATAAATTTTTGGATAAATAAATTTAAGACGCCGCTAGCACTGCTCCTCTGAAGTGCATACCCACTTTCCGACCTTGTGTCACATTCTACTGTGTGGGACGTAGATAAATAGCAGGCGCGTTCTTGGCCTTTTGGCTAAGATCAAAGTGTAGTATCTGTTCCGATAGATACTGCACTTCATACTGGTAATTTCCAGGTCTTCGGGCCTGGATTTATGCCGGTCAATGGGTCTGTCCTGTGCAGATCTGGGAAGTAACGCTCCCAGGCTTTGCCTCCCCTCTTTGGGGAGGATTAAGTTTAATACTTAATGTCTGAGGCACTCTGCCCAGGCAATTTTTTAAGACGCCGCTAGCACTCCTCCTCTGGAGTGCATACCCACTTTCCGACCTTGTGTCACATTCTACTGTGTGGGACGTAGATAAATAGCAGGCACGTTCTTGGCCTTTTGGCTAAGATCAAAGTGTAGTATCTGTTCCGATGGATACTGCACTCCATACTGGTATTGTCCGGGTCTTCGGGCCTGGATTTATGCCGGTCAATGGGTCTGTCCTGTGCAGATCTGGGAAGTAACGCTCCCAGGCTTTGCCTCCCCTTTTTGAAGAGGATTAAGTTTAATACTTGATGTCTGAGGCACTCTGCCCAGGCAATTTTTTAAGACACCGCTAGCACTCCTCCTCTGGAGTGCATACCCACTTTCCGACCTTGTGTCACATTCTACTGTGTGGGACGTAAATAAATAGAAGGCGCGTTCTTGGCCATTTGGCTAAGATCAAAGTGTAGTATCTGTTCCGATGGATACTGCACTCCATACTGGTATTGTCCGGGTCTTCGGGCCTGGATTTATGCCGGTCAATGGGTCTGTCCTGTGCAGATCTGGGAAGTAACACTCCCAGGATTCAAAACAACAAAAGAGGCATGGCCAGCACTAAGCAGCTCTGGGTCTCCAATCCCTGCTGGTCAGAGGTCTCCAACGAAGACGGCTCCCAAGGCCTTATACCGAGGGGAACAAAATCAAACTTGTTCCCGGTACCCTGGAGAGTCTGAGACTGTGTATAGTCTCATTGATAATGTTGGACGCCAAGTTTAACGGTCTAACTGGGGTCAAACAGGATATGATGTACAACTTGCTGGGTGACCTGAAGATCCCTGCTACGTACATCATGCGAAGATCCTACGCCATGTGGGACATTTTGCTCCCGACCAAGGAGGAGGCCGAGAAAATGTCAATGAGTGACAGGACCTGGAGAAATATCTGAATAAAACCGGAATACATGGCGCAAAGGCGGACAACCGTTACAATTCTCGGCGTCCCATGCTGTATTGATGCTGAACATTTGGGAGCGATTATGTCACAATATGGTGACGTCGAGGCGGTTCTTCCGGTCCGCGGCCCCCGGAACATCTTGACGGGGGAATTTAAATTCCAGATGAGGGTCACCAACGCAAACTTCTTGAAAATCCCTACACAGCTGCAATGTGAGACCTGGTCCATGTCTATCATTGTGGAAGGACGAAGGCCACATTGTTGGCACTGCCAGACGCTGGGACATATGGCAAAGGACTGCCCTAAAAGGAAAACAGCAAAACCCCTGGCGGCTGTGCCGAAAACACCCAAAGTGCCGGAGAAGACGTCAAAACCCCCGGTGGCTGTGCCGAAAACATCCAAGTGGCCTGAGAAGACATCAGTGCCAGCACCAGAGGCAGCAGCAGCCGCTAGAGTTGAGACTCCCACAAGTGATGGTTTCCAGGTAGTTTCCAGAAAAGGGAAGAAACCAGCTTCCAACCCTAACCCGAACACACCATCGATGTCGGTAAAGAGGAAGCTCCCGGAAAACTCATCGGAGTCCGAGGAAGACACAAAAACAGAGGAGGAGAAGAGGGCCGTGGAGGGAGTCGAGGAGCAGAAGGAAAAAGAGAAGGACTCAAAGGCCAAGAAAATTAAAGAAAACAAAGAGGAAGAAAAGAGGGAAGAAGAGAGGGAAAAAATGGACAGCCTTGACAGTGACATTGCCCGACCGCCCTCAGAATCGGTTGAGCAAACCCCCCTCCCATTTTGAATACCCCGGAAGAGAGTTTGGTTGCCACAGCGGAAAAAACTACGAAGAAGCCCGAACTCGTGGCACCTATTGTTGAGGAGCCGGAAGAAGCTCCCACCCAAGAGCAAAAACCTACTCCTCCACCGGTCGTCAGACAAGACAAGTCCAAAAAGTACCCTTTCTTGCCCGGCGAGAGGATATGCGAAGCAAACGCCTCGTAAGTCTATTCCGACTTCAATGAGAGGCAAAAAAAGTACCTTCGACAGCTGGAGGCTTTTAGCCATGTAAGGGGTAAACGCGTCGACAATCCCCAAAACTTCAAGGAAGCCCCCATGATCATCACCTTTGTTCGCCAAGATAAGGGCAGCAGGGCGAGGGCCCTTTGGAGAAGTTGGAGGCTGGCAAGGGGGCAATTCCCGGGCTGAAGCTAATGGATGAGGAGCACCCGTCATTGACTAAATTAAATTTTAAATGTCCAGGGAGGGACCCCATTTATGTTCACCCCTCATTTTTTCGGGCATTAAAACTTACTTTCCCCTTGGACGTGGGAGGTCTGGCAAGAGACGGACGTTTTTCGTCCGAACTGCTGACCGGCAGTCTCGGTCAGGCCTTCGGCGTCCTCACTCCCGAGGACTTTGGCCCCGTGTGTGACAGTAACTGATGGGGACCACAAATTTAAACTTGGCTTGTTGGAATGTGAGGGGCATGAGATCCCGAGGCAGAGCTGCTCGCGTGCTAAGGGATCTCGTGTCCCGTGAGGTAGATGTAGCTGCGATTGAAGAGACCCACTTCGGTTCGTACGGGGATGGTTATGTGCTGACTGACGACTATGACGTCTACTCAGCATATGGCAATGCTCATAGTTGTGGCATCTCTTTGTTAGTGAGACGCACCCTGCCTGCGACGGTGAGCGTTGTTCATGCGGATGCAGTGGGACGACTGGTCGTGGTCGATGTTGTCGTTGAAAACAGCAAGTTTCGGATCGTTGCGGTTTATGCGCCCAACATTGCTAGCGAGAGGGTTTCCTTTTTTCGACGGTTGGAAGCGTTCCTCAAGGGTCCGGAGCGAGTAGTTTTAATGGGGGACTGGAATGCCATCCTAAACCCCAAGATAGATAAGGTCGGTGGGAATAGAGGGTCGGCGTGGTGTGAAAGCAGTCTGTCTGACCTGATGGCCTCATGCGATCTTGTCGACAGATTTCGCGTTGATCACCCAGGGCGGGAGATGTGGACGTGGCATACTAGCGCGGCCTTCTGTCCGAGTACTTACTTGGACAGAATGTTAGTTAGAAGAGGCGACGTAGATTTCATATCTTGTCCCACGTTCACTTGGTTAGGACATTCGGACCATAAATTGGTTATGGCCCGGTTGAACCTAAGTGATAGGCCTAGGTTGGCTGGGTTACTGGAAGTTTAATACCTCCTTACTGGAGATACGCGATTTCCGGGAACAGCTAACGTTATTACTCCAGCGGGGATTAGTGGGGGTGGTTATTGGGAGTAGGTACTGGGTTAAAACTAAGGCTCAGGTTAGAAACTTTTGTGTCCGCTACAGCCAGCGCCTCGCTCAAGATAGGGCTAGGATGCAAAAGCGAGTAGAGGATAAGATGACCCGGGCGGTGGCTGGGGGGGATCCCCTAGAGATAGCATTAATTACGGGGGACCTCAATCGCTTGGCTAGCGAGCGATACAAAGGTCAAGTAGTTAGAGCTAGGTTAAAGAAAGTCTCTAACGAAGCTGTGAACGTTGACGCTGTTGAGCGTAAGGCTGCTTTACGTCATGGTTCGGATGGGTACATTCGGAAGGTGAAAAACCTGGAAGGACATACCCTGGTATCGTCTCATGAGATCTGTGAGGGGTTCCGTGAACATTTGGAGGAATGCTTCACCCAACTGCCCAGACTCCGCGGCCAGGAGTTTGACAGCTATTTGGCTGACTCGCCCCGCCTCGAGGCGGCTCGAGCAGCTGGCTGTGATGGCAGGATTACGGAGGGCGAGATCGTTACTGCGTTGAAGCAGGTCGGCTTGAACAAATCTCCAGGACTCGATGGTCTGCCGTACGAAATGTATTTGAGGCTGTCGCCCATGTTTGTCCCAATTCTGAAGGATGTGTTTAACCACTGGTTTGTTCAGGAGTCAATCCCTGGACAGGTAACAAAAGGAGTGGTCACATTACTGAAGAAGGGGGACCAACCTGGTGGGGGAAATTTAGACGACTACAGGCCCATAACTCTGCTAAACACAGAGTTAAAGATTTTGGCCCGCGTTCTTGCGAACCGCCTGCAGGTTGTTATCAGTGATTTGATCAAGCCTGAGCAGAACTTTGCTGTGAAGGGGAGGTCGATTCAGAACAACTTGCATTTGATTCGCATGATCATAGAGGGGACAGAAGACGACGCTGAAGCTGCGCTGATCAATTTAGATCAGTCCAAGGCTTTCGATAGGGTCGACCATGGTTTCCTGAAAGCTGTTTTAGCGGCTGCCGGTTTTGGTCCGGACTTCCGCAGGTGGATCTCTATTCTGTATGACTCGCCAACGGCAGTGGTGCAAGTCAATGGAAAGAGGTTGGAATCGTTCGTTGTTTCTCGGTCAGTACGTCAGGGTTGTCCGCTGTCGCCCTTGCTCTACATCCTGGCGTTGAAACCCTTCCTTTGCAAATTAAGGGATCAGGCGACAACACCAGTCCTGCGCGGGATCGCTATCCCTCCTCACAAAGCGCGAGTTAGGGTTTCCGCGTTTGCCGATGATGTCACCGTTTTCATATCGAGCCGTACTGACATTCGAACGGTGATTATGGCGCTCGCTCGGTACGAAGAAGTGACAGGGGCCATAGTCAACCGCAGCAAGTCGAACAGCCTGCGGTTGGGTGCCTGGAGTGGAGAGACCGCTCTTCCAGGTGACTTCAGCTGGTCGGATGGCCCGGTTCGAATCCTCGGCGTGTAGTTCGGACCGGGCCTCCAGCTGGAAAAGAACTGGTCGGAAGTACAGACAAAGGTCGAATCGTCGGTCCGGGCTTGGATTCGAAGGAAGCTTTCCTTAAAGGGCAGAGCGGAGGCGTGCGCCACTTACGTCTTTCCTCTCATCCTTTACCGGCTGTCTGTACTACCACTGCCTGCGGTCCACCTTCACGCTTTCACGCGCTTACTCTTCTCGCTTTTTTGGAAGGGCCGGAAAGCGTACGTCCGCAGAAAGATCTGTACTCAAGTTCCGAGTGTGGGAGGCTTGGGGATGCCTGACTTGGCAAGTCATCGACATGCCGAGAGACTGGCTTTCCTGAGTCGGACTTTGATGGAAGACACTCTGTGGGTCCCTGCGGTCGGGAGCGCCTTTCCGAACCTCATACCCGACCTCTCGATCGAAGGTGGACGTAGGCCGAGAGGGGAGCCGTTGTTCTTCACCGAATGCCGGGCCGCGCTTAGAGCGTTGCTGGGGTCCAGTAACCTTGCCCGGTCTAGGAAGAGACTATATCGGGATCTAGTGGAGGGTACCGCTTCAGACCCACTTGAGGAGCGGCTTGGATTGTCGAGGGAGGAGGCCCGCTCCCAGTAGAATTGGGCGCCGGGCCAGAGTTATCTCAAGAATTCTGAGTATTCTCTGACCTGGCGACTGGTTCGGAACACACTGCCCCTCTATGCCAGATTACGCAGAGATGGTTAAAGGGACGTCCCCTTATGCCCGCGCTGTGAAGACGACAAAGAAGAAACACCGAGCACGCCTTCTTCACTTGCAGCAAACTTTGACATCTCTGGGAATACGCCAGGGAGGTGACGGCTCGCATCGACGCCGAGCAGCCGATAGTCCTGGATGTAGCATCTGTCATCAACAACGCAGCACCACCGTGGTCTGGGGAGAAACGAATGGTGTTTCTAGCCATCCTAGCCGTAGCGAGACTAGTGACGTAGGTTACACGTCTTGATGAAGTTCATGGGGTTGGATCTGTTTCGGATCGGGATCTGGTAGTTTACTTTAAACACCAACTTAAAGTGAAGATCAGATGCGATTGGAAACGATTACATCGCATGGATTTCAATAGGAGATGGGTGCATGACACTAGTTTGTGCATCCGACGAGGCGCCAAGTTTGAGTTTGTGTTCCCTCCATAGTTATGGCACACGCGGTACTGGGTTCTACGGAACCCACCCCTGTAGAGTTTTTTTGATTTATTTAAAAAAATTGGTAAACTCTTAAACTAGTAGGAATGAGAGATATCCTGTCCCTATTTTATTTTTGCCGGCACTAGAGAGCTTCCAAAGATTCCCACTTCCACTGTTTTATTTTGTCCCCGGTCTTTTGAAACCCTTGGCATTACTATCTTGGAAGACGCCATCCACCCCTTGATCCCATTCTCGATGAATTTATTTTTTGAACACTCCTCTCTTAAGTTCCCACTCCCACTTAGTGACCGACCCGCTTGTTTTCGGTCTCGTGCCGGAAAACAGTGGGCGGCCTAACACTTAGCCATGAGGGAAAGCCGGGCCATACTAACTTTTCTATCATTTTATTTTGTTCTTTATTTTTCTTTCTTTTTGAGTGTTTTTAATATTTTTTCCCACTCCCACGATAATTCATTTTTTACATCGATGTTTTTTGGGGATATTTTAAGTAAGGATCCATCCACAGAGTGAATGCGGTATTTTGGTGCAAGAATCTAGTTTAGAGTCAGCAAATGTTCTTTTCTGTTTGTAAAATTTTTTGAAATAAAAAACATTGAACAGCTTGTCTTACTTATCCCCGACCCCCTCTCCCCCTACATAACGGGCGCTATGCCTAAGGTCTGGTGAGTTCCCAAGGTTTGTAAAATCTTCATCTGTAGATAAAGATGAAGGTTGTCCAAAGGAATTCACCTGCCTAAATAAATTGGCCTTTTGGCTAAGATCAAAGTGTAGTATCTTTTCTCGGCATTTTTGCCTTGAGATTAAGTGTATTATCTAGTCCTATCCGATAGGTGTCGATCTTACACTCTCGAATCAAAAATCAGATTATCAGTTTATTTTTTAATCCCTTTTCCTTTGGCGAACTTCCTCTCCCCTAAACTACAGGCTGATACGCTCCCACGGTCGGGATATCTCTCTCACTGACGAATACTCCCCTCCCCCAAATTGGGCCTGAGGCGCTCACATCAGCGAATGCCGACACTCCCCCCTCCCCAAATTTGGCCTGAGGCGCTCATACCGGCGAATGCCGACACCCCCTCCCTCAAATTCGGCCTGAGGCGCTTATACCGGCGAATGCCGACACTCCTCCTCCCCCAAATTCGGCCTGAGGTGCCCCACCGCCATATGCCGACACTCCCCCTCCCCCTCCCCAAATTCGGCCTGAGGCACCCCACCGCCGAAAGCCGTCACTCCCCTCCCCAGATTTGGCCTGAGGCGCTCACAGACGCCTGAAAGTAGGAGGTAATGCCTATCATGATAATAGAAGGGAGGGGGGAGGAATATTAGCGTCTATTAATAATTAAGAATAAATAATAATTAAGAAAGAAAGTGTGGGAGTGAGAGGGAAAAAAGAAAGAAAGGAAAAAATGGTTGTAGTGTGAGTGAATTTCTTCCCGCCACTCTCTGACGTCATTTCTGGTTTATCGTGACTTTGCATTATTTTTCAAATTATACATGATAGCATTGATTTATTCTTAAATTAGTACTAAACAACGTTGAAAAATGGAGTTAAAAGCCACCCCCATTGGAGAAAAGTGCTCAGTCGACCCCAGAAGAGTCAATTTTTTTTCCGGTTCTGAGATATTACACGCGCCTGGGCTGGCCGGTCGGAATGATGTCACCCGTGTGACCGTTTGTTGGGTACTCTCGGAGGAGAAGCTTTACATACATACATACATACATACATACATACATACACACAGGTGGGATTTATATAATAGATTAGTGGGGCTACCCGGCGTTGCTCGGGGTCATAAAAACATATAATTGAAGAGAAATCGCGTGTGTAACATCTTTATATTCAAACTTCTTTATATTTATCTTTCTACCATTCTCTTCCCTGGTCGCCCGATTTCACCGCTACTTTCTAATTTTGCCTTTTGTGAAAGCTGCTTCTTCCCCACCATTTCTTCTACGTTGCTCAGGGCAATAGTATGACATGTCTATAAAAAGTACCACCTCTATCTGCGCTTTCTATATAGGTAGTTATCTCCGCTCCGGTATTCATACTATATACGTATGTATCGCCACCGTGGTGCGCAGACTATATACGTACCTATCGTCGCCACAGTGCACATACTATATACGTACCTATTGCCGCCTCGGTGCATATAATATATAAGTACCTATTGCCGCCCGGTATGCATGCTATATACGTACCTATCGCTGCCCCGGTGTGAATGCTACATACGTACCTATCGCTGCCCCGGTGCCATGCTACATATGTACCTATCGCAGCCCCAGTGCGAATACGTATCTATCACCGGCCCACTGCGAATACTATACAGCAGAAGGCTTGTGGTCCTATACCGCAGAAGCACCCCACCCCTGGTTGCTATACCGCAGAAGCCTCGTGATTCTATACCGCAGAAGCATCCCCCGTGGTGCCATATAGCAGAAGCACCCCCCTGGGTGCCATACCACAGAAGCAGTCCCTGCTGCCATACCACAGAAGCACCCCCCGGTTGCTATACCGCAGAAGCCTAATGGTCCTATACCACAGAAGCACCCCCAGTTGCTATACCGCAGAAGCACCCCTGGTTGCTATACCGCAGAAGCCTCATAGCCATATACCGCAGAAGCGCCCCTCCCCGGTTGCTATACCGCAGGAGCCTCATGGTCCTATACCGCAGAAGCACCCCACCGGGGGCCATAACGCAGTAGCACCCGCCAGGTGCCATATCACAGAAGCACCCCCCGGGTGCTATACCGCAGAAGCCTCAGGTTCCTATACTGCAGAAGCACCCCCCTTGGTGCCATTCCATAGAAGCACCCCCCTATACTGCAGAAGAACCCCCTGGATGCCATACCGCAGAAGCCTCAGGTCCTATACCGCAAAAGCACCCTACTCCTGCGGTTTCTATACCGCAGAAGCCTCAGGTTCCTATACTGCAGAAGCACCCCCACTGGGTGCCATTCCATAGAAGCACCCCCCTATACCGCAGAAGCACCCCCTGGATGCCATACCGCAGAAGCCTCAGGTTCCTATACTGCAGAAGCTACTACTGAAATAACTTTTACTGACCCCCCTCTCCTTTTCATCTGCAAAATAGTCCAAAGGGGAACGAAGATGGTGTTAAAATATTTTCCAAACCTATCACTACAGTAGCTCTATCTAGGATATTGAGCACTTTTCTGTCGGACAACGGCGAGTACTTTGAAAATCAAGGAGGCCTCCTGAGCACTACTGAAATCACTTAGGTATCCTCCCCCTCCTCTAAATTTAGTTTGAGGCGCTCACACCGGCGAATGCCGACACTCCCCCCTCCCCAAATCACTTAGGTATCCTCCCTCCTTTTCATCTGCAAAATAGTCCAAAGGGGAACGAAGATGGCGTTAAAATATTTTCAAAACCTATCACTACAGTAGCTCTATCTAGGACATTGAGCACTTTTCTCCCGGACGACGCCGAGTACTTTGAAAATCAAGGAGGCCTTCTGAGCACTACTGAAATCACTTAGGTATCCTCCCTCCTTTTCATCTGCAAAATATTTCAAAGGGGAACGAAGATGGCGTTAAAATATTTTCCAAATTATCACTACAGTAGCTCTATCTAGGATATTGAGCACTTTTCTCCCAGACAACGCCGAGTAATTTGAAAATCAAGGAGGCCTCCTGAGCACTACTGAAATCACTCTTATCGATTCCCCCAATCCTTTTAAGTGTAGATGCTGTTAAAATATCCAAACCTATCACTATAGTAGCTCTATCTAGGACATTGAGCACTTTTCTCCCGGACGCCGCCGAGTACTTTGGAAATCAAGGAGGCCTTATGAGCACTACTGAAATCACTTAGGTATCCTCCCTCCTTTTCATCTGCAAAATAGTCCAAAGGGGAACAGAGATGGCGTTAAAATATTTTCCAAATTATCACTACAGTAGCTCTATCTAGGATATTGAGCACTTTTCTGCCGGACAACGCCGAGTACTTTTAAAATCAAGGAGGCCTCCTGAGCACTACTGAAATCACTCTTATCGATTCCCCCATCCTTTTCAGCGTAGATGCTGTTAAAATATTATCCAAACCTATCACTACAGTAGCTCTATCTAGGACATTGAGCGCTTTTCTCCCGGACGCCGCCGAGTACTTTCAAAATTAAGGAGGCCTCCTGAGAACTACTGAAATCACTTAGGTATCCTCCATCCTTTTCATCTGCTAAATAGTCCAAAGGGGAACGAAGATCGCATTAAAATATTTTCCAAACCTATCACTACAGTTGCTCTATCTAGGATATTGAGCACCTTTCTCCCAGACAACGCATATTACTTTCCAAATCCAGGAGGCCTCCTGAGCACTACTGAAATCACTCTTATCGATTCCCCCATCCTTTTCAGCGTAGATGCTTCGAAAATATTATCCAAACCTATCACTACAGTAGCTCTATCTAGGATATTGAGCACTTTTCTCCCGGACAACGCCGAGTACTTTGAAAATCAAGGAGGCCTCCTGAGCACTACTGAAATCACTTAGGTATCCTCCCTCCTTTTCATCTGCAAAATAGTCGAAAGGGGAACGAAGATGGTGTTAAAATATTTTCAAAACCTATCACTACGCCCCGTCGCTAATGCTACATATGTACCAATCGCCGCCCCGGTGCAAATGCTAAATAGGTCCCTATCGCCGGCATGATGCGAATGCTGAATATGGTCCTATCGCCGCCCCGGAGCGCATGCTAAATATATGCCTATCACCGCCCTGGTGCTCATTCTATATACATACTTACTGCCATCACTGTGCACATGCTATATAGTACCTATCGCCACCTCTATGCACTACTATACACATACCTATTGCAACCGTGGTGCACATACTATATATATACCTATCGCCGCCCCGGTGTGCATACTATATACTTACCTACAAAATATTTTAAGTTCAAAAAATTCGCCCGAAGCCCTAAAAAGTTTGGCCCGACCCCTACAATTTTCCCCGCCCCCTAATATCTCAAGTCGCACCCTCCAATTTTGTTTTACTCTCCCCCAACCGTGACAAATATTTTCACTTCAAAACAAAAAAAACAAAAAAATTTGGCCTGACCCCTAAAAAGTTCGGCCTGACCCCTAAAATTTTTCCCGACCCCTCATTCTCTCCAACCCCCCATGCCAACTAATTTTTAACTCTCCCCAACCCTGAGAAATATTTTGAGTTCAAAACAAAAAAAATAAAAAAATTTGGCCTGACCCCTAAAAAGTTCGGCCTGACCCCTAAAATTTTCCCCCACCCCTCAATCTCTCCAGCCCCCGAATTTTTCACTCTCCCCCAACCCTGAGAAATATTTTGAGTTCAAAACAAATAAAAAACAAAAAAATTTGGCCTGACCCCTAAAAAGTTCGGCCTGACCCCTAAAATTTTTCCCGACCCCCCATTCTCTCCAGCCCCCCATCCCAACTAATTTTTCACTCTCCCCCAACCATGAGAAATATTTTGAGTTCAAAACAACAAAAAAAAGAAAAAAATTTGGCCTGACCCCTAAAAAGTTCGGCCTGACCCCTAAAATTTTTCCCCCACCCCTCAATCTCTCCAGCCCCCGAATTTTTCACTCTCCCCCAACCCTGAGAAATATTTTGAGTTCAAAACAAAAAAATTTGGCCTGACCCCTAAAAAGTTCGGCCTGACCCCTAAAATTTTCCCGACCCCTCATTCTCTCCAGCCCCCCATCCCAACTAATTTTTCACTCTCCCCCAACCATGAGAAATATTTTGAGTTCAAAACAAAAAGAAAACAAAAAAATTTGGCCTGACCCTTAACAAGTTCGGCCTGACCCCTAAAATTTTCCCCGACCCCTCATTCTCTCCAGCCCCCCATCTCAACTAATTTTTTACTCTTCCCCAACCCTGAGAAATATTTTGAGTTCAAAAAAAAAAAAAAAAAAAATTTGGCCTGATCCCTAAAAAGTTCGGCCTGACCCCTAAAATTTTCCCCGACCCCTCAATCTCTCCAGCCCGCTAATTTTTCACTCTCCCCTAACCCTGAGAAATATTTTGACTTCAAAAAATTTGGCCTAACCCCTAAAAAGTTTGGGCTGACCCCTAAAATTTTCCCCGACCCCTCAATCTCTCCGGCCCCCTAATTTTTCACTCAACCCCAACCCTGAGAAATATTTTGAGTTGAAAACAAAAAAAAGAAAAAAATTTGGCCTAACCCCTAAAAAGTTCGGCCTGACCCCTAAAATTTTGCCCCGACCCCTCAATCTCCCCAGCCCCCTAATTTTTCACCCTCCCACAACCCTGAGAAATTTTTTAAGTTACATGTCGACGTTATTTAATATGTATACAAATATTGGTGAAAACAATGGCGGAGCACAATTATTTCTCTTCTTACTTTAATTATTGACACGTTATTTAATATGTATACAAATATTAGTGAAAACAATGGCGGAGCATAATTATTTCTCTTCTGACTATTCTTATTGAGACATTATTTAATATGTATACACATATAAGTGAAAACAATGGTGGAGCATAATTATTTCTCTTCTTCCTTTACTTCTTGAGACGTTATTTAATATGTATACAAATATTAGTGAAAACAATGGCGGAGCATAATTATTAATTCCTTTAATTTTACTGATTGAGACGTTATTTAATATGTATACAAATATTTGTGAAAACAATGGTGGAGCATAATTATATCTCTTCTTACTTTACTTATTGAGACGTTATTTAATATGTATTTGTATACATATTAAGTGAAAACAAGTGGGGAGCACAATTATTTTTCTTCTTACCTTACTTATTTAGACGTTATTTAATATGTATACAAATATAAGTGAAAACAATGGCGGAGCATAATTATTTCTCTTCTTACTTTACTTCTTGAGACGTTATTTAATATGTATATAAATATTAGTGAAAACAATGGTGGAGCATAATTATTTATTACTTTAATTTTACTGATACTACACTAACTTCACACCTCTCAAAAAGAAGGAGGTAATACCTGGGAGGATGGTATCATGTCAACAGAAGAAATGCGGTTAGAATTAAGCAACCCTTACTTCACTATAAACTTGTGTTCAAAAAAGTGCCGATATTGATTGAGCAACCCTTGCTTCACTATAAACTCATGTTCAAAAAAGTGCTGTTAGGAATTAAGCAACCCTTGCTTCACTATGGACTCATGTTCAAAAAAGTGCTGTTAGGGATTAAGCAACACTTGCTTCAATATAAACTTATGTTTCGTTAGGATTAAGCAACCCTTGCTTCACTATAAACTCATGTTCAAAAAAGTGTAGTTAGTTAAAATCGTGACTTTGCATTATGCCGACAATCCCCCATCTCCAAATTTGGCCTGAGGCGCTCCACCGGCGAATGCCGACACTCCTCCTCCCCAAATTTGGCCTGAGGCGCTCATACCGGCGAATGCCGACATAACCCCTCCCCAGATTTGGCCTGAGGCGCTCATACCGGCGAATGCCGACATTCCCCCTCCCCAAATTCGGCCTGAAGCGCCCCACCGCCGAATGCCGACACTCCTCCTCCCCAAATTTCGCCTGAGGCGCTCATACCGGCGAATGCCGACATTCCCCCTCCCCAGATTTGGCCTGAGGCGCTCATACCGGCGAATGCCGACACTCCCCCTCCCCAGATTTGGCCTGAGGTGCTCATGCCGGCGAATGCCGACATTCCCCCTCCCCAAATTCGGCCTGAGGGGCCCCACTGCCGACTGCTGACATTCCCCCTCCCCAGATTTGACCTGAGGCGCACCGAATGCCGACACTCCCCCTCGCCCCCAAATTTGGCCTGAGGCGCCCCACCGCCAAATGCCCACCCTCCCCCAAATTTGGCCTGAGGCGCCCCACCGCCGAATGCCGATACCCCCCCCCCCCCTCCCCCAAATTTCGCCTGAGGCGCTCACACCGGCGAATGCCGACACCCCCACCCCAATTTGGCCTGAAAGGAGGAGGTAATGCCTATCATGATAACAGAACGGCCATAGGAAGGGGGGGGGGAATGTGGGAGTGAGAGGGAAAAAAGAAAGAAAGAAAATAGGGTTGTAGTGTGAGTGAATTTCTTCCTGCCACTCTCTGACGTCATTTCCTGTTAAAAGTGTGACTTTGCATATTTCTAAAATTATACATGATGTCATTGTTTTTTTCTCAAATTAGTACTAAACAACGTTGAAAAATGGAGAAAAAAGGCACCCCCCATTGGAGAAAAGTGCTCAGTCGACCCCCGAAGAATCCATTTTTTTTACCGGTTCTGAGATATTATACGTCCCGATGCTGGCCGGTCATAATGATGTCAACCGTGTGACTGTTTGTTGGGTACTCTCGGAGGAGTATCTGCACATACAAACAAACAAACAAACAAACAAACAAACAGACAGACATACAGACAACTGCCCTTTATATAAGAGATTAAGAAAGAAAGGTAGAAATGGTGGGAGTGAAAGGGAAAGAAGAAAGAAAGGCAAAAAGGGTTGTAGTGTGAGTGAATTTCTTCCTGCAACTCTCTGACGTCATTTCTGGTTGATCGTGACTTTTCATTATTTTTCAAACTATACATGATAGCATTGATTTATTCTTAAATTAGTACTAAACAACGTTGAAAAATGGAGTTAAAAGCCACCCCCCCATTGGAGAACAGTGCTCAGTCGACCTTGGAAGAGTCAATTTTTTTTCCGGTTCTGAGATATTACACGCGCCTGGGCTGGCTGGTCGGAATGATGTCATCCGTGTGACCGTTTGTTGGGTACTCTCGGAGGAGAAGCTTTACATACATACATACATACATACATACATACATACAGACGGACAACTGGGATTTATATAATAGACTAGCGGGGCTACCCGGCGTTGCTCGGGGGTCATAAAAACATATAATTGAAGAGAAATCGCATGTGTAACATCTTTATATTCAAACTTCTATTCCCCCCCCTCCTCTATAGCCGTCTCTTTATCTTTCTACCTTTCTCTTCCCTGGTCGCCCCATTTTAACGCTACTTTTTAATGTTGCCTTTTGCGAAAGCTGCTTCTTCCCCACCATTTCTCTTACGTTTCCCAGGGCAATAGTATGACATATTTCTATAAAAAGTACCACCTCTATCTGCGCTTTCTATATAGGTACTTATCTCTGCTCCGGTATTCATACTATATACGTATGTATCGCCACCATGGTGTGCAGACTATATACGTACCTATCGTCGCCCCAGTGTACATACTATATACATACCTATTGCCGCCCCGGTGCATATACTATATAAGTACCTATTGCCACCCCGGTATGCATGCTATATACGTACCTATCGCTGCCCCAGTGTGAATGCTACATACATACCTATCGCTGCCCCGGTGCAATGCCTCGTGGTCCTATACCGCAGAAGCATCCCACCCCTGGTTGCTACACCGCAGAACACGCGTGATTCTATATTGCAGAAGCACCCCCCTGGGTGCCATACCGCAGAAGCAACCCACTGGGTGCCATACCGCAGAAGCAACCCACTGGGTGCCATACCGCAGAAGCAACCCACTGGGTGCCATACCGCAGAAGCACCCCCCTGGGTGCAATACCGCAGAAGCCTCAGGTTCCTTGGATTTTCAGAATTATTCGAACAATGTGACAGGGATATTTTTCCATCGGTGCATAGAGTATTGCAATTGTTCCTTACCATCCCACAGACATCAATAACCGTTGAAAGACTATTCTCTTCAATGAAGCACATCAAAACAAGAATGCGATCTTTGATGTCAACAGAGAGACTGACCTCATTCTGCCTCATATCCTTTGAAAAAGATTTGCTGAGAAACATTGACAGCGAGCGCATCCTTGCGCATTTCAATAACTGTAAAAATAGGAGATTATAATAGAATTCTGTAGAGCTAGCAAGTAGCTACCTTATTTTACGCACTTTATGTTATTATTACTGTGTTTACTATGCTTATGTTGTTATTTACATGTACTTACCGAAATACACAACAATATATTTAGATTATATAAAAGAAATTGAAATTTTCTTACTACTTATATTTATATATCAGTACACACACACACTGAACCAAAACGTCACTCATATTAGAATATCAATATTAGTTTTGCCCCTCCTAAAAATGCCTTGCCCCCCTAAGTTAGAAGTCTGGCTACGTGCCTGGCCATTTGTGGAAGATATAAAAATATTGACTTAGTATAAAAATTGTGACCTGCAGTAACAAATTATTCAGCTTTCTGCTAAATTAGTACCTCTCACTTAAATTATATTAGATTTCTCTGTCCATCTGTGAGTCTTTTCTTCACTTTGAGTTTCAGTGTCAAGTATAATAGTATGTGGCACAGTGAGTTCCAATGTGTCTGCAAGAAGTAATATATTAAGTGCACCACCAATTAAGAAATGACCTCTTCATGCTTAAGCAAGGTCATTTCCACTAAGCATATTTGACACTTAGTTGTGGCCATATATCTCTTCCAGAACTCCAGACAATCCTGCCTGTTCCATTAGATTGCCTATACACCCCACCCAAGAAAACTCATCTCCAATTCTCTGCACTATAGATTTCAGACGGCTACTAGATGGCTTATTAACTATAATAGTTTAAGCCTTCCGATACAGTGGATTATCAAATGTGGTAACACAAGTTGTGTTATAATTTTACTTGTTCAACCAGGAATATCAATGTAGAATAAATACATGACATATTTGATGAATCTAAGTCAATGAAAGGCAAAATCACAACAGTTGCTCTTCCCGGATGATTTCCTTTGTATACCATTTGCATGAATTCTGACAACATTGGGCATCGCCATTGTAGAAACGGAGAAACTGTCCACAGAATATCAAGTAAATATGGGGATTTAGGAAAATGATCACAAGATGGGTAAGTTCACCAAAATGATATAGATTATCTTTGTGATAATGGTAATGAATTGTTACTTGTCCAGGCCTAAGGATCTCATTAGTCGTTACTTGATGCTGAGAAATCACATGCATGACAAATTTACCTGGTGTTAATATGGCAACCATACCCATCCGATGAAAGGTGCCATATCCATCAAGGGTTTGTATATTGTGGTCAATAGTCTCTGCTGCATATAGCATAAATTGACCTTCTGTAACAGTAACATAACAGTTACAGAAGCATTTCATTCAATTGTTTGAACTTCATCATATGAGCTACAAAACCCATGTTGCTCTAATTAATCTATCAACAACCTAGAACCAAAATAGTGATGCATTTTTATGACTATAATTGTAAAAGAGCAATCACCATACTTGGTCGAATAACTTAAATGATAGCATGTTCCAGGGATGCCTGCTTGTTCTCTGTATTTTCCTGTTGCAATAATATGCATGAAGTAAGCAACACTATCAGGGAGAAATGCTAAGGTTTTCTCTAAAGAAAGTTCATCTGTGGATGGATAATTTGAGTTTGGAGTTATATATTTATTTCATTATTTGCTTGTCCTAAAGTTGGTACTGTACCGTTGGCGATAGACTGCATCCTTGGCATGCAAATCATTTGCAGAAGATAATCTTTCTAATACTGTATATTACTCCACTCATCATTCTGGGATGTACATATTTTTGTTATGAAATGTTAATGCTTTCACAAGATGATAACCCTTACATCTTTGATTTCCTTGGTATTTGATTGATGTATCACAAAAAAGGCAGTAATTTTTTAAATCAAAAATTCTTGTTCGGGATTGTAACCTACAATTAAATGCTGATATATCGACCCCTTCCATGTTTTTAATCTGCTTTTATAATGTTAGGGTTACACTATCGTTTTCTACAGTTCTTATGAATATGTTGCCCTGCACATATACGAAAACTACTTGTATATTCCCCGCATGCTGTGTTGATGCTATCACTTCCGTTTTTGTGTAATTGTCATTGTATCCCTAAGATTGTTACCCATAATACCTTCTTTACAAAAGATGCACATGTCTCTAGTACTTGCATTAGACATTATTCAATTTGTAACAAAAAAAGAAATTGACATAAAAACCAGCAGCGTATAATAGACTACAAATTTATTTCAGTAAGTTATTCTAAACTTCCAACCTATGATATATATTCTAAGGAATTCTTTAAACATCGACTAAAATATTTTAGTTTTCACCTCTTCATATTGTTTTAAACAAACAAGTTGTTTTTTTGTGTGAAAAAATGTTCAAATTTTATTTTCTATCAAAAACTTTGTTTTTTTGTATGTAATAAAACTTTTACGTCGTAAAAATATTTTGGTCCATGGAAAGACAATATGGCCGCCAGCAATTAAAACATTGAATTAAAGTTCGATTCTCAAAATATTACAAAATAAATTAGAACTTTATTTCAGGACAAGAAATACCAGCAATCAATTTTATTAAAAAATTTAGAAAAAAAGGCAAAATGAAAACGAGGTTGTTTACATTTCTTTGTCATAAACACACGCTATTTTCGCAGATCGATAATTGTAAAATTTTCATATTTCACATCAGTAGATTATTCTAGACTTTTAATATGTCCATATAGACACCTAATAGAAATGCATTGTGCAAAACAAAACTTGTGTTGCAATTAATTTGACCTTTTTCACTGATTTGACTGGACTATAAAGGTATTAGCTATATGCACACCCAAGTGTCAAACTACTGATAGAAATTAAAGAATGCGAATACAAAATAGAAATATTTTTACTTGTGCAACAATTGCAGCAAATAACTGGTTTATTAATCATTGCAAGCAAGTAAAAATACCTTTCACGATCGTCTTGTTTTGAAAGGTAAACATTACACTCTTGATAGCTTCAGCTTCACCCCAATTCCGTTTCTTTTTCCAAAATAGAGATATACTCTGAACACGAAACAAACTGAAGAAATCTACTAAAACCTATGTAAGTGACAATTGCACAGAAACTCCCTGAAACATTGAACGGCAATACGGAACAATGAAAAAATGGCAGAGACAATAACTGTGAATGGACAGATGCCCCCCCCCCGATGTAGTCGTATCTTGCAAGAGTAGTAGTCTATAAATAATTTAATAAAGAAAAAAAATTAGTAACTGTATAACACTTTTAGCATAAATCCACACATTTTGAAACTGAAATTAATTTCTTTGAAGATTGAAGTGTAATTATTAAATTATAACATAAACTTTTCTGTTAAAATAAAAAGAATTTTGTATGTTTAAAATTGAAGTTATTTCAAGTACACCAATCACTGTTCCAAAAAAAGAATCAAATATATTTTTGTTGTTATGCCACTCAGGTTTTAAGACATACATCGATTTAAATATCATATTTTAAAGCCTATTCTCAATGTTTGCCCATTTTAAGTCCAATATTATAACACTGGCGAACTGCTATCCTAAAAAGAAATCATTTATTTGAAACATTTTCTGAAGTACATTCTATTTCTTCCTTTTTTTCTATTTTTTTTTATTGAAGAAAATTTATTTTGTATTGATGTTTTTTAGTTGTTTTCATTTACAATAACAAATGGTTTAACTTTTTTGATGATTCATTTTACTTATTATATAAATTTTACATAGAAAAATGGAATTTAAAAAAAATGTACAGTTTTTTATTTTAATTTTTATCCATATAAATTAACATGTAAGAAAATAAATATAACTAGTGGAATCTGTCTCCTGGCGTTTCCAGATAAAATTGAGTAATTGCTACCACCCCTGAACCTCATATTACTATTTTTTGTATTATTCGGACTACTGTTCTCATCTTGGATGTGATTTTCACAACGTTTCAGCCGATGTAACCTCCGACCTCCTTCAGGTGCATCTTGTCAAACTCGAGAATCTGTACGGAATTTTGAACAACCTTTTATTAAATCCACGGAGGTAGTTTACTCTTGTTCTGCCAGCGATGACCGGGTAGAGGACTTAGCATTTATATTCATTATGCCACAGGTCCTTGCGGCGTAACAAATATAATCAGTTCTAAATGACAGTCATCTGGAGGTTGAAGGTTCAATCCTCAGTGCAGGCGATACTAAGAATACAATTACGAATTACTTAAGACTTCTACCCAGTCATGACTGATGGAACAAGAGCAAGCTACCCCTGTGGATTAAATAAAGGGTTCTGTTCGAAATTCTGTACAGATTCCCGAGTTCGACAAGATGCACCTGAAGAAGGTTGGAGGTTACATTGACTGAAACGTTGTGAAAATAACATCCAAGATGCCAACCGTAGTCTGAATAATCCAAATAATACAAATAATCAATTCTCATCTTTACTTTCTATAAAAAAAAAAATTGCTAAGCATTTTTTTGATTTTGGTGAGAGGAGGAGGATTTATTGTAGGTAATTAAAATTTGATCCAATGTTATTTCTAAAATATATTTTAAACAAATAATGGATGAAAAACATGTAGTTTGCAGTTGCAAACTACATGGTTTTCATCCATTCGAAATAAACAATGAAAACGAAATAATACAAATAAGTCGGATATTTGGGGGCTGTTCACTAATTTATAAGCGAAGCCTATGCAGTTGTTATGTTTATTGAATTCTTTTTGCAAGGATCTTGGCAATTGTTAGCTACGCGAATGTGAATGCAAAGGCACTACTTCTATTATTTTCTGGTAAATGTCTTGAAAATTATCTTATCAATTTTGGGTCTCAATTGAATGTATATGAGTCTTAATATTTTAAAATCTAAATGTTTTAAAAGTGATTAAAAGGATGTCTCCAGAGCACTACCAAAGCCATCTTTTCCAGTGAACTCCATGAAAATATGTTGCTTTTAAAAGCCACTGTATATAATTACATTATTTTATGTACAGTGGCACAAAATAAAAGTATGGAGACCCCCCAGAGCACTGCTGACACCATCCTTTCCGGGTAACCCTGTGAAAATATGTTGTTGCTGTTAAAAGCCATTGTATATCATTTTTTCTTAGAATATTTTAAGTACAGTGACACATAATGAAAATAAGAAGGCCTCCAGAGCACCGTCAAAACCATTCTTTTTGGGGAAAGCAGGCTTGAGCCCACCGCCGGAAACATATATTGCTTCTATTAAAAGTGACTTTATATAATTTTATGTTATAAAATTATAACTATGGTGACCAAAAATAAAATTAAGGAGGCCTACAGAGTGCTGCCAAAACCATCCTTTCCAGGGAAATCAGGCTTGGGCCCACCCAGTGAAAATATGGTGTTGCTGATAAAATCCACTGTATATAATTTATTCTTACATATTTTAAGTACGGTGAATATATGTTGCTGTTAAAGTTGTCCCCGTGTTCTGTTGCTGGCCCCAAAAATGCAAAAGGTGTTGCAGCAGAAATGAAGAATCAAAAACAAGAAAAAGGTTTTTGATAGCTTATTACGATTTATTTGTAGTAGAATGTCGACAGCTTCTTTGCAGACTCCACTTTACAGATACAATCAACTCCCCAACCTCCACAGCTGGAGGGGTCAAAAGGCGGAATGTCTGCTCACTTTCATTGTAATTCTTGCTCTTTGATGTTTTTTTCTCGATTTAATTCTGTCGATCAGTGATGTCATTCTAGAAATTGTTTTTATAGCATTCCTAAAATCAGCATATCTCAAAATAAAAACAATAAAAGATTTCCAATTTCGATTTTAGTCTCAAACTTTAAATTATCACAACAATCACAGTCGCATTCCAAATGCGATGTCTACCCACACCCCTGACCTACATCTCATTACCACCCAAGCTACAATTCTTATTTACTATCTTGCTTTTTTCCACACATTCTGAAGTAATCTCATTACAGTAAAAACCACTTTATATAAAAAATAAAAAGATGGAGGCCTCCAGAGTGATCTCAAAACTATCTCTTCCGACGAACCCTGTGGAAATATGTTGTTGTTGCTGTTGTTGTTAAAAACCACTGTATATCATTTTTAGTATGATATTTGAAAAAAATTGATATAAAATAAAAATGAAAGAGGTCTCCAGAGTGTGGTCAAAACCATCCTTTCTGGGGAAGGCATGCTTTGGCCCATTCTGTGAAAATATGTTGCTGCTATTAAAAGCGTATTTATATAAATTTATGTTCCAATATTTTAAGTGACCAAAAATAAAAGTAAGAAGCCTTCTAGAACGCTGCCGAAACCATCCTGTCCTGGTAAAACCTGAGAAAATATGATGTTGCTGTATCCACAGTATACAATTTTTTTTCTCAAAATATTTTGAATACGGTGACACAAAATAAAACGGGGAGCACAGTGAAAATGCTGTATATAATATTTTTCCTACAATATTTTAAGTACAGTGAGACAAATTAAAAGTAAGGAGGCCTCCAGAGCACTGCCGAAAATCATCCTTTTCGAGGAAAGTAGGTTTATATAGCTCCATGTTAAAAAAAGTTCCTAACGTTATTTGAGAGAAACTGAAGCAGAATACATCTTTTTAGTAAAGAACAACATGGTCTAAGGAGGGGAAATCGACTCGTCAGAATGAAATATTGATTATTCAGATTAATTGTTATCGAATGACAAAGTCTGAAAATCTAACAAGATAATTTTAGAAGAAGATTTATGTAATCTACTTCTATTTTCATGTACATAAAATTCACTTAAAACAATTAATTTTACAACTTGAATGCTTTAAAATAGTAGCACAAAATGGAACATGCAGATGCAGCGGTGAAGTTTACTCTTTCGTGCCCAAAAGGAAAGTGCTTAAACTCGTTTTTGCACATTCAGTTTCGTGCATGCACCCACCTGAATTAATAAAAACAAATAATAATATTTTGAACCAATCAGTGGATTTTCTGAATTTATCGAAGTTGCTTTTTTGGATCCACCTCGACCTCATATAAGGCTAGATTTTTCCTTTGTTAAACAGTTGAGACAAAAATTCCAGGACAGTGCTAACATCGTTTTCTCTCGCCCCATTTCTTGTTACAATTCTCAACTCACTCAAACACACACTGTCATACGCACAGACTCACTCCTAAAATCCCCTTTCAATGTTGTCTGCTTATTTACGCTGATTGAAAACAAATGTATAAACTTAACCACTTAAATACTTCTAGCATTTCTCACTGAACTTTCTACTATGAAAACAAATGAATATTGACTCTTATTAATAGCTTTCAATGAAATGCAATTTATGTAACTGAGTGAGAAAGTTTTGATTACGATTTTTCAGATTCAGGCTTCCTCAATATCTCAACTAATGAATCCCCCTTGTTCTACAAGGACTCTCAAAATATGAACAACCATTCTATGTTTGCCTATCTATGTAGACTTCCATTTTAAACATATATAAAATATCTCTTTTGTAAATTTATGCTCACACATTTGAATCCGTCCAGAAGATGGAGTCGTTTTTGTCGCTTCGCATAATAAAAACAATTTTTTTTGTTCTTTTTTGTGAGAAGAAAAATAAAGTATATGTATTTTGTTTAGTGTTAAAACTTTTTGTGTGTGTGTAGGTGGGTTTATGTGAGTGAGTGTAAGGAAAAAAAAGTATTTTGTTGTTGTTGAGAAGAAGGATTTTGATGTGTTTAAAAGGATTATTATTATTCTTTTTTTGTCTGTTTTAATAATAAAAATATGTGTTCTCTTTTTTCCACTTCATGGTTCTTCCAGATTTTGATTTACTTGTTTGTTTCTCTTCAAGTCATCTCTGAGGGGCAGGTGCAGGACTGTTTGACTCTGAGATGGGTCGAACGGAATGTTTTAATTTTGTAGTTTCTGAAGTATATTGTTGTGACCCTGTTTAGGAGTCGAAATGAAGACAGTGAACACGGGGTTAGGTGAACAATATATATTGAAGAAAAAATATTTACAGAGAACAAGAGAAGTGGTATATCAGTCCTGACTGCCAGGGTAGACTGGAGTTCAATCCAATTAATATTTATACATAAAGAAAAAAACATTTATGAAATGTGGCACAAGGCCAAAACAGGGATGGGAAAGGTTCGGTCTTCACTAACAAATTTAACTAATCTAACTTAGCTAGCTTCATTCAAGACCATGATTCACCAAAATACCGCATTTATACTATACATCCTTCTGCAATCACCAAAAGAATTTGCCCCATGAAAATCCTACTTAAAACTCATATATGTATAATATGCAATGGGGGGTATGGTAATACAAATTATATGTACAAAATATATATGAATATTATTTACAATGAAAAAAGGAAGTTAGTAAAAATGACCCCCCCCCCATTACTAAACTGTGGCAGATACGCAGATTTGCCAGTAGAAATCGAAAATCGATCACCAACACTACATTCGAAAATATCGAAGGGAGACCTGCATCTCTGGCAAATCAAGCGCTCTGTCACCTAGTTGGGACGGGATGGGGAGTTACAAACTAAATTGGGGTAAAAAAAAAATTTAGGGAAGGGAGAAGGACGAAAATAAAAAGGGGCCATAATGAACTCATTCATACACTAGCTAAATTATAAACTAAAATTAATATTTGAAAATCGTTATAAGGTCGAGAGAAGTGAAGGTCTCAGCTCCGTAGACTGCCTTCATATGAGTTTTCTATATCGCGTCTCTCATAACGACTAGTATGCTTAAGAACGCAAAATGTCTCAGCCTATCTGTTGTCGGAACCCAGTTGCTACATACATTGATAGGTTCCAGGTCAAAAGACGATACATTAAGTATGCGGCACAACGATGCGGCAATAAAAGAAGGCGTGACTCACGGTCTCGTCTTCAACACCGCATCTAACACAAGTCGGTGAACTCACCAAGCCCGCTGAATGAAGCTTCTTACCGACCCAGAGAGCATTTCTTATCATCAGCCAGGTTAGCGTTGCCTCGTCATTATCAAAGCACCGTAACCCAGGCGCCCACGGCCAGATTGAGCGTAGCTCCCTCCTCGTCAAAGCGATCCCCTCAATCTTGTCATCTCGAACAGTCCTCCTCACCATAACCCGATATAATGCCTTTCGGGACAACAGCTGAGTGTCAGAGAGGCTTTCTTTCACCCTTAAGAAGAACTTCAAAGTGTGTTTACATTCGCGATAGAAGGAGCACTCTCCTTGGGGCAACCTGTGGGCCTCCCCCTCATCCAAGTGCACACTTTTTAAAGACGTGTCTTCATTCCAGAAGCCACCGTTTCCCTCAGTTTGTGAACTCATTCAATCTAGATAAAAAAGCCGAAGTGTATGACGGCGAATCTCGATGTTTGCATACTCAGACCGCCTTCAGAAGGATGGAGATAACAAATCTCGTGACGTACCATAGGGGCCTTACTAAGCCACAAAAACTTGAAAAGAGCCCGCTGCATCTCAAGCAGTGTATCCGACCGAAGTGGAAGCACTGATAGACGATATAGGATGATCGGATAAATGTGAGAAACACACACTTCCACTCTCCCCTTTTAATGAAAGATTTCTATGGGTCCACAGACCAGCTGCGATCCGAATCACTTTCAGTACATCCAACCAATTTTTCTCCAGCTGAAGATCTGGACAAAACCAGACGTCCAGCTAAAGGGTCACTGCAAGAATACACCCCTCCAGGCACCAATGCGCAATCCCACAGACTTGTCATAGTTGATTTTGGCCCCTGTTATCGTTTCATACATTCTGATTTCTCTGTCGACGACACTAATCTTGGCACTGCTCGTTACAAGCACAGTCAAGTCGTCGGCAAAGATGGAGCACTTTAACGTGGTGCAAACACCTGTAATAGTAATCCCATTTAGGACCGGATTCATCCTTAGCCTGTGAAGGAAAGGTTCCAACACAAGCACATAGAGCATCGGTGAAAGCGGATATCCCTGACGAAGAGATCTGGATAATCTGAAGGGCTCAGACCTCAGACCATTCACCTCCACCCGCACACCGGGGTTCGCATACAAGAGGCGAATCCAAGAGTGAAAACCGTCCGCAGACAAAACAGCTTCCAAGTAACGATGGTCCACCCTATCGAATGCTTTGGACTGATCTAAATTGATCAGTGCGGCTTCTGTGTCGACTTTATCTATTATCAGGCATATCGAGTGCAAATTATCCTGAATGGCCCCACCCTTTACAGCACAAGTCTGTTTGAGGCTAATTAGACCAGCCAAAAGAAGCTGCAGTCGATTGGCTAAGATCTTGGTAAAAATCTTTAACTCAGCATTTAGCATTGTTAAGGGCCGAAAATTATCTAACCCATCTCCACCATTTTTGCTTTTGCATAACAACTTCACTATGCCCATGGTCAAGTACTTGGGAATATTCCCATTCCTAAACCACGAGTTAAACAAAACTGTCAGCAAGGGAACAAAAATGTGCGACATCCTCAAATACACCTCGTAGGGCAAACCATCAATACCGGGAGACTTGTTAAGGCCGACCCACTTTAAGGCTTCCTGAACTTCTTCCTCTGTTATGCAACCTTCGCACCTAGCTGCTTCGGTTGTCTCGAGACGAGAAAAATCAGCTAAATAGGGGTTGAATTGTGCTAATGACAGACCGGGTTCCCTGGTAAAAAGATCCTGGAAATGAGAACAAAACGCCTCCAGAATACCTTCGCTTGTGGTCACGAGACGCCCATCCGGCAATGAGACACATGCGATATGCTGATCAACAGCTTGTCGACATTCCTCTGCACGCAATTCAGTGGGCATACTTGTTGCTTCTTGAGGCATTCTCTTTAACCTAGCCCTAATCACTAAAGCTTGGTGCTCTTGCATAGCCACAGACGCAAGCTTTGCCTGAATAAAAGTAACTTTAGCACTATCCCCCGCCTCCACCGCCCGATCTAACCTAAACTCTAGTGCCACTTTAGCTGCCCTTGATGTTAAAATCAGCAGTTAAGGACTTAATTACTTTCTTAAAGTGAACCCACTTCCTATTCCCAAGTACAGCGTCCGTCAATTCCTGCTGTAAGGTTAGTAATAGCTGTTCCTGGTAGCCCTTCACATCGAACAACGAAGTGTTGAGCTTCCAGTACCCAGCCAATCTAGGCTTAGGTCTATCTAAGTTTACTCAAACCCGAACAAGTCTATGATCCGAGTAAACTATATTATGAAAACTTGGACATTCTAATAATTCTACGTCGACTCTCCTAATTAAGAACCGGTCAATATAACTCGAAAGTTGTACCGAACCGGAGCCGAGCCTAGCTGTCCAAGTCCATACTCTATCACAGGGCTTTTCATTCCGGAATTTATCGATAAGATCAAACTTATCGACAAAATCGAGAAATGCCTTAGCATCCCGATCATTGTTAGATCCCCTACCTCGATTACGATCTATATCAGGATCCAGGACCACATTTCAGTCTCTCGCTAAGATGACCGTCCGAGTTGTACTCATGAACTGCTCGATCTGTCGAAAGAAAGGAGCAAGCTCAGAATGGTTGTTGGGCGCATAAACCCCAATGAGTATTTTATGGTAACATTCAGAAAGCACAGCCTTCCTTCCGGATCCATGAAAAAAGGGTCACACGAGGCATTTAAAGACTTATTTACTAGCCAGGAAACACCCCTTGAATGAGAATCGAAGTACGCTGAGTAGACATGAAAACCCCTAGCCAGCGCACCCAAATGGTCACCTGGAATTAAGTGGGTTTCCTGAATACAACATACATTCACTCCAAGGTGCTGAAGGTCTGTAGCAACTCGAAATTTATGAGAGTCGGCTCTCAGCCTACGGACATTTATGCTTGCTAGGTAGAGAGCCATTGAGAGTTCTTAGGATTGGGTTTCAGAAACGAACATCGATGGGGTCAGGATGCCGACGGCTCTCCCAAAAGAATGTGTAGCCATCTGAATACTGATTAGCCCGTCCTGGGAGATACCGCCAACATACAAGGGGTATGTTAGTTTGGCTATTCTATACAGGGAGGGGTGCAACCAAACGGGGACCCTCCCAACACAATCTTTACTTAAAACTTTGAGATCATTATAGCCATGGAAATTTTTGTTAGCCTCCTCAAGCATTTGCTATAATCCTTTAGCTTCCCCTTGTTTTCTTTATTACAGTAAGAATTCTTTTGGTCTAAGGGGATCTTCAACTGATTTATTGTTCACCTTTTTAAAAGCGAGTAAAACTTTTAGGTCAGACAGTTTATGGTGTTTCGCTGTATCTTCTTGCACTGTACTGACCACCCAAATGTCTTTTCACCGAAAGAAAAGCTATTATTTTTTCTTCCTCTCTCTAATGATGGGCTTCTTTGCCTTTTCTGGATTTGAGATGGAGGGGGAGGTGAGGGTGGCATGTCTTCTTTTATTGAGGAGTGGGAAGGAGTCGTGATTCTGTTTTGCAAAAAGGGTGAGGCAGGAGCGAGCTGTTTTGCAGGGGATGCACGGGGAGTATTTTGTGGGGAGACGAAAGGAGAAGGCATGAGAGAGGAGTCGGTCTTAAGGGGCTAAGCACAATTAGCTTGTATTCTCTCTCTTTCAACGGGCATTGCTTTCAGGGGAGATCTTGGTTTTGTTAGCGTGGGAGTAGATTTTTTTGAAATAGGGGAGAGCTGACGGCTTACTTTTTGAGAGGAGGATTTAACGGGTGACTGCGGGCTTGTATTTTTTGAAGGTCTTTCCGATACTTTTTCTTGTTGATCTAGTTTTTGTTTCAGGTCACGCACTTCAACATATTTGGCCTTTCCCGAATCCTTAGACAACATTTCGTCTTCCCTCATCTGCTCCAGGGCTAGTCGACCAGGTGTTTTATTCCCCTGGACCAATACCCATTCATTTTGTTCTCTTTCCTCCAATTTACTTAGGTCAGGGAGTACTGGATAATCCTCTTTTTCTGATTTCAATGGTGGAGATTTTATGGGTATACCTAATTTTTGCGTCATCTGCACTCCTAGATGTTGGCCCACTCTTGTCTTTATAGTTGTGGGCTTCTTTAGTGGACACTCGAATGTGAGGTGGCCAATCTCTTCACAAGCCCAACAAACAGGTCTGCTTCCGGCCACAATTATTGGAAGTTTCTCGTCTTGTATCTCCATATGCTATCAAAGTTTCTCGTCTTGTATCTCCATATGCTATCAAAAGCCGGCTTGTCGAGTAAGATTTCGAATGTCCATATACCTGGGTGTTCATCCCAGGTTATGTACGTTGTGTCCCCATACTTAAGTAGGAATGCACCTAAGTGCTCCCCATCTACGTGAAAAGGAACATTGAAAATTGACACCGCTGTCATTCTCTTTCCCATATGCTCCATTCTTAAAATGTAGTCTTGAGTGATAATTTCAGTTTGTGATAACTTAACACATAATTCCTCATTTGGGAAGAGGGTATTCCACGTGTTATAACCCTTGCAACGGATTATTCGCTGTGATTGGTAACCTGTTGTTGCCAAATTAAATCAGTCGTCGCTCTAATGACCTTATTAGATTTTTTGTCTACGACAAGCATTATTATACTTTGTTTCTTTATTTCTTCTAATTTTGGGATGTCAATTAGAAGTCCTTTTTCGCCTTCTGAATAAATTCATCAACATTGATAATAATAGGAGGCTTGCTCTATTCGGATATTACAGGTGCAGTCTCAGTAAAATCCAACCTGTCTGAAGGCTTCTGGCTGCAAGTAGCCGTCGCCATAATGGTTATCAACACTGATAACAACCAAAAAAAGAAAGTAATATAAAAGTTTAAAAAAAACAAAAACAACAGTGGTAAAAAAAGCAAAAAAAAGAAGCTTCACCACGAAAAATCAGTTCCAATGCGATAACAACAACAGCAACAACAATAAACAATAACAAGGTAATCAACAAGGTAATCAACAATGGGGAAAAATCAACAAGGCAAAAAATGATACTCAACAACAGATGGTCTTGAATCGAAAAAGAGAATAACGCAAGAGGGCAGTCCAATTACGAGAAGCCTAAATGCTTCCAGTATTTTATTAGAAATGGACTTACCTCCTCAGGTGTCTTAATATCGTTTCCGTTTTGGATTTATTTCGATATAATCCGGAGCCATCCATTTCCTTTTAGACTGCCACTTTTTTGTGGCTGCTTGGGGTACTAGTAAGTCAAAGGTGTCGTATATTACGTCCATCACTTCTACCTGGAAGAGCTGTCAGTGTCATCTGACAGTCTTTTCCTAATCTGGTTTAGGTGTCTCTTATGAGAGAACTGGGGTCCTTGGATTATGTAGATCATAGATCCAATCCTTTTCTCTATTGTACCAGGTTCCCCCAAAATGTGTTGTTTTTAAACATTTTAAAATATACTCTGTCTCCTGGGATGTATCGTTTCTTTGGTACAGTAGAAGCTCGACTTTGTTTGGTCTATTTAGGCAGTAATTTTTCAAAAACAGATTTCACTTTCCGTGCAAACATCATCTTTGCGGTAGACAATGAGGATGGCATGTTCACGTTTGGCGTGATTCTGTACACTTGCAAAAACTGTTGCAGAGCCTTTTCCGTGGGAGTATCGCAAGCTTTTTTAGGGCTCTTTTTAGAGTGTCCACAAAGCGTTCTGCCTGGCCGTTTGACCGAGGATGATACGGGGGAGTCGTGATGTGTCTGATCTGAAAAATCTTGCAGAATTCTTTGGAGTCGGATGACGTAAACTGTGTTCAGTTGTCGCTAACAAAACAATCGACCACCTCAAAACGGGCGAACAATTCATGCAAGAAGTTGATTGTCACCTCCGTAGTGAGTTTCTTACAACGTAATACTTCGGGCCACTTGGAAAAACTATCGACCACGATTAGATAGTAGAATCCTTCAAATGTACTCGCAAAATTCATGTGTACTCTCGACCAAGGTCGGTCTGTCTTTGGCCACGAACTATGTTTGATATGAGGTATCTTTGCCGCCAAGACACAGCCTTTATCGTATTTACGACATACATAATGTACTAATACATTCTATGCCAGTACACGAAGCTCCGCATCAAACTCTTCATCCTGTTTGCCCCCGGATGGCCAATGTGAAAATCCCTTAGAATTCTCTTTTGCCATTTCTTTGGAATGACAACTCTCTCGTTGTACATGAGTACATCATCTCAGAATGAAAAACTCTCCGCCATTTTAGCTTTCGTACTGATGATGAATTCATCCTCAGAGGCTTCTTTTTTAATTCCATATAGAAACACCGGGGGCTCTCTAATCGCATTGCACAAATTGTTTATGCTTGCAGGGAAGCGATCACGGTGTCTTCTAGTGGCACCAGTCTAGACAATCCATTTGCGCGATAGATCTGTTTTGAAGGTAAATACTCCATTTTTAAATTATAGTTCAGTAAAATCGTTCCTCATCTCTGTAATCTATTTGCCGTATACACAGGTAGTGTAGCAGTCACCAATAATGACTACTTTTGAATGCGTAATCACTGTCCCTGTGAGCTGGCTTGTCCAATTAAATCACAGGGCGCAGTAATATCGTTAGTTCCCTAAGGGACTACTTATGTCCCCTTAGGGTTCGAGGATAAAGATCAGACGACCTCCTGGCACCAGCTTGGACACATCGCAGATAGCACCAGCAAGGAACGAGGAAACGCTCTCTCTCCCGCCGCCGAAGAAAATCACGGGCAGCCCTAAGAACTCTTATATTCTTCCTCTTCCTCAGACGGACCCCGTCCCACTCTCTTCTATAGGTAACCTTGAGTTAATAAAACCCCTTTTTGTTATAGTTACAGAAATACTTTTCGTTGTTCCGTTTCTTTACGAGAAGATAAAAGGATAACCCCTTTCTTCCTCCTCATCCTCTCCCTTACAGTAGGCCTTTTTTCGATCCGAAAATGGTAATTAACAGCTTATGGTCCGTCTGTAACGTAAACAATCTACCGTGTATATAGTGGTTGAAGTTGGTTACAGCAAATATTATTCCTAGAGCCTCCTTCTCAATTTGGGAATACTGCTTCTCCGCCGGAAGCAAGGTCCTTGATGCATGCGCGATGGGTTTATGGGTTCCATCCGGCATTATATGAAGAATGCACTCCTAATCCATATGAACTAGCGTCGCTAGCCACGATTATGTCTAAATCCGGGTTGTAATGCGTAAGGAATATATCTGACGTCAGCATTTCAATTGTTTTATCGAATGCCCCCTGGAATTCAGGCGTCCACTCCCAGACCTTATCCTATTTTAATAGTTAATTCAGTGGAGCGCGCAAATTATGCATCTCTGGAATTAAAGCTTGGTAGTAATTTGCTAGTCCCAGAAAACTGTAGTGTTGTGACGTTTCTGGCGCCGGCAGGTTCTTAATCACGGTAGCCCTTTCTGGGTCTGGCCTTCTTCTATCCTTGTCTATAACATGACCCAGGTATTTTATTTTCTCAAGAAAAAAATCACATTTTTTCTCTTTTACTTTAAACCCATAATCCTGGATTTGCGAAAATACTTGGTTGACATGTTTCCGGTGCTGTTTGATGTCTTTACTGTTGATTAGAATGTCGTCAATGGTATGCAATAGAAAAATCAAGTTCGCCCAGCATTGTATCCATCACTTGCTGAAAAATAGCTGGAGCAACTTTGACCCCGAAAGCTAGCCATTCGAACTTGTATAAACCGCGATGCGTATTTATACACAACAGTTTTGAACTCTCTTCTTTCACGGGTATTTGGAGGTACGCTTCACTTAGAACTATTTTTGAAAAAAATCTGCCTCCATTAATTTTGAGAAAACCTCCTCCGTGCTGCATTTTATCCTGTCGAAAAGTCTGCACACACGCGAATCTCTTGATTTCTTTTTCACATAGACCGTGGGTACTGCCCACTAACTGTACTCCACTTTTGATAAGTTTCTGGTCGTCACAAGTCGGTCCAATTCTTCGTTTATTTTGTCTATCGAAGCAAAAGGCACGTTCCCTTTTCTCTTAAATACTGGTTGGACGTTTTCATTCAGTTGAAATTTGGCCGTCATCTTTGTGCATCGATCAAGGCCGCCAGAAAAAAACTTCGGGAAAAGTTTCTTTTAATTCCAGCTTTAGTTTTTCTGCCCGACTATCTATTTTTTTGCAAAATGTATTTATCGGAAACTCTCATAAATTAAATGCGTACATCCAATCAGTTCTAAAAAACTTATTAGCATCTTTTAACACCAGTATTTTTAATTTTTTGGTATTTCCCATTAGGCACACATCTGTAATTATCTCACCCTCAAATTTAATTATTTGACCAGTCACTGTACTGGCTATCCTGTTGGTTCTTAACAGAGTGGGTTTATTCAACCTCTTCCACGTATGTAGATTTATTATTGACACATCCGAGCCCGAATCTAATTGCAATTTTTTATCCAGGATTTTTACGTGTACATATTTTCTTATATTAATACATTCCTAATTATTTGTACTTGTGACTTGTACCCGCGTTTTATTTCCTCTATTAGTTCTACAGTGTCCGACTTTTTTGCAAGTCAGGCAGGTCTTAAAACGAAATGGTCAGTCCATATAATAATGCAGGCTACCACAGTGCGAACAAGGGCTCGGCGGCCATTTATCTTGTTTCCTACCAGGTTGGCTTGTCTTTGCAGCGTGAAAGTCACTGTTTTTGTTTTGACTTATTTTTGGATGAGAGTTGAATTTCGTTTTTTGACGTACTTTTCGTATATGTGCAATGCCCAACTGTTCGATGTCTTTCGAATCCTGCTTTACACTTTCTGGCAGTCCTCGGCTAATTTCTGTAGTGTTAAGCTTGGTTCCTTTTCTAATTTATTTAGAACTCTACACATTATTTCAGCGTCTTTCCCTGATACCAATTCTTGAACGAAGACTAAATATTTAAAATTATCAGCACTAAGTTCAGATAATTTTAAATCATCGCAATGCTTATTTACGAACGTAGAATAATCTTCCTCGTCTTTTTTACCAGGTTTAAACACTTCCAGCGTTTGTGAAATAACGTATTTTGGGGACTGAACAACTCCGTTAACAGTTTTACCGCTTCTGCATAAGTCAAATCGCTTGTTTTTCGGGCAAAATGAAATCCACGACTTTGTATGTTCGGTGGAACCTACTTTTCTAAGTAACAGTCGAACCTTTTTACAGTCAGTCCAATTTTTGCAATAAATTCTATATAAGTCTTCGTATTTTCTAAAATATGATGCAAATGTTTTTTCTTCATCAGGAGAATATGTGAAGTCGTTGATAACACTCCACATGGCATTCTGTGAAAAATCATTATCATTTTCGTTACCTTGGCCTCTAAGCGATATTGTTTGCATTAACCTTTCAATCCTTTCGTTAGTTTCTTTCTGTCTGTCGTTGTGATGTTATTGATAATAACGTCCCCTTGGTGGAACTCTCCGTTGAGGAAGGACGAATAAAGTGTACCCCCTCCCCCGGTAGTTCAATAAAGGATGCTTAAACGGTCACACGTAAAACCCACTACGTCGTATGAGTTGTCTTTCAATTAACATGGAGATACCATAACATGGTGGCAGCGAACGGAAAGAAAGAAACAAAAACCACGCACGCCTACAGGAAACGGCAACTAAAAGAATGAAAACACAAAGAGAAAGACGCCATCTTGAAAAAAAAGAAATACTGTGTAAGTGAATTATGATATTAATATCCAACGCCACTGTATTTTGTGTCAAATCTATTTTATTATTTACCATGGCGATGAACACGTGTGCGCCTATATTATGTTGGACGTCGACAAATATGATTGACTCTTTCCGTTTTTTTCAAACAACGGTGCAACCTTTACTTTTCGGTTAAAAATATCCCAGTAGAAAAACAGGTTGACCACATTCTGTTGCTGACTGGAGAAGAAGGCCTGAGAAGGTTTAATACGTGGACGTTTGAAAACGATGTGGACCGAAATGACCCAAAAATTATTTGGAGTAAATTCGAGGAACGACTGGAGCCCCATGTAAATTTCCACATCACACGTTTCTACCTGCGTCGGTATACGCAAACGGACGAGGAAAGCATAGATGACTTTATAGCAAGGTGCAAGTTGCAGGCAAAGAAATGCAAATTCCGAGACACCCAGGAAACCGACGAAAGGCTGATAGAGCAAATAATCACTGGAACGAGGCACCCGGAACTACAGAAGCAGCTCCTGGCAAGGGGTGAAGGACTCACACTCCAAGAAGCTCTGAGTAGTGGCAGAGTACACGAGGCTTCCATAAGCCATATGAAGCAACTGGCCAAACTCCAGGAAGGAGGGAGCCAGGAGGTAGACGCCATCAGATGCAACAACTGCAAACGATGTGACAGCACCCAGCCCCGCAGAAACGGAAAATGCCCGGCATGGGGTACCACATGCTCAGCATGTGGACGGAAAAATCATTGGAAAAAAGTGTGCACCAACAGAAAGGGAAGCACGGACAGGTACTCCACACAAACCTACACGACGTCAAAATATTCTCAAGATAATACCGGACATCCGGGAGCCCAGGGTAAGCATCAGCGCAGTTACCAGGACAAAAACCGCAGCAACCGAGTCCACGTGGTAAATACCCGCCTGAGAGAAAACGATGAGCTCTATGAAAGCTTCGAGGAACTGTCATTCGATATGATTCAGCGACAGAGGGACACTCGGACTGAGGCTTTTGCGGACCTTCGTATAAGGCTTCCCAACCGAGAAGGCACCCATAAACTAAAAGCCAAGGTGGACACCGGAGCAGAGGGCAACACCCTCCCCTTACGTACGTTCCGGAAGATGTTCCCAGAGCAAGTCGACTCGGTGGGGCAACCACTCCCCGGTGCAACTCGCAGTGAGCCAACTGTACTGACTGCGTACAACGGTTCCGGCATCACTTAGCAGGGATCCGTACAGATACAGTGTGCCTACAAGGGGACATGGAAAACCCTAAAATTCTTTGTGGTGACCTCAGAGGGACCTATTATCATAGGACTACCTTCTCTCAGAGACTTGGGCTTGGTAACTCTGCACTGTGTCATTCAAAAGACTCCAACACGCATAAGCTCAGCAAAGGAGCTAGTGAAAATGTATCCTGAACAGTTTGATCGGGTAGGCAACTTTGAGGGCGAATACCATATTGTGTTAAAGCAAGACAGCTACCCCGTAATCCATGCACCCCACAAATGTCCTATCTACATGAGAGACGAAATCCAAGTCGAGCTAGAGGAGATGGCGAAACAAGTCATCATCAGGAAGAAAAATGAACCGACAGAATGGGTCAACAGCCTGGTGTATGTTCACAAAGGCAATGGAAAACTGCGCCTCTGCCTGGATCCAAAAGATCTAAACAGAGCCATTATGCGATGTCACCACAAAACTCCCACAATGGAAGAGCTTGCACACAAGCTCTCTGGTGCAAAGTACTTCTCAAAACTGGATGCCAAAAATGGGTACTGGTCAGTCAAGCTAGACACCGAATCCCAGCTACTGACTACTTTCAACTCACCATTTGGAAGATTTTGCTTTCAACGAATGCCTTTTGGTCTAGTGATGTCACAAGATGTCTTCATGCAAAAAATGGACATGATACTGGAAAAATGCCCTGGCACTCTCGGGCTAGTCGACGACGTCATCATCTACGGCAAAACAAAGGTACAGCATGATGAGAGCTTGCACAACTTGATGAAAGTAGCACGAGCTGAAGGACTCGTTTTTAATAGTGAAAAATGTGCAGTCGACCAGAAGCAAATACACTTCTTCGGAGCGATGTACGACCAAAATGGAATAAGCTCTGACCCACACAAGGTGGATGAAATAAAGGAGTTACCCAGCCCAATGAATGTCACCGACCTACAAAAGGTGTTGGGCATCATCACCTACATGGCACCGTTCATCCCGCACCTGTCAGATCTCACAGCATCCCTGAGAGGTCTACTAAAGAATGATGCTGAATACAAGTGGACTCAAAGTCATCAGATATCGCTTCAGCAAATTAAAGACATCATATGCAAAGAGATGCTTTTAACATACTTTGACCCCACTAAACAGACTGTACTCCAGGTGGATGCATCAAACAAAGGCCTAGGCGCGGCTCTTCTACAGGAAGGAAGACCGATAGCTTTTGCGTCAAAATCACTAACAGACACTGAACAATGGTACGCTAACATCGAACGTGAGCTATTAGCAGTTGTGTTTGGATGCGAGCGCTTCAGGACATACCTCTACGGATGCGCATTCCAGGTCGAAAGCGATCACAAACCACTGGAGATGATCAATCTGAAGAACCTCACTGCAGCTCCACCTCATCTCCAACGGATGCTACTGCATATCCAGGGTTATGACCTAACCATTGTGTATCGACCCGGCCGGGAGATGGTCCTAGCCGATGGACTCTCAAGATTACCCAACAAGAAAGCAAAGGAAACAATCGATCCTGACCTCAGGGTTGACTTCGTACAATTCTCAGCAGAGAAATTGACACAAATACATCAGGCAACAAATGCTGATGTCACCCTTTGTGAACTGAGGGACTTGATTCTGCGAGGCTGGCCTGATACGAACAGAAAGATTGGAACAAGAATGCGACCATACTGGCCCTACCGGGATGAGCTGGCCATCGAGAATGGAATCTTAACCAAGGGCAATCGTATTATCATACCCCAGTCCATGCAAGCAGAGGTACTTTACAAGATCCACTATGGACATCAAGGGATCGATAAGTGCAAACTGAGGGCTAAAAGCTGCGTATTCTGGCATAACATCAATAAGGACATAGACAGAGCAGTCCAACTATGTGATATATGCCAGGAAAACCAGAAATCACAGAGTGCAGAATCACTGATGCCACACGAGATCCCGGTGAGACCATGGCAGATAGTGGCCACAGACCTGTTCCATTTCAACGGGTCTGATTTCATGGTAGTGGTGGACTACTACTCCAAATATCCATTTATTCGGAAGTTAAGCAGTTTCTCTAGCCAGGAGGTCATAGGCCTAACCAAACAAATCTTTGGGGAACAAGGGATCCCAGAGAGGATCATCAGTGACAATGGCCCACATTTCAGCTCCGTCCTTTTCAAGCAGTTCGCTAAGGAATGGGGTTTTGAGCATCACACATCATCGCCCAGATACCCACAATCGAACGGCTTGGCTGAGCGGTGTGTACAGGCAATCAAATCGGAGATGAAGAAAGCCACCTCAAGTGAGCGTGACCTGGACATGGTATTATTATGCCTTCCAACAACTCCTCTGGATCATACAGTCCCGTCCCCTGGTGAACTAATGTACAATAAAAAGTTGGTAGGGAACCTCCCCGTCAGATGTGCCAACCACATTCCACAAAGAGAGGAAGTCACAACTCGCCTCTACCAAAGGCAAGCGGAACAAAAGAGATACTACGACCAGCACACTAGAGATCTTCCCAATCTGCAGGTGGGACAGCATGTCCGAATACTGGAGAAGGACGCGGGCACATGGTCTTCCGCAGTTGTCACACAAGCATGTCTAGAACCCAGGTCATACATGGTGCAGACCCCATCAGGAAAAGTAATCCGCAGGAATAGACTACATTTGAGGGAAGACTCATCTCGGGCCTCCATGAGACTCCAGGGTTACCCGCCTGACACCCCACAGGGTTCCCTTGGAAGCCTCACACCCAGAGTGGAAACAGACCCCACAGAAAGCCTTCCCACCAGACGATCAAAAACACAAAAACACACACAAACAACATGACAACCACATCCCACACACAGCCACAGCACCTGACACAAATCAAGAGGATAACACCACTCCTAATCACACATTTCGATCTGGCCGCACTGTCAGGCCACCTCAACGATTTAGGGAATGAACAATCAGTAAGGGTGATCCAACATTTGTTTTGAAAAGGGGGATGTGATGTTATTGATAATAACGTCCCCTTGGTGGAACTCTCCGTTGAGGAAGGACGAATAAAGTGTACCCCCTCCCCTGGTAGTTCAATAAAGGATGCTTAAACGATCACATGTAAAACCCACTACGTCGTATGAGTTGTCTTTCAATTAACATGGAGATACCATAACAGTCGTCAGCTTCTTTCTTCTGTTCGAGAAGGAGCTTTTGAAATTTCTCTTCAGTTTTCTGTTGTTGTTGCATTAGAAATTTAATTAATTCTGTAATGGTCGACTGAAAATGTTCAATATTTAAGTGTGTCCTTTAGAAAATAAATGTTTTCTTTTGAGTATGGCTTGTAAGAAGTTCTTTTCTTTAGATTACACTTGCTAGATGTAATCTTAGTTGTAAAAAAGAGTATAAACCTTTTTTTCTTCTCTCGATAAAAAAAATACTTTTTTTTTCTTAAGTACGCTTCTACGCGTTTTTGTTAAAGAAGAAAAAAAGTACAGTTTCAAAATTATTTTTTCTTTCTGCAGAAGTAACTTTCTCACTTTTGGAGAGAGAAAAAAAATCATGTATTCCCTTATTGTTAAGTCGGAAATAGCAATGTAGAAAAAAAACACTAACCTTTCTTCAATTAAGAGAAATAATAAGTTGTTTTCACGTGTTTCTTTTTTTTCCACCGGTAAGCCAGTTTTCAGAACTAGACAAGTTTGTAATCAATTTCTCCAAGTTTTGTTTTTTTAAAATTTTTCCTTAATTTAATTTATCGCCTGTTGTAGCGTTCAAATTTAAATTTAACGTCGCCATTTTTGGGGTCCTTTTGTCGAAGGTTCAAGAAAAATCCGTTGTTGTTTTTTCCTGTGTAATTTTGACTATCTCGTCGATAGTTTTTTCGTTTGGGTTTCCCGTATAAGTGCGAATACCTCGTCGCCAATTTTTTGTGATCCTGTTTAGGGGCCGAAATGAAGACACGGAACACGGGGTTAGGGGAACATCTCAGAGTAAGTTTCCATTATTTTCCGGAACTCGTCAATGTTGATTTCCACAGTTATCCAACCCGACGAACCGGGAGTCGGTTGAGGTGTGGAGACAACCGGCCCCTTTCTGGTATCGTCTTTCATTGTCTCAGGTGGGGGCACAAGGCAAGGTGTTGCCATGGCCATGACAGAAAACAAAAACGGCAATAAAAAAAACGGAAGAAAAAGTTTTTAAAAAAGACTACAGTCCAGCGAGAAAGAAAAAACGACAATTCAACTCTAAAAAAGAGAGAAGAATTAAAAAAGAGGTAACAACAATAACTATAAAAATAACAATAACTAACCAGAGCGCAAAATAGTGATGATCCAATAACAAGAGAGACAGAGGTGAATCGAATTACGAGAAGTCTAAATGCTTCCAGTATTTATTTTATTAGGAATGGACGAGTCCAACCGTTCGTCATATAGGTACGGCACCATAACATTTCAACCTATCAATTGAAACATTACTGTGCACATCACCAGATATTTTTATAGTAAAATATTTGCTATGGCGATGTACAACTTGGAATGGGCATGTGTAAAGAGCTTCCATAGATTTCCGAATTTTGTCTGTTCTCAACCAAATGTTTTCACACTTCTGAAGATCCTTAGGAATGTACACATTAGGTAAAGAATGGAGGTGTCCATTGGATAATCTTTCTGCGTAAAATTTCTGCATCTCTTCAGGTAAGGTTTTTATATGATCATTTGTTATTGTACGCCTCGATTAATAATCAAGGTACTTGTACATTAGCAACCATTACAGCAGTAAATGGGAAGTGACTTGAATCATTGGGTGTTATCCTGATGCCAAGAAGGACTATGGGAAGAGCAGACAACCATGATTCTTTTCTGGCGATGATTGGCGTTTTTAAGGTTCGGTGTGCTCGCTCAATCATTCCATTTGCTTGAGGATGGTACAAAGTAATTCTTAACCTGTAGAAACCTATAATTGTCGACAACTCTGAGAACAGTTTCGACTCAAATTGGCTACCTCTATATGTAACGACATGAAGGGGTCCACCAAATCTTGATATCCACATATATATAAAAGCAGTCGATACTGGCTGTGCAGTTATGTTAGTTAATAGGCAAGCTTGTATCCATTTCATATTTCTATCAATGCATATGAATAGATAACGATAAGGTGGAAAATATGGGTCCGTAGTGTTCTTTACTGGTGTTAAAGGGCCAACAATATCAACGTGTACAGTTTGAAAACGACTGGATGGCAATTCAAATAAATGCACTTCACTTTTTTGCGTGTTTTGTTATTCTAGCTTGCTGTCAGATTTTAAAGACTGGCTTTTGAACGCGCGACAGAGTGGTTTGTGATCGGTCAGTAATAGCACATTCCTTTCTTCCACTTGATGTCTGAAATGTAAAACTGCTAAATAGGCAGCTAGTAATTCTTTGTCGAAGGTAGAATATTTTTATTGAGTTTATGATAAGTTTTTGAAAAGAACCCAATAGGGATTTGCTGATTGTCGATCATTTGATGCAGTGCTGCTCCAACAGCATAATTAGAACTATCTGTTACAAGCTGATAATTATTAGCTTTTGAATTGGGATAGGCAAATGCGGTCACACGTGATAAACTTGTTCTTACATTTTCAAAGGATGCAACTTCTTTTTTTAAAGATATTTTGTTTGATTTGGGATTCAACCGTATACATTCTGTGAGTGGTAATATAATTTTCACTGAAATTAGGAACTAGCTTCCTGCAAAAATTTACCATTCCAAGGAATCGACGTAGTGATTTCAAATTATTCGATTGAGGGAATTCATTTAGTTCAGAAATTTTCTTAATGCTAGGTTTAAGACCATCAGTAGAGATGTGAAATCCCAAAAATTCAAGTTGAATAACATTGAAACTGCATTTAGAAAGAGAGATTTTAAGGTTGTACTCCCGGAGCCGGAAGTCGTCAGGTGACGCGTATTAAAACTGGCCATATCTGCCACCTTTTTGTATTCCTTTATTAGTTGAATAAAGCTTGGCTTCCAAGTAACACGTGTTTTTTTATTACAATTTATTCAACTAAAAAAGAAATTGCAACTTCCACGACCACAGTGCAGAGGAGTGTGGTGGCGAGGCAATGCGCGACACATTCATTTCTGGAATATCCTCGCCTTCAATACGACAGCGGCTCCTGGAAAATAAAACGGTGGACCTTCTGACGGCATACAGTCAAGCCTCTGCGTTGGATATAGCCCAGCATAATAGTGATGCGTATGCAACTCCGGATACCTACCTGGCTACGGTCGTGGACCCAGGATCACTACAGGTATGTGAATGTAGTTGTTCTAGTCCTCCAGTTGCTCCCAGTGAATCGGCTACAGTTGCCACATATAAGAATCGTAAATGTTTCTTTTGTGGTTTCTCCTATCATTCAATAGATAGCTGTCCCGCCCGCGAGGCTACTTGCAATAAATGCTCCAAAAAAGGACATTATGCCCGCGTGTAAAAATCTAAGTCTTCAAGTTCAGTGGCAACATTGGTCGGTTCTCACTTACTGACCACATTTACCAACATACCACAAGGACTCGCGCCAGCTACAATGCATGCGACTATTAACAGGACAAGATTAAGTGCTCTCCTGGATTCTTGCAGTACTGACAGCTATCTTAACGAAAGAATTGTGCAGGAACTAAAAGTTTATCCGTCCAATAAAGACATTTCTATGGCTCAGAAAACCTTGAATACTCGTTCCAAGGGCTATGTAACAACATCTTAATAACCAGTTCTACATTGCTACACGGTTTGGTATTCTGAAAAATCTGTGTTCGGACTTAATACTTCGCCAGGATTTCTTGCGTGAACATCAGAGTGTAACTTTTAAATACGGTGGGCCCCGTCCCGAGTTAACTATGGATAGAGCCCCCCCCCCCCTTTGTGCATTGGCCACAGCAAAAATAGAAGAGCCGTCTCTTTTTCAAAATGTGTCTTCAAACTGCAAACCAATAGCTGCCAAATCCAGACGTTTTAGCAAGGACGATCAGATATTCATTGCAGAGGAAGTTAATCATCCACTCTCTGAGGGCATAATCGAAACCAGCATATCACCATGGCGAGCCCAAGTAGTGGTAGCGAAGGACCCCACCCACCGACATAAAAAGCGGATGTGTGTGGATTATTCCCAAACAATTAATCAATACACTGAATTAGATGCCTACCCATTGCCAAGGATAGACGACATGGTGAATGATCTTGCAAAATACAAGGTATTCTCCACTTTTGATCTTAAAAGTGCCTACCACCAAGTGCCGCTGAATGAGGCTAATAAAAAGTATACCGCGTTTGAGGCAAATGGTTGCTTGTATCAGTTTTGTAGAATTCCGTTTGGAGTTACAAATGGGGTCGCTGCCTTCCAGCGGGCTATGGACAGTATAGTAAAAGAGGTGGTGCTTTGCTGTACCTTGACAATGTAACAATTGCAGGACATACTCAGGAGGAACATGATGAAAATATAAAGCAGTTCCTAGACACTGTCGGTCGGAGAAACCTTACTCTTAACCAAGCAAAGACTGTAAAGTCCGTGCCTTCTATTAACGTGCTGGGGTACTCTGTTGGGAATGGTGTCATCAAGCCTGATACAGAGCGACTTCGCCCATTAAAGGAGCTTCATCCACCAGAGAACTTAAAATCACTTAAAAGGATAATTGGAATGTTTGCATACTATGCAAAATGGATACATGAATTTTCTAACAAAATTGAACTGCTAAAAAACGCGAGAAAATTCCCATTGGAAGAGAAGGCCTTGAAATCCTTCAACTTGCTGAAAATAGAATTGGAAAAGGCTACTCTGCAGACGGTGGATGAAAACTTGCCCTTTGAGGTAGAGTGTGATGCGTCCGATGTTGCGATTTCCACCGTTCTTAATCAAGGAGGACGACCTGTGGCGTTTATATCTAGAACACTACAGGGCAGTGAACTAAAATACCACATCGTAGAAAAAGAAGCAACTGCCATTATTGAGGCAGTGCGTAAATGGAGCCACTATCTGGCACAAAGCCACTTTACTTTGATTACCGATCAGCAGTCAGTAGCCTTTATGTTCAATAGTAAAAGACGTATGAAAATTAAGAATGCAAAAATCCAGGAATGGATACTGGAACTTGCCGCATTTAGCTACACTATCAAGTATCGTCCTGCTAAAGATAATGTGGTCCCTGACACATTTTCCCGAGCATACACTTGTTCAACCTTTAATACATCTACACTCGCTCATCTCCACAATGGACTGTGCCATCCGGGGATAACTCGACTGCTTCATTTTGTAAGAGCAAGGAATCTCCCCTTTTCTACAGAAGAGGTAAAGAAGATGTGTGCTTCTTGTAGGATTTGCGCAGAGCTAAAACCTCAATTCTATCGCTTACCAAAAGGAACTCTTATAAAAGCAACAAAATCTATGGAATGATTTAGTGTTGATTTCAATTTGCCTAGTGTATCGACTAATTGTTATTTATTAATTATAGTTGATGAATACTCTCGTTTCCCTGTTGCTGATTTTTTTTAATATCAGAAGTTGTGGTTTTCTTTTGTGGCGAGAGATTTTCTTTAGTTGTCTTTCTTGATTTCCGTTGAATTTTGACATCAGAAGATTGTGTTTTTCTTTGGTCGTTTTGCGATGAAAGATTTCCTTTGGTTGTTTTCGTTAATTTTCATTGTATTTTAATATAAGAAAGTTCTGTTTGGTGTGAGATATTCTTGTTGTTGTCTAATGCTTATATCAAAAGGTTGCGCTTTCCGTGTTCATATCACGTTGGGTGTTCACCAGTTTTTGGAGGGATCCTATTTAGGGTTCCAGTTTTAGGGAAGAACCAGTTTTATAGAAACATTTTAAAGAAAACAGTTTCAAGTAATATTCCAATGTGTGAGAGAGCGAGAGAAATGTATGATAAAAACAAATGAAATACTGAATTACAAAAGCATAAATTTACAAAAGAGATATTTTATATATGTTTAAAATGGAAGTCTACATAGATAGGCAAACATAGAATGGTTGTTCACATTTTGAGAGTCCTTGCAGAACAAGGGGGATTCATTAGTTGAGATATTGAAGAAGCCTGAGTCGATTATTTAAGGGCCGTGAATTATCCACAGATCTGAAAAATCGTAATCAAAACTTTGTCACTCAGTTACATTAATTGCATTTCATTCATTTGTTTTCATAGTAGAACGTTCAGTGAGAAATGCTAGAAGTATTTAAGTGGTTAAGTTTATACATTTGTTTTCAATCAGCATACTATCAAAAATGTGATATCAATAAATCAATATAATTGTGTGATATTAAAAAATTAATTAAATTGTGTGATATTTATAAATTATTAAAATTGTGTGATATTTATAAATAATGAAATTGTGTGATATTAATAAAATTGTGTAATATTAATAAATTAATAAAATTGTGTGATATTAATGAATTAATAAAATTGTGTGATATCAATAAATTAATAAAATTGTATTATATAAATAAATTAATAAAATTTTATTATATTAATAAAATTATGTAATATATCAATAAATAAAAATAAATAAATAAAATAAATCAATAAAATTGTCGGATATGAATAAAATTGTGTGATATGAATAAAATTGTGTGATATTAATATAATTGTGTAATATTAGTGCATTAATAAAATTGTGTGATATTAATAAATTAATAAAATTGTGTGATATTAATAAATAAATAAACTTGTGTGATATTAATTAATAAACAAAAATGTTGTGATATTAATAAATAAACAAAATTGAGATATTAACAAGATTGTGTGATATTAATAAAATTGTGTGATCTTAATAAATTAATAAAATTGCGTGAGAATCATAAAATTTTGTGACATTAATAAATTTATTAAAATTGTTTGATATTAATGAAAATGTGTTATATGAATAACATTGTGGGCTATTAATAAAATTATGTGGCATTAGAAATTAATTAAATTGTGTGATATCAAATTGTATAATATAAATAATTTTAAAAAAAATTGTGATATTAATCAAAATGTGATATGAATAAATAAATAAAATTGTGTGATATTAATAAATAATTAAAATTCTGTCATACTAATAAATTAATAAAATTGTGAAGTATTAATAAAACTGTAATATTAATAAATTGATAAAATTGTTTGATATTAATAAATTGATAAAATTGTGTGATATTTATTAATTAATAAAATTGTATGATATTAAAAGAATTATGTGATAATTATAAATTAATAAAAATTGTGTAATATAAATGAATTAATAAAATTGTGTGATATTAATAAATTAATAAAATTGTGTGATAATTATAAATTAATCAAGTTGTGTAATAATCATGAAATTGTATGATAATCATGAAATTGTGTGATATTTATAAATTTTGTAATATGAATGAATTAATAAAATTGTATGATATTAATACATTAATAAAATTGTGTCATTATTGAAATAGTGTGATATTAATAAATTAATAAAATTATCTGATCTTAATAAAATTTTGTGTATTAATAAATAAATTAAATCGTTTTATATAAGTAAATTTTCGTTATATTAATAAATGAATAAAATTGCATGATATTAATAAATTTACAAAATAAATTTATAAAATTGAGATATCAACCAAATTGTGTGATATTAATTAACAAAATTGTGTGTTATTAATAAAATTGTGTGATATTAATAAGTTAATAAAATTGTGTGAAAGTAATAAATTAATAAAATTGTGTGATATTAATAAAACAGTGTGATATTAATAAAATAGTGTGATATTGCTAAAAAATTGTTTGATATTAATTAATTAATCAAATTGTCTGATATTAATAAGATTGTGTTATATTAATAAAAATGTTATATAAATAAATTAATAAAATTCCGTGATATTAATAAATTAATAAAATTGTGTAATATAAATAAATTATTAACCTTTTATGATATAATAAATTACTAAAATTATGTGATATTAAAAAAAATGTGGCATAATTGTAAGATATTAAAAAATTAATAACATTTTCAGATATTAATTAATCAATGAAATTGTTTGATATTAATAAAATTGTGCGATATCAATAAATTAATCTAATAGTGGCATATAATTAAATTAATACAATTGTGTGATATTAATTGAATTATGTAAGATCAATTGAATTATGTCATATTAATAAATTTAAAAAATTGAGACGTTAATAAATTTAAAAAATTGTGTGATATTAATAAAATTGTGTGATATTAATTAAAATCTCGTGATATTTAGAAATTTATAAAATTGTTTGATATTAATGAAAATGTGCTATATTAAGAAAATTGTGTGCTATTAATATACTTATGTGATATTAGAAATTAATAAAATTGTGTGATATCAATCAGATTGTATATTAATAAATTAAAAAAAATGTGTGATATTAATAAAAACCTGATATTAATAAATTGATAAAATTGTTTAATATTAATAAATTATTATTACTATTACTAAATTATTAAAATTTTGTGATATTAAAAAAATTGTGTGATATTAATAAATTAATAAAATAGTATGTTATTAATAAAATGGTGCGATATAAATTAATTAATAAAATTTTGTGATATTAATAAATTAATAAATTGTGTTATGTTAATAAAGTTGTGTGATATTAATAACATTTCATATTATTATTAAAGTAATAAAATTGCAGTATATTAATAAATTAAAAAAATTGTATGATATTAATAAAATTGTTATATTAATAGAATTGTTCGATATTAATAAAATTGTGTGATATAAATAAAATTCTGTTAATCAGACTGTGTAATATTAATGAATTAATAAAATTGTGTGATATCAATAAATGAATAAAATTGTGTGATATTAATGAAATTGTGTGATATTATAAATCAATAAAATTGTGTGATGTTTATAAAATTGTTTGATATAAATAAATTAATAAAATTGTGCGATTTAAATAAAATTGTGTGATAATCATAAAATTGTGTCATGTTTATAAAATTGTGTAATATGAATGAATTATGATCATAAAATATATAAAATTGTGTAATATTAATAAATTTTAAAAATTGTCTGATTTTAATAAAGTTTTGTGCGTTAATAAATTAAGAAAATTGTGTGATATTTGTAAATTTGTGTGATATTAATAAATTAACAAAATTGTGTAATATTAATTAATTTGTTTGATATAAATTAATTAATAAAATCGTGTGATATTGATAAAATTGTGTGATTTTAATTAAAATTGTGTGATATTAATAAATTAATATAATTTTGTGATATTAATAAATTAATAAAATTTTATGTATAAAATAATAAAAATTAACAAAATTGAGATATTAATAAAATAATGTGATATTAATTAACAAAATTGTGTGATGTTAATAAATTAATGAAATTGTGTGATATTTATCAAATGATGTGATATTAATAAAATAGTGTGATATTAATAACATTGTTTAATATTAATAAAAATTTTTGATATTAATAAATTAATCAAATTGTGTTATATTAATAAAATAATAAAATTGTTTGATAATTATAAAAATGGGATATCAATAAATTAATAAAATTTCGTGATATTGATAAATTAATAAAATTGTAGAATATAAATAAATTATTAACTTTCTGTGATATTAATAAATTACTAAAATTATGTAATATTAAAAAAATAGTGTGATATAAATTAAACTGTATGATATTAATCAATCTATAAAATTGTGTGATATTAAAAAAGCTGTGTGATAAATAGAATTGTATGATATTAATAAATTAATCAAATTGTGGCATATAAAAAAATTGATACAATTGTGTGATATTTATTTCAATTGTGTGATATTAGTAAAAGTGTGTGATATTTATAAATTAAGAAAATTGTGTGATATTAATAAAATTGTGTAATATTAATAAATGAATAAAATTGTGTTATATTAATAAATTAATATAATTGTGTGATATTACTAATATTGTGATATATTAATAAATTAATTAAAATGTGTAATATTAATTAATTTGTTTGATATAAATTAATTAATAAAATCGTGTGATATTGATAAAATTGTGTGATTTTAATTAAAATTGTGTGATATTAATAAATTAATAAAATTGTATGCCTGGGCCTTTGTATTTCTTGCGTCAATGTAACTTGGATAATAAAGCATTGAATTATTATTTCTTATTTACTATAAATTAGAATATTTATTGAAATAAAAAATACAATATCATAAAATAAAACGAAATGTTAAAAATCTTGTTTAAGAAATAATTTAATTACGAAATCAAATTCACCAGAATGCATTTTGGTTTCTTTGCAAATTTAATCCTTTGGTAATAACTTTTAAAAAAATTAATTATTGTATGACCTTTTAAAATTTGAAAGCAATTTGGAAGCATTTAAACTCAACAATTTAAATGTTTCCTAATTGCTTTCACATATAAAGTGATTTCTGGCTTTAAAATTCTTAATTAATCCCGATGTATTAAAAGATTAAAAATTTTGGAAGCTATTTACATACAATCATTTTGTAGAGATTAACATTACCTGAACAAAATTAGTTATAGTTTCATAACAATTTGGTTCAATTAATAATTTAATTACCAAACGATACCATAATGATTTAATTTAATTTTCAAAATCCTATTAAAAAAGTAATAATTTGGTAAAGAAACAAAAATAAACAACAGTTTAAAAAAAAAAGCACCAATGAAAGCAAAAAGTCTCCCAACAATTCTACTGTAAATGAATTGTACTGTTCCCAAATCTGTAATTTTATGATCCTCATGCCTCTTCCACCACCATTTAACCATTAAGAGTTTTTTTGCTCACCAGATGATATTCATAAAAGATCTCCATCAGTGCACATCACTCTTAACGATGGCCTCTGTGACACAAAAGACATCAAGGGTTTTTTTCTTCTTCTTAAAGGAAGTGTTGGCTCAAAATTATCTCCCTTTGGCCAAATCCCAGTTATCTCCCCTGAACTCTTGCTAGCCAATGGAGAATTTCCGGAAATAAAATACTACTCCCCCCCCCCCCGTACGAATTTAGAAAACTTAATTCACTCTTTTTTTGGCTTGGCCATGGTCTGACAGTTTGCCATGGTCTTCATAACTGATGTTGTTCCTGTCAGATCTCTCTTCTGACTGCAGCGTCAGGTTCCAAAAACATCAACAACAAAGTCATTCATATTTTCTTGTACAGTATTCATTGCATATCTCTCTCCGTTCGGTTAGCTTGGAAACAAATGTACTTTGATTGTGTTGGGACCATTAACGTGGCCTTTCCTTTAGTAACTACATCTGTGATTTTATCATAATAATAATAATAATAATAATAATAATACGATTCTGCCCATTCAATCTACCGTGAAACTGCAGTAACATGTTAAGATACTCTTTATATTATTGTTATATGAAGTTTGTAGAGTTTAGACATAGAATCAAAAGCATATAATGAGAGTTACTTGTCTTGCTTCAATCAGATGAAGGGTTGATGATATGGTGAACCTGAAGGCAAGAAACTGGCAGTCACCATGTGATAGTGATTCCATATCTATACTTCCCAAACGTCCATATAATTTATCATAGGTACTGAGCACTTCTCCCTGGAAATAGAGCAGTACAACTATAATATATCTTTTCGTTTTTTTTTTTTTAACATATTACACCCCGAACAAGGCAGGCCGCCACTGTAGACGTAAGGGGTTACTGAGAATTAGGGTGTAGGTTTTGGGCGTTATCCCAAGTTGGGAGCAGTGTAGCGAGATGTCTGCTCACATTAGTTTTAAACCTCTGCATGTCGGTACTGTCGGGGAAACAGGGAGCAGGGAGGGAGTTCAAGAGACCAGCAGCACGAGGAAAGAAGCTATTGGAGTAGAAGGCTCTCCGGCATCTGGGGACTTCCACAGTGAATGGATGGGATTTAGCTGATTGTCAAGTTGCTGTAGTGTATTTACGTCGAGGGGGCATCAGAGTAGCCAGGTCATCGGAGCACAATCCATTGAAGTATTTGTAAAACAAGTACAAGGATGCGACATTGCGGTGATGGGGCAGGAGCTGGAGCTTGGTTGATAGTGATGGACCTATTAAGTTGGCGACTGAGTGTTATTTGCCATAGCAATCGGTGATTGGAGAGGTTTCTTGTAGTTATTGAAGGAAAGGAGCTTTGTCTTTGCAGCATTAAAAGTTACCAACCATTTATGACCCCAATCCACTACAACCTGGAGGTCATTTTCTAAGGATTCAGCCATTGCCTCGGATATGAGCGCATCCGTTTTGCCCACATGACAAGAGTAAAGCATGGTGTCGTCAGCAAATATACCAATCTCAGACTCAATGTCATCAGGGAGATCGTTTACGAAGATCAGGAACAATAAAGGTTCAAGGATAGATCCCTGGGGTAGATCAGCATTTATTTCATGTGTCTTAGATGAACGGCCATCGAGAACAACCTGGATCTTTCTTTTAGTTAGGAAGGATCTAATTATATTAATTATTTGCCCAGTAATAACATATGAGTGTATTTTCAGGAGAAGCCCTTTATGTCATACCTGGTCAAAGACCTTGGATATATCAAGCGCTACTGCCCTAGCTTCACCTGCCTTGTCCAGTGTATGATACATGCGTTCAGAGATGACCGTTAGGATGTCCACAGTAGATTGTGCTTGTCTAAATCCATACTGGCCGTCAGAAAGAAGTTTAGCATTAACTAAGTTCGCTAGATCAATTAATGATTCAAAGATTTTAGCAAAGATTGGGAGTAGACTGATTGGGCGATAATTCTGAGGATCAATTCTATCCCCAGAATTATTGAAGACTGGTACCACAGAGGCAATTTTCCAGCTATCGGGAAAGCAAGATTCAGCTAGGCATTTGTTGTAGAGTTTGGAGAGGACAGGGGCCAGTTCAGCAGAGCATTTTTTTTATTACTATTACAGGTATAAGATCAGGCCCACAATCTTGGAGGTGTCAAGGTTTTTTATTATGTCTCTAACATTTTATAATGTGTTAAAATAACCCTTCTTTCTCAAACACAGGAAACTGGAGAAAAGGAGATGATAAATCATGACATGACAAGATTCATTTTTATTTCAGATCTTCCCTGACGAAATTGCTAATTTCTCATGGTTTCCTCATCTGTTTAGCTATACATGTGGCACTTTGTGATGGGCCGCACAATTGTCCTCATGTAGAAAACTGTGAGTGTCTTGGGACAGGTGTGAAATGCATCAATATTGAGAGTGAAATGCCAGCTGGACTTCCAAAAAATATAACGAAAATGACGGTAATGTGTCTCTCTAGTTTTCATTTCTGATTTAAAAAATTGCACTGTTTAACAGAATTTTTTTTATGCAATAAAAACATCTATTCTGTATGAAGTACTTTCAACTCTCTTTCTCTCTCTTCCTTTATTCACGATCAATGTAATTAATACGAGGGGCGTTCAATAAGTAATGCATCTGACCTATTTCCCATAGCAGTAGATTAATGAAACTTGGCACAGTTATTAGTCTTTCTCTACATAGGAACCACCCAGAGTTATGCATTTCTCCCATCGTTTGATGCAGCTCTGGACACCGTTTTTGTAGAACACCCCAGGTTGATCCTCCAACCACGTTGTAACTTTAGAAATCAAGGCTGCATCATCTGGGAAACGCTTTCCTTTCAAAAACAACTTCATAGCTGGGGAGAGATGAAAATCAGAGGGTGCAAGGTCAGGAAAGTAAGCGGGATAGGGGAGGATTTCATAACCACACAACCGTACTTCTGATCTGGCGACATGCGAGTTGTGGACCGGAGAAGGATACCTTTGCTGATCTTGCCCCGCCTATTGATTTTGTCTAGCTTCTCTTAATTTCATCAAAAGTGAAGCGTAATAGGCTCCTGTAATTGTGGTACCTTTTGCCAGGAAATCTGTCATCACTACATGGTCCCAGAAGACTGTGAGCATGACCTTGCCAGCAGAGGGCTACACCCTTGCCTTCTTTGGAGGTGGTGAGTCCAAGCGCTTCCACTGCATTGACTGGATCATAGTGATGGACCCAAGTTTCATCCTGTGTAATCAGTCTTTTGAAGAACTTTGACTCATCTTCTTAGCACATCTCCAAATTCATCCTCAAGCACTCTACGTGTTCTTGCTTCTGGAAAGGTGTGAGCAACCTGGGAATCCATCTGGCAGACACCTTATGGATATGCAAATGGTCATGAATGATAGTTTCACAGACCCTGTACTAATCTTGACCTCTTGGACTATTTGGCGAATAGTAATCCATCGATCTTCCAAAATGGCAGCCTCAACTTGACGAACAGATGCCTCATCAATGGCAGAAGAGGGACGACCAGGTCTGGGAGCTGTTTACACAGACATGTTTGAATTCACGTTGCCAGCATTTTACAAGGTCATATGATAGGGCATCATCACCATGAGTTTCTTTCCTTTGTTGTGCGTCCTTTCAAATACAAATGCATTACTTATTGAACGCCCCTCGTACATTTGATTTATAATTCACAAATATTCTATTAATGCTTTTTACCTTCCTCTCTAAGTTGTAAAGTGTTGAAGAAAAATTAGTTCGAAATGGTTTAAAACTTATTTTCTTGTATTCCACTCCAAACACAAGAGTATTTTCAAAAAGATTAAACTTCTTTATCACCTTAGCATTTCAAACTTCAACACCAAATCAATCAAGAATAATTTAGCTAACTTGATAAAACTATTGAAAATAAATAATTTATTTTTCATGGTTTGTCAGATATAGATTCATTTTTAAAAACCTGTATTACACTAAGTAGAGATTATTTAAAACTAAATAATATTTTTTTGTATTATTAAATTATGGAAATTGCTCATGACAGATAGACAAGCTTGAGAGTAAATTATTTATTGTGCGTAGGTAATGTACAAGATTAACAAATATGTTGAATGCATTAAATAACAACTCCATTTATCACCATTATTTTCTATCATGATTGACCACAATTCAAACATTGGTGAAATTCTAATATTATAACCTTTCTGTTTTTTTGTAGCTCATCAACTTAAATTTGCCATCTTTACCAATGGATTACTTCAACCAGTTCAAACACTTGATGCAGCTGTACATCAAAAGTGCAAACATTCGCATTATAAAATCTTGCACATTTCAAGGTTTCAACATTCAGAGTTTCACATTAAGGGAGGCCGTTATCGATGAGATTGAAAGTTATGCATTTACTAATGTACATAATGTAACCGTGTTTAGCCTTTACAAAAGCAAAATTCATAAAATCCATGAATATGCATTTTATAATTTTGAGAATGTCACTCGCTTTGATCTACAGCAGATTTTTGTTAGCACTGAATTGCCAACTCATGCTATTTTCTCCTTCCACAATATAAAAAATCTAGAAATCCGAGACAGCATTTTTTCTAGTATCAATACTCTTGCTTTGAACGAAATAACAGGAATTAAGCTGAACATTCAAAACAACACATTCACAACTATTGGCTGCCAAAATAATGACTCCTTAGCCATCGTCTTTGATCAGGTCGATATTTCCGCAAACAAATTGTGGTGTGATTGTGGCCTGTCCTGGTTAATCAAAATTCCCATCAATCAAAGATGGAGTTTATTGAAGTATTTGAACCTGATGGTCAACAAAACAACCATAGAGAATAATCTGTGTCTCAGACCTCAAATGTTACTCAATTATACCCTGGGTCGTTTGACATTTGAACAATTAAACTGTCCACAACCTGAAATTGCTATAATTCAGGACTGTCCATCTTTGAGAAACCTGGACATTGACCCGCCATTTTCTACATGCAAAGGAATGTCTTCAATCATGTACAACAGACTAAACAGAATGAAAGGACCACCAAATCAATTTACTGAATGGAAAAACAACAAATCTAACAATAATCACAGCATTAATACTTTTTTGATAATTTCACTACTTTTTTTTGCATTTGCCTATTAATAACATTTTATTCTTTCTTTCAGTGGACCATAGTCCAATAGGCACACTTATTCTATTAACACATTCATATATTCTAAATATACACTTTCTAGCAGTTTCTAGCAATTTTTAACTGACTTGTCAATAACATTCCAACGAATGCTAAAATGGAGGAAAAAAGAGTCTTAAAATTTTTACTTGTTTTTGTGACAAATAATTCAGTCTACGAAAAAACAAGATTTTTTTACATTGGACTTCTGATATTACTCGATTGTAACCTGGATTGACTTTTGTTAAAAACTGAAGATTCTAAATGTTATCTGCATTTATCCTTTGCTAATCAAATACTTCATGCTTTAGCATTGTTGTCCACCATTCATCAACTCACTTGTCTCTGTGAGTAGAATTTGAAAGATAACAATTTAAAACAATGACGGCCATTAAAGATGGATAAAAAGTGACTCAATTAAAAGCACTTCCAATGAAAAATACCTCTCAAGGTCGGATGAAGACATCATAAAGTCAGCTTTGATAAATATGAAAATAATGCACCTTCAGATTATTTCCATTTTGAGCAAGTTTTACAACTAATAACTGCTTATTCAGTTGCTCAAGTGAATTCTTTTTCTTTTTTTTTTGAAGTCATTACGCTTTGTTTTGTGAAAGAATGAAAATAAATAATTGATCAGTTATGTAATAACTGTTGGTAGTACATTAAAAAAAAACTGTTCAATCATTTAAGGTTTTTGTTTTCAGAATTATGTTGGTTCTGCAGAGACGACGCACTTTCATAAAGGCTGACTGAATTATCGGCTATGTTAGTTTCCAATATTCAAATCAAATTAACAAGAGATAATATTTTAGATTTTTTCTCATATTTAAGAGTGAGTTTTTCTAAATTAATTTTTATAAAAACATTAAATACTTTTTTATTTTATTTACTAATAGGTTACCATTTATTAAGGCCACTCGAGAATAAGTGTGAATGAGATGGAATGATTGTCAGTTGAAAAATGAAGAATAGTATGAGAGGATTGAAACTGAAATAAACAAGAAAAGTGATGTTTGTATAAAAACAAACATTTTTATTTTTTCACTGAATTTTGATACTTGGTGACTTTTTTTGATACAGTTGGAAAACAGTATAGCAAATGCATTTTAGATTTAGTTATTAAAAAACTGAACGATTATCTTGACTACTGTTGCAGATATTACAATGTGTCCTCTTTGTGAATATGGACTATGTAAGGGCACATCAGACTTGCATACACATAAAATAACTTTTTTAACCTAGAAATTTAAGAGGTTTGTTATAATTAATTTATAATAAAAATGTAGAGAGGCAAGTAAATAGGGGCATATCCAGACATTACATAATTTCTGATTTTTGACAATTTTGAATTTTCTAAATATTTTACTTATACAAAGGTAATTGATAAGATACTTATTAAGGTAATTGATAGTTACCTGGAAAATATAAATGTTAGCGTCTACAGTTTTGTCTGTATCCTCAGATAATGTGGCCATTGCAGATGTATGAAGTACCATTGACGCGAGTAGAACAGATCAAACAATAGTGTGGAGTGTACATAAGGAAGTGGTTGGGACTACCAATAATGTTGAACAATTCAGCAATGTTTAGAAAAGAGGGACAGCTGAAGTTCCCTATTGCATCAATTGTGGAGGAATACAAAGTGTCAAAAGTAAGGACAGTCATGATGCTCCATTTCTCTAACGACCAAGAGATTAAAGACAATCCACCTGAAGTAAGGACTGGAAAGAAGTGGAAGGCAAAAGAAGCGACCGAGACAGCTACTAACATCTTAGGGCATGCGGATACTGTTGGTGCTGTACAGGATACAAAAAAAGGACTAGGTATACAGAATTTTAGACCTTTCTGCATGAGTAACCTAAGGCAGAGAAGAGATAAGGAATGAAGAACAGAGAAAAAGCTATCTACACCTGGTGCAGTGTCATAAACAAGGTCTGTGTGTTCACTGGGAAGAGTGTGTGGTGAACCGGCAGCACTTTTACCCCCCGGCACCCCCCCGCCGTCAGCATT
>OY744540.1:44212336-44369836 GCA_963556195.1 Sepiola atlantica
AAGCTTTTTTTTTTTTTTAATGCAACTTTAATTCCTATATAATTTCATTTCAGGCTACCATATCGCAGAATGGTTCTTGCGTGTAGTGTTTAGATCGCATTTTATTATTATTATTATTATTATTATTATTATTACTAGTATTCCTATTGTTATAAAGAGTTTTATTTGATATGCAAATTACCATATTGCACGGTAGTCTTAAGGGTAGTATATTATTATTATTATCATTATTATTATTATTATTTTGATTATTATTAATTATTAATATTATTATTATTATTTATGTATATATAAGTCACATTTTAAGCTGAATTATTTCGACACTTGATTGGGGAAATGGTAGTTTGATCTGTACCATTGGAGAGCCACGCATATCACTGTCCTGTTTTTAAATCTCTGAAACAGTTTCATGGTAAACAGCTGATGATCCCCGTGTTAATATTAGATGCTTACGTTAAGGTCTCCTGTTTTTGTTTCACTGTTAGATACTTAATCCCCCTTTTTATTTTATTTACTTACTATTATATATTTTATTTTTTTATGAATTTTCCAACGAATGTTAAGTATGCACTATTTTTGATTTAGTTAGTTTCTGTGGGAATTTAAACTGCATTTTCCTTCTTTTTTTGTCTTTTTGTTTAAAATAACTCTAAGCTTCTTTAGACTATATATACATATATACACGCATATATATATACATATATACACGCATATATATATACATATATACACGCATATATATATACACGCATATATATATACATATATATACACGCATATATATACACGCATATATATACATATATATACACACGCATATATATACATATATATACACACGCATATATATACATACATATACACACGCATATATATACATACATATACACACGCATATATATACATATATATACACACGCATATATATACATATATATACACATGCATATATATATATACATATATATACACACGCATATATATATACACATATATATACACACGCATATATATATACACATATATATACACGCATATATACATACACATATATATACACGCATATATACATACACATATATATACACGCATATATACATACACATATATATACACGCATATATACATACACATATATATACACGCATATATACATACACATATATATACACGCATATATACATACACATATATATACACGCATATATACATACACATATATATACACGCATATATACATACACATATATATACACGCATATATACATACACACATATATACACGCATATATACATACACACATATATACACGCATATATACATACACACATATATACACGCATATATATATACACATATATACACTATATATATATACACATATATACACTATATATATATATACACATATATACACTATATATATACACATATATACACTATATATATATATACACATATATACACTATATATATATATACATATATATACACTATATATATATATATACATATATATACACTATATATATATACATATATATACACTATATATATATATACATATATATACACTATATATATATATACATATATATACACTATATATATATATATACATATATATACACTATATATATATATATACATATATATATACACTATATATATATATATACATATATATATACACTATATATATATATATACATATATATATACACTATATATATATATACATATACACTATATATATATACATATATATATACACTATATATATATATACATATATATATATATACATATATATACACTATATATATATATATATACATATATATACACACTATATATATATATACATATATATATATATACATATATATACACTATATATATATATATACATATATATACACTATATATATATATATACATATATATACACTATATATATATATATATACATATATATACACTATATATATATATATACATATATATACACTATATATATATATATACATATATATACACTATATATATATATACATATATATACACTATATATATATATATACATATATATACACTATATATATATATATACATATATATACACGCATATATATATACATATATATACACTATATATATACATATATATACACGCATATATATACACGCATATATATATACACGCATATATATATACATATATATACACCCATATATATACATATATATACACGCATATATATATACATATATATACACGCATATATATATACATATATATACACGCATATATATATACATATATATACACGCATATATATATACATATATATACACGCATATATATACATATATATACACGCATATATATATACATATATATACACGCATATATATATACATATATATACACGCATATATATATACATATATATACACGCATATATACATATATATACACGCATATATATACACGCATATATACATATATATACACGCATATATATACACATGTATATACACGCATATATATACATATATGTACACGCATATATATACATATATGTACACGCATATATATATACATATATATACACGCATATATATATACATATATATACACGCATATATATATACATATATATACACGCATATATATAAAGATATATATACACGCATATATATAAAGATATATATACACGCATATATATAAAGATATATATACACGCATATATATATATATACATGCATATATATACGCATATATATATACATATATATACACGCATATATATATACATATATATACACGCATATATATACACATATATATACACGCATATATATATACATATATATACACGCATATATATACATGCATATATATATACATATATATACACGAATATATATATACATGCATATATATATACATATATATACACGAATATATCTACATGCATATATATATACATATATATACACGAATATATATATACATGCATATATATATACATATATATACACGAATATATATATACATGCATATATATATACATATATATACACGAATATATATATACATGCATATATATATACATATATATACACGAATATATATATACATGCATATATATATACATATATATACACGAATATATATATACATGCATATATATATACACGCATATATATATACACGCATATATACATGCATATATATATACATATATATACACGCATATATATATACATATATATACACGCATATATATATACATGCATATACACGCATATATATATACATGCATATATATACAAGCATATATATATACATATATATACACGCATATATATATACATATATATACACGCATATATATATACATATATATACACGCATATATATATACATATATATACACGTATATATATATACATATATATACACGCATATATATACACATATATATACACGCATATATATATACATATATATACACGCATATATATACATGCATATATATATACACGCATATATACACGCATATATATACATGCATATATATACACGCATATATATACACGCATATATATACATGCATATATATATACATATATATACTCGCATATATATATACATGCATATATATACACGCATATATATATACATGCATATATATACACGCATATATATACACGCATATATATATACATGCATATATATACACGCATATATATATACATATATATACACGCATATATATATACATATATATACACGCATATATATATACATGCATATATAAATATATATACATGCATATATATATACACATATATACATGCATATATATATACACATATATACATGCATATATATATACACATATATACATACACATATATACATGCATATATATATACACATATATACATGCATATATACATACACATATATACATGCATATATATATACACATATATACATACACATATATACATGCATATATATACACATATATACATGCATATATATATATACACATATATACATGCATATATATACACATATATACATGCACATATATATACACATATATACATGCACATATATATACACACATGTATATATACATATACACACATATATACACATATACACGCATATATAATATATACATATACACGCATATATACATATACACGCATATATATACATATACACGCATATATATACATATACACGCATATATATACACATATATATATATATACACACATATACATGTGCACACATATACATGTATACACACATATACATGTATACACACATATACATGTATACACACATATATACATATACACACACATATATATATATATATAAACATATATGTACACGCATATATATACATATAATTTTTTCCCCTCATTCGATTTTCTCAGTATTTAATTTATCATTCTGACGTGTTCTGTTAGAGGGTCAGACGATAAGGCCTTAAGGAAAATTTTAGCAATTTTTTTTTCCACCTGCCCGTTTCATTGATTAAAAAATGTTTCCTCTGAAATTCATCCTACAATTTTGTTGTACGCGAAATTTACTATACTACTACCATTTGTTCCGCTTTGATTTCATTTTGAAATTCATAAACTGTGATATCTCTGTTTAGAAATTCTTCTTGCATAACTAAAAATAAGTCTCTTTACTTATGGAAAATATAGAATTCAAGAGACTTATTATTTTCAGTTCTCTAATTTAAATGTGTACAGATAGACTATAATGTAAATTAGCTGAAAAGAGATAGTCACTCTTTCTCTAAATGCTCACAGAGACATTAAAAACTATTAGAGAGTGGATGAATCAACATACAGTGAGAGAAATACTTAGTGAGAGGTGGGTAATTTTTTCAGTTAATTACAAATTACATCTAATTACAAGAATTAAAATATTTGTTGTTTTTTTTTTCAATTATAACTCATTATTAGAACTAAGGAATATTTTAATATGTCATTAAAGCCTATCAATAAAAAACCTTAGGAAAACAAATGCTGATTAACTCGACTTTATAACTATACATTGTGTGTATTTAAGCAAACATTATTAAACATAACAGAATTCACGGCTTGATTATTCCTTCTTTTTTTATTTTTGAATTTTTCTAATGATCTTATTTTATGTCAAAATCAAAAACAACTAATGAATGCTTCACATGTATAACTAACACTTTCGATTATTCATTGAATCATCTTCAGGTGATAAAAACAAATGAACAAAAAGTTGGAAAAAAGACAAAAATTTCAAAAAGCAACCGACAACGTGTATATAAAGTTGTTAGACATCAAAAGAACAAACCGGTGCAATTCCAGAAGAATGTTTACAATTTCCAGGATGCCAGAATTAACCTCACATGATAAATTGTATGTACGTTAAGCATTATAAAATGTTGTTATCGGTTTAATACAAATAACATTACGTATTTACAGATATAGTAGTTCAGATGAACTAGAAAATTTGGGTGGGGGATTAGTGGACAGTCAGAAAATAGGCGAAAATAAGACTGTGTCGATATGGCTCGTATCTAGATATATCAATTGTGAAAAGGGGGAAAGAAAACTGTAAAAATATTTATAATATAGAGATGAAAAAAATATACCATCTCTATTTTATTCTGAAGAAGTCTCTGCTAATAAAAAGAAACAAAATATTAGTCTACTTAATGCTTTTTTTGTCTTTCATATTTCGTCATTTCTCTACTTATCCATATACATATGCACACGTGCATTAAATTAAATTTACCATGCACACCTTGGTTGAATACTTGCATGTTAAGTGCTTAACAGCACTACTGTGAAAATGTAAAAATAAGGAAGATTTATTTTAGCTTTTATTTTTTGTAACACATTCCTAATGGGTCTAAACACTAAATGTTTCTTTTACACAGTTTGGTCTATTGCAGGAGAGGATGTCAAAACAATAGAAGCATAGGATTGGCTAATTGACATCATGTGACTGAATTAGAGATGTAAATATGGATGTATTCTAATACCTATTTTAAAACTCACTTATGTATTTCAAGTAAAGTGTACAGAAACTATTGACCTCAACTATATATATATATATATATATATATATATATATATATATAATAAGTCAATGAAAAATAATTGGACCTGCAAATGGAAGCAAATCAATATCTTCAGTTGTTCAGAACAAGGAGCAATTTAGTGAATAAAAATATTTATTTTTCTTCTCTTTCATTTCTTAAGCCAGGCTCCTTGTTCTGAACAACTGAAGATATTGATTTGCCTCCATTTGCAGGTCCAATTATTTTTCATTGACTTATCATATTTTTGCTCTATCCAGTATATTGAGCTTTCCTCACCTCACAATAGGTCCAATTCTCTAAAAGTTTACCTTTTAGTTATAAATGTTCATATATATATATATATATATATATATATATGTATGTGTGATTTTACAAAGTGCTTCTCAAATTTCAATGCAACTTTGATTTGATAAATTAAGCAAAATGGAAGCAACTTAAAAACTGAATCATTATTTAATAATAATAAACAAAAAATTAAAACAAAAAGAGCAAAAATGGAAGCTTTTTAAAATTATTCATTTGGATGTGATCAGTTTTAGCTAGAGAAGAAAAAGTTGCAATTGAAGGTTTGAGAGGCACTGAGTAAATTCTATAAGATTTTAATTTCATTATCAGAATTTTATGAATTGTTCAAAGAGTTGTCATTAATAATTAGTGTTTTGCATTCTTTTTTTTTATGGCACAATGTAATATTTATTTTTCAGGCAGAAAGAGTGGCAAAACTTTGAAATTCAAAAATGGAATCACCAAAAGTAGACACATTTATTAATATAAGAAATGGAGAGAAAAAAAAACAGAAAACAGAAAACGATTTGGAGATTTTAGTAAAATTTGTTAACATAAAAAGTCAAAGATGATTTGAGAGACGAAGAACCTTTGGATTGCAGACGATCTGTTAATTGAAAGTTTTAATTGTGCCGTTTCCTGGAAAGAGAAAAAGACAAATGACATTACTGAAAGGAATAAAAAAAAATAGAAATTGCCAATTATTTTGGATGACATCCATTATCAATTTCAGAAGATTTGAACAATTTTGGTAATCAATTACAATAGCATACACCATGTGACTATCTTTATATTTTGTCTGTAAATTCTGATTAATTCGAACAAGCTATATATATATATGCGTGTAGATTCGTAAATAAAAAAGTAGAACGTTTAAAAGAATTTAAACACCCTAAAAAAACGAATCTCCTCCTTAGAAATCCACAAATAACTACATAGCTTGAAATGCTTCAAAATAGGTTTGTAATAGTTCCTATTGATAAGGCGACAAATAATGTAGCTTTTATCTGTAAAAAATATTATATACAACGCTTATTGCTAGAAGTAGGAATAATAGGTGAAGCTGCAGATACTTACAAATTAAGTAATAGTAAAGGCGATAATATTATTATAAACAATACTGTTATTTGTGAAAAATTAGGATTAAAATTAGAAGAAAAGTACAAAAAACTTCCATGTATGTATTGGATACCTAAAATGCATAAAACACCAGTTGGCGCCCGTTTTATTGTTGCCTCAAAAATGTGCATCACTAAACCTTTAAGTAAAGCTGTATCTAAAGTCTTTAAATTAATTATAAATCAAATAAATAATTTCCATAAAGAAAGTAAATTCTATAGTAATATAAACCTATTTTGAGTGATAAATAATTCAGATCTAGTAAAAGAAAAATTGGATCGTATTAATTCTCGTAAACAGGCTAAATCAATCTCGACATATGATTTTAGTACATTATATACAAAAATACCACATAAAGAACTTATTAAAGAATTAGGTAATACTATAGATTTAGCTTTTGCAGGAGGAAAAGGTAAATACATAGACTTTGCAAAATCTAAAGCCTTTTGGTATAAAACTAAAAATGGTAAGACGAGTGTGTCCAAAACTGGTCTGACAATGCTTATAAGTCACCTTATAAAAGAGAGTTACTTTCAAATAGGAAATAAGGTACTACTCCAAACAATAGGTATTCCAATGGGTTTGGATCCTTCTCCATTTTGAGCAAATCTATATTTACATAGACTTGAATATATGTATATATCATCATTAATAAAAAACGATATATCTAGAGCGTATAGCTATCATGGATGTAGGCGATATATTGACGACCTTGTTTGCATTAATGATAGCGATGAGTTTGCAAATACTAAAAATTTAATATATCCTAAAGAGTTAAAATTAAACTGTGAACATAGGGGAACACAAGCTACTTTTCTTGATTTGGATATAAAAATTGAAGATAAAATATTTATCTATAAACTGTTTGATAAAAGAAATTCATTTCCTTTTCGTATCGTACGGATGCCACATAAAAATAGTACCTGCCCTGTGTATATATTTTACGGGAGTATTATGTCCGAATTTCTGAGGATTGCTCGTGTTACCTTAAAATTGGTAGATTTTATGCCCCCAATTTCTGACCTAATAATAAGAATGATTAAACAAGGTGGCGATCAGAATAAAATATTTAGACAATTAAATAAGGTGATTACTCGCCATCCTGATGCTTTTAAGTCTTATCAAATTAATCAAAGTAAATTGATAGAACAAATCCAAAGCTATCTAAATATAAATAAAAATAATGTAAAATATGTATAATCGTATATATAACACATATACTAATTATATAAATAGACAATAGAAAGGGATGAAGAAGGAAAGAAATGTTGAAAAAGTTAAAAAAGAAAAAGAAAGAGAAAAAATCGATAGTTAGCTTATAACGCCGATTGGAGACGCTGTGAGTTTTTAAAAAAAGAAAGAGAGAAAGGATGAACAGTTGGCTTATGAACGCCGGTTGAGGGCGCTGTGAGTTGAAAAAGAAAGAGAAAAATCGGCAGTTAAGCTTATGAACGCTCTGAGTTGACAAGGGGGATTTAATATTTATTTGAAATTGATGCCAAGGAATTGAACAGAGGAGGAGGAGGGGGAGAAAAAAGGACTAAAAGTATATATATGTATATATATATATATAATTAAAAAAAATTTTTTAATGGATTCGTCTACACACTTTAAAATGCAGCAACATTTTTGTAAGTAACGGATAAATTTTATTAGACAGACGAACAACACAGGTAATTAGGACTTTTTTTTTTTTTTTTTTTTTTTTTAATAACTAATATAAGTTAGCAAAACATTTATACAGAACAAAACTTAGGTTTAGTATACGGAACGTTTATGTTTTTATCTTTTAAAGGAAGTGGGGTCTGATCAACTCTGCTGGGAAGCCATGAAATTAAATACTGTCTTGTTTTTAAATTCCCGAAACAGTTTTTCATGGTAAACAACTGATGATCCCTTAAATAATGTTAGACACAAACTAATATAATAACTGAAAAAGTTAAATTTACTTACATGAGTGATTTTCCACTGAACGACTTGGGACTTAAGTTTTTCTTTTTTTTTTAAATATAGTTTTAATCGTTGAGAAACTTCCAAGACTATATATATATATGTATATATATATATACATATGCTTTCATATTTCGACCCCCCCCCCCATCTAGTCATATCTGTTTCCTTCCTATGTCCCGTGTAGCTCTTAATATTTCCTTTTTCTTTTCCCCTTTTTCCTTTTCTTTTTTCTTCTTACTTGTATTTTTGCTTTTGTTTTATTTCTATTCTTATTTCTATTCATATTCAATTTTTATTTTAAATTTCTGTCACCTTCATAAAACTTTGTGTGATTGTGAACTTATCTTAACAGGCATAATGTTATTTCAAGACCTCAAACTGCTCTTGTGAAACAAAATCAATTTTGTAGTCAAAATGAAATAAATTATCATTTATATTTATATTTATATATATATATATATATATATATATATATATATATACATATACATGTATATATGAAGAGACAAAATGGTGCCACACTGCAAAATAAATAATGAATTGTATGGGGAACATACTATATAAAATGAAATTAAAAAAAAATATATATATATATATATATATAAAAAATCGTTATGTATGATGTAGGAATTCACGAATAAAAACTAAAGTTCACACATTCGCAATTTAAAAAAAACAAAAAAAAACAGCTTAAAGTTCCCAAGGCGCCTTTCAACCGACTCTCGTCAGGGGAATCGTCGGTACAATAAATAAAATACACGAAAACCATGAATTGGTGTAAAATCCAGTTGCAAGCAGGTGGTTACAGGTGATATACGTGCGAAATTGTATATATAAATAAAAAAAACGCAAGTAAAATGGAACAATTTTAAATCAACCTGTGGACGACCACGAATCGCCAAATATCTGTAGAGAATGCTTTAATTGTCTTTGTCTACAGAGAGAAGGACGTCGTGAATTTATGATGATGGCTTCTAATATGTCCAGATGGAAGTGGTGTCGTGCTCTGTGCACAATGGAGAATGTATTATCAGAATAATGATCACGACAGCTTCTTTTGTCCAGCAGGTGGTCACCTATGGCAGACTCCTGAGCTTGTGAACACCCGGATAACGGGACCGGTTCATGTCGACGGACACATCCGAGCACATGTTGAGCCACTCTAACCGACAATTTTTTTATTTTTTTCTATTTCATTTTATATAGTATGTTCCCCATACAATTCATTATATATATATATATACATACATACACACACGCATACACACTCACATAAATGGATATAGAAACAATCAAAATAAGGTCAAATTTGATTCCAATGTGTGCATTAAGCCATCTGATGATCACAACAAAGTGAAACCATGGTATTATTTGACCATTTACACAATTTGAAAGCTCAAAAACACATTTTTTGATTGAGTGAAAAAATGTAATCAAATATTATCAGTTATGATGAATGTTTTAGAGAGGAAAGCAGGTAATTTACTAAAAATCACTTTTTCATCTATTTATGGGCATTTGGGGGGGGATTTTCCTTTTTCAGAACACAAATTAAAATTTGGGCTAAACTTATAGAATTACACGCTTATGAATTTCACCAAAAAATTGATAGATTTTCAAAATTTTTTAACTGATCTAATATTTTTAAAAATATGATGGTCAAATTGAAAATAATTGAATATATTTTTGCTAATTGTTTATAAATGATAATACTTCTTGTGTTAGTCCTGAATTTTATATTTATTAAATAAAAGACTTATTACAATTATATCTTTTTAATATTTATTAAAATTAAAGTAATAATGCAGGGGGATTCGAATGCTTGTCGTAATTGTGATGAGTTAAAACAAAAATAAACAAAACAAGTTGTGTGATTATTATTAAAGGATTTTTATAAAATTATAAAAACAAATTACAATATAAATTAGCTAATTAAAAAAACAACACTTAGTGTGTAACCTAACAGGCCATGGGTCATTTATATATATATATATATTATTTTTTACATACATAAAAGTAATCTATGGACACATGTTTCTGGCTATCAGCCGTCATCAGCATAAATGTTAAGTTACATAGTTTTGTTATTGTTTTTACTGGCGATAGAAACAGCGATGTTTTTAGTATTTTTCAACTTCCTAAGCGGTAAAGAATTAAGTCGCCCTTTAATATTATTTTTATTTTATATATATATTTATTAATATTTACGTACATAAAAGTAATCCATGGACACGTGTTTCTGGCTATCAGCCATCATCAGCATGGCTAATCTGGACAAGGAGCGAACCCTCAATATTATTGTCTGTAGTCAGACCATGACACCTTGCTCGAAATATGCACGATTTTTTATCGCCTAAATGTAAAGTTACATAGTTTTGTTATTGTTTTTACTGGCAATTGAAACAGCAATGTTTTTAGTATTTTTTCACTTTCTAAGCGGTAAAGAATATTGCATCAAATCGCCCTTAATAGGACATGTCATTTTTATTTTATATATATATTTATTAATTAACTTTTACATACATTACTTGAACACGTGCTTCTGGCTATCAGTTGTCATCAGCATGGCTAACCTATATATATATATTCTTTTCAATGTTCCTTTCAATAGTAGAACACTTTACGACAGCTGCCTTTAAATAGGATTAATCTCTCGCTGATTTACTGAGTTGGGCTAGAACGTTGGAATTTGAGTTTGAAATATAACTTGTGTTCCGAAGTTCGAGTCTGGTAACTGGTGTGAATAACTCTTCTCTACACTGACGATTCCCGTAAGCATGAAACGTATACGTATGTAGATAAAAACAAATATTTATAATTATATATATTTATTTAAAACAGCTTTTTAGCTAATTTAAAAAAAAATTCATAGCAATGTCCTTTTACACTTGTTTCAAGGTCAATTTATTCCAGAAACTTAAATTTTAAAACACAAGATTCTGAAAAAAGAACAAATTAAGGAATAAATAACTTCACTTCAGAAAAAAAAATTAATAAAAAAACTTCCACTTGTACAAAAATAAATTGTCATATTTTTGTTTGAAAAATATTCTTTTAAAGTCTCTTTTACAGTCTAAATCTCAGAATTTATTGTAGTTAGAAAATCAAAGAGAAATACAGTTCATATATATTTTTTAATTTCCATTATTTATACTTCAAATAGAGAGAATAAAAACAAAAAAAGCTAATATTCTATCTCATAATACAGTCTTTGAAAACAAAGCAAATAGATTCATCATCATCATCATCATCATCATCATCATCATCATCATCATCAACCGGTTTATTTGTTGAATCAGGCCACAATTAATCCTCTGATGAGGGTGGGGCCTGATTGTCTAGTCTCGAAATCTAAGTCTTCCTCTCCACTCCTGTCTTTGGCAAGGTTTGATGGAATCCATATCCATGGCCTTCCTATCACGTTTGACTACGTCCTCCCAAGTCAACTTGGGTCTGCCAGTGGTGATGTTCTCTGCTGGCACATTCAACTTTCGGACTTTAGCAATCCAGCCATCGCTACGCTCAATGTGACCCAACCAACGCAGTCTGTTCTTCCGCATGATGTCCGTAAGGCTTTTCAAGTCGACCTGTGAGAGCAGGGATTCAAAAGAAACGTACTGTTCAGGCCTCACCAAACAGATATATCTGACCATTGCCCTGTCATTACGGTGCAGCTTCTTTAGTATGCCAGCAGAGACAGCCCAAGTTTCTGAGCCATACAACAGCACACTTCTGACACATGAGGAGTATACACGCCCTCTCGTAGTTGTTGGCAGGTGTTTGTTTGTCAGGATTGGTAGCAGCTCTCTAAATTTTTTCCAGGCACACTTGCAACGTGTAGCTGCCGCGAGTTCACAGCCTCCACCTGATGACAGCACATCTCCAAGATAACAAAAGTCTGTCACTACTTCTAGCTTGTTGTCACCAGTATCCATCTCCGTCAGTGGTCTGCCATCTATTGGTCTTGCCGTGCCGGTGCAACGAAAGCACATAAAGTGAGGATCTGCATTGAGAGAGCCTTTTATGCCACTGCACCTTTTGTGGACCCAACCTGAACAGTGAGTGCAGATGATTGAGTTGCTGCCAGTTCCTTTCAGACATACAGCACACGGGTATTTTCCTGTTTTCTGTAGTAAGCTGAGGTTTGGACCTGCGATCATGACCTTAGTTTTACCCATGTTGACTCTGAGACCTTTCTCCTCCATGCTGCTCTTCCATCTATCCAGACGTTCCTTGAGTGACTGAAGTGAAGTATCAATGATCGCTAGGTCATCGGCATATAGCAGCTCCCACGGGCAGCCAGTATGGAATTCCAGTGATAGAGCCTCGAGTACAATGATGAATAGAAGGGGACTTAAGACAGATCCCTGATGAACACCTACTCTAACCTCAAATTCGTCGCTGTAGCTGTTACCGACTCGTACCCGACTACGTACATTGGTGTACATAGACGTTATCACCTGAACCAACTACTCAGTAACACCCAGCTTTCGCAGGGCCCACCAGATGACCCTGCTGGGGACACGGTCAAAAGCTTTCTCCAAATCTACAAATGCCATGTACAGTGGTTTGTTTGCTGCTAGATGTTTCTCCATGACTTGGCGTATGATGAAAATTGCATCTGTGGTGCTCCTACCGGGCATGAAGCCAAATTGCATATCAGCAATCTGTATTTGTTGTCTGATCAGCTGTTCAACAATTCTTTCCAGGACTTTCATGACCTGATCAATGAGCTTGAGTCCACGGTAGTTACCTCTGTTTAATGCATCGCCTTTACCTTTGTACAGACTTACTATAATGCTGTCTTCCCATTCCTTAGATTGAATTACTGATTTACAAAAAAAAAAAATTGGGTCTGAGGCAAGAATGGGGATAGGTGTTTTTTGCTAATTTGGGTGTGCTGAATTCAAATTTATAAATAGTTTTGCTCTATCACCTCTAGTTTTCTGGCTTTTAGTATAAACAGAGAATAAATGTGCATATTTCAAGAGTTGCAAGAGATAAAACAGGATAGATAAAGAACACTGATTGAATAAATACACTTGGATGACATAATTACACAATTCATAGTACCACAGACAATCAAAAGTGTGCTTTCTTAGAAGATCTGGTGTATTTTGCCTCCGGGATGTCAGAAGTCTCCCATCATGCCGGGTTCCATTTGCCTTGATAGTTGCTCTCCATCTTCGTAATGTCTTGGTGGAATCTTTCTCCATGCTCATCGCTAACTGCTCCAATATTTGGCAGGAAGAAGTTGAGGTGGGAATGGAGAATATTAAGTAACATTCGGCACCCCATATTCTCGTCAGACTTTAGCAACTTCTCAATACAGGCTTGGTAATCTGGTACGCGTGTACTGCCAAGGAAGCCACTACAGACTGACTTGAATGCTTCCCATGCTCTCAGTTCCTTTAAGTTAAGAAGCTCCTCAAAATTAGTATCCTTCAGCACTTCTCGGATCTGAGGTTCGACAAAGATGGTCTCTTTGAGCTTAGCAGCACTAAGACCTGGGAACACAGTAGACACGTGTTGGAAGGCTACACCATTTTTGTCCAATGCCTTCACGAAATTTATCATCAAACCAAGCTGGATACGAAGAGGAGAAAGAAGCACCTTATTCATGTCCACCAGAGGATTCTCCTTGACGCTGTGTTTGCCAGGAACAAAAGTGCTTCTAGACCCCCAGTCTTTCTGCTTGTAATGCTGGGATACAGCCCGACTATCCCATAGACAGTGAAAACAACAGTACTTTGTGAAGCCCGCTTGCATACCCATAAGAAGACCAATGACCTTGAGGTCCCCACACAAACTCCACTGGTAATTGTTGTACTTAATAGCTTCTAAAAGAAGCTCCATATTGTCATAGGACTCCTTTAGATGGACAGAGTGTGCAATGGGAATGCTGGGATATTTATTCCTATTGTGCAGAAGCACAGCCTTGAGACTTTGCTTGGAAGAGTCTATGAAAAGACGCCAGTCTGAAGGATTATGTGGCAAACCAAGGGATGTGAACAAGCCAGGTATGTTTGTGCAGTAGCACAACTTGTTTTCCATGTCGAAAACGAAAGCAAGGTCTTTGTTCCAATTCCTGAAACTGGTGATCCTTATATCTTCCTGGACTAGGTTCCACTGTTTAAGCCAAGAAGCCAAGAGCTCTGACTGCTGTTTTGACAGATACAAATCACGAGCAAGATCATTCAGGTCTTCTTGCGTGATCCAGCATCTTGTTCTTGAATATGTAGACTCAACATCTTCCAAAGATATTGACTCGGCAGAATCCTCCCTTGAAGGCATTTCTTCATCTGATGAGGAAAGAAGATCCTAATTTACTGGAGATGTGGGTACAGGAAGATCATATGAATGAGGAAGAGGTCTCATAGCAGATGGAAAGTTGGGATATTTGATCTTTTTTGTAGAAGAAGCATTGACACCAGTTATATATTTTGTTAGACAAAAATAACAATCATCTGCGTGGCTCTCTCCAAACCATCGGGACTGCAAAGTTGAAAGCCACTTTCTTGCCATTAAACCATGCAGTTAGTCCATTGTAGCAGGGTTTACAACAGATGTGTGGAGACCAAGACTTGTCCTGCTCACCAATTTTACAGTAAAAATACTGAAAGTAGGCGGTTTTGAGGAGGGGAGTGATGGTTCGACGCTGTGCAACTGTTCTGAAGTCCCTACATACGATTGAGACCTTCTGCCTTAACTGTCAACATCCGTCTTAGTATATAACTATATATAATGTAATGCTATAACTTACATTTAGTGCATAATAAGTAAAAAATAAGTCATAAGTCTCACAATATTAGAATTAACCCTGGATGCATATACACCTTTATGTACCGTATATGCACAAAATGCACATCTAAAAAAAACTAGAGGTGATGAGTAAAAACGGATTTCAAATTTGAATTCAGCACCCCCAAATTAGGTAAAAACGGGTATTGTGCTTGCCTCAATTTCTTTGTAAACCTGTGTAACTATAACAATAAAGCTACATTTTTGAATAATATGAATAAGCCTTATTATATATACTAAAAATAAAACAATTTAAGATTAAATAACCAATTACAAAAAAGTAAAAAGAAAAATATTCAAATTTATATCTCTAGAGAATTTTTTTAATTTAGAAAAATGTCAAATCTCTTCATAAATATAATAATGTTATAAATAAAAATTATCATACGAATATCATATTCTACGGTCCCTAATTTAGGCCCAAATATAATTATCTCTAACTACAACGGGTCAAAATTTTAAATTTAAATTTGATTAAAATAAACACAACTAATAATTCTAATTCTAAAGCCAAAAATAATTACCTATTAAATAATAATTGCATAAAAATGATTTAGTTTATAGATGGATTGTTAAATCTGATAATAATAATAATAATAATAATAATAATAGTAATAATAAGGATAAAACTATATTTATTTATATTAGATCTATTGCATCACAAATTAGACAAAGGATTTCTTCATATACCAATTCCTTTAATAATGATATATATACTAACGTCTCTTTCTAAAGACATTTGATACCTAAAGAATAGATAACTCCTATATTCTATAGAATGATCAATTCTTATAAAGGCGGAATCTTATAGACCGGGATCTAAGCATTTTAATCTCTGTATATTAGAAGCATTATTTATTATGAAAATTGAAACTAATCTACTTAATGTAAAGTCAGAAATTATATCATCTTATTTGCATAAAAGAAAATTTAAATATGACCAATTTACGGTAACTTGAGGCTAACTCTAAATAACAACTAACAAAATTATAAATTTGCATAAATAACTTTAAAGTACAAGCATATATATGTTATCAATTAATACAAATAAATTATTCCCTTCATGTATGGGTAAATTAATTTAAAATATTAAAAATATAAATTTTACTATAATAGCTAACATTACATAAAACTTTCATTTTTCAATAAAGCTAAAAAAATATTATTTAAAATAAAAAAAGCAAATTGGTATGCTCCTCATGCTTTAAATTTACCCTTTTTCTACCTATTATGAGAGGGAAGCCTATTTTCAATTTTTTTTTTCTCTAGAAGATACATGAAAACTTATTCTAAGTAGAAACTTAATTTTTTTATCTCATGTGGGGGCATAGAAATACCAGGCATAGTACCCAGGTGCAGAGTTATCCCACTCAGCGAGATGTACCGGTAGATCTTGTTAGATCATCTATCTAGGAGGAACTAAACTAATGTAAAACCTACGCTCTACATCATGCCTTTTCAATCATCCTGAAATCAGACCTTGTAGAAGGAGTGAGTGATGTGCATGTCATACAAGCGCATAACACTGCCATGTATTTGTAGAGTAGAAAATGCACCATGGATGTACCTCCAACAGCCCCATAACTCTCACTTCCCCTACTCTGTCCCTTAGTCCTTACCTTCCAAGAGCGATATTTCCGATAAAGAGGGAAGAAAATACTTTTTCTTGGATCGGTTGTTGGTTAGTGTAAGCCGTGTGTAGAAATGACTTGATTAAATTTTCTTTCCTCGATCTTTGTTATCATGTCACCAATAAGGGTGATGGAGGTAAACGTTTTATCATGGCTGACATTGTCTACCTGATACTCAAAGGACTCAAACCTCGGAGTAACCTCCAAGGAGACTGTTCTGTCAGCAGGTGCAAAATACTGGGGCTGCTGTATTGTTATTTGGTGAATGGAGTCTGGACCATGCATTAGTTTCCGGTGGGGCCTCTCGATGCCATATTGGTGGGAACTGCTATGGCTTTTTTTCTTCAATTGTTTACAAATGATAATTTGCTTACTCATTCTGTGTTTTTGTCTCTCAAATGATGGTCCAAACAGTTCATAGGCAGACTATGAAGGAAAGTGACGATGGAGCTGTGAAAGTATGCATACATTATTTCAAACCTTTTCATTAATGAGTATATTGTTTTTTTTCCAGGTGAACTGATATTCCATTGTTCAGAGAAAACTTCTCTTGAAAATGGACAAAATTTAGCATAGTGGTATTATCAAGTAGCTGCAAAAAGATGTTCAGCTCCTAAAGACATAAATGATGATTGGTTTGCCACATGAAAGAATACCACTCCAACTATATCAACAAAAGTAGGCAGCGTAATTTAGGAAGGAAAAAGAGAATGTGGAAGATGACCCCAAGAGAAAGATGGATATCCTGCAACTGCCACTACAGAAGAAAAAATTGATTGTCTACACCACACGGTGATGATTGACTGAACATTTAAATAGCCACTGCTATTAGCATCTCCCATGAGTTGAGAATATTCTGCACAATGAACTTGGGATTAATACAGTTCCTGCTCGTTGAGTGCCATATCGTTTTGACACGTGATCAAAAGTGTACCAAACTCATTACAGGGAAATCTGACATTGTTCGAGACATGTTGAGCTTGTACTTCTGAATGAGTGTTGGGTTCATCAGTTTGAGATAAAGACAAAGAGACATGCAGGAGAAAGAACTCTCCTTAGCTGCTCTGAAGGCGGCCATGGTCATTTCAGTTGAAGAGAAGGTGATGGCCTCAGTTTGTTTGGATGCAAAAGGCATCATGTCTATTGACTATCTTTAGAAGAGATTCATCAGTATCATACAGTTATGAAGGATTATCATATCAAAACGAAACGTCTAGGAAAACCAACAAAAGGGCATTTGTTTAATCAGGATAATGTACTAGCACACAGGTTCTTGGTTTTAATTGTTATTGTGCCTAACTGTGGCTTTGAATGGGTTGATTACCCTCCCTATTCTCTTTATACACCACTTCCAACACCTTCTTACTCGAGTTACTTCTTTCCAACTGGAAACTCTTGACCGTTCTTCCAACAACAACTAACTAAGGGAAGTGCAGTTCCTTTTTTCCATTCATCACTCCCTTTCAATTTATACTCTACAACTTCGTTTCTACTTGATTTTATACTGTTATTTTTCATTTCTCTTCTATCGCTATTTGAATTGTTATTATATTGTCCTTCATCTTCTTCCTCCCTCCTTCCTCATTTGTATTTTTTTCATTCTTTGGACTTTGCAATTCCTTGTCTACCTTCATCAAGTTACATGGATGCATCCTGAAAAATGCTCCATGTCTGATCAATACACATTGACCTTCTTTACCAGGACCATACCATCCTTTATAGTTTTGTTTTCTATAGTAGACACTGTCACCTGTCACAAAACCTTCATCTGCATAAGTCCTTATATTGGATCTCAAAATTCTCCGAATTCTTTCGCTTGATTCAGCTTCCATGAAGCTTTTTCTCGCTGCATGTAGGGCGATTAAATTTATTCTAACCATGTCACTGGTTGTCACTGGTTGTTGCAGTTTCCAGTGCAGGTAATCGATCATTCAAAACTGAGAGGATGTTAATATTTGACCCTAATATAAACTCATTTGAACTATATCCAGACTGATTCTGAAGTGCATTTTTGGCACTGACAGCCCACGCCAGAGCTATTTCTGGCTCACATTTTTCATCATCTAATGTTTTTTTCATTGTTTTCGCAATTATTAGATTGTGACGTTCCATGGTACCATTGCTGAATGGACTTTCTGCAGCTGTCGTGCATGTTTCAACATTCAGCTTTTCGTTCATCTGTCGGTAGCCCTCATTTGTTGGAATTTGTTAAAGCCCCCCTCACTGATTTGCTGTTGCCATGTCCCTTAAGGGCCTCACGTATTGATTGGCTGTCAGGCATTGCAACCCCTTTTTAGTATAGGTGTCACGTGAGCCAGCCCTTAAAAACTTGTGTATACGGCTTCCCGCCCTCTTTTCCACGACTCTGCTCGAGTCAAGAACACATCGGCTGGTCTTCTTAGTGATACAGCCCAAGACGGCATCACAGAGAATGACCTCCCACCAATACCCGAACTCTATGCAGGCTCCTTTTCAACAGCTCCACTCCAGTCAACAACACATCGGGCGGTCTTCTTAGTGATACAGCCCACGACGGCATCACCGAGAATGATCTCCCGCCGTTACCAGAACTCTAAAACAGATAAGTTCTAGCGAACCACGTTTTCGCAACAAACCTCAAACCCACCTCTCTACCATCCTCTTTTCCATCCTCTCTATGATTTACCAATGCCTAAATGAACTTTATGAAACTGTAAATACTCGATCCAACTTTCTCTTTATTACTAAATTGATATGAAATTACACCCTTGTGTTTTGTGTTCCTTCTTCAGACTTCCGTCCTATACATATCTTTGATGATTTTATCTGCACATGGTTACCCCATTCTCACGTGGGAGAATTGAACTTTATTTCAGGATTATTTTAATCCCAACTCATTATTAAACTCTCCTCCATTGTCACTCAAAAATCGCTTAGGAGCTCCAAAATAAGATATCCACGTTAAAAATATGTTGCAAATAATTTCTTCGCTCTATGGTTTTAATCAATTTGGCAGCAGAGTATCTAGTGAATTTATCAATTAAGTGCAGAATCCAGCATTGGTTATGTTGATGTTCCTTTAAATCCAAACATACAGTGTCATTAAACCTGTTATCAAGAGCCAATCCTACTAGTCAAGAAGGGGGGTCTTCTAAACCTGAGAAACTGAACAAGAATCACAAACATCTTTGATCTGATTCAAAAATTCCTTATCATGAAATGCCTTACTGCCTTTAACCAAAGCTATTAATTTCTCTTCAGATGCATGAGCAAATTGTCTGTGTAATTTCTCAGCCTTTCTCCTTTTTTCCACTCAAGATCATCCTCTTAAAGTCTCACAATGCAACACTGTGCGATGCATTTTTAACCTCCAAAAGCATATTAGTTAATGGAAGACTATAATGTCCAGAAGTTGTGATTTGCAATTTTATATATCTGACAAAATTTGACAGCAGTCATTTTTAAAATTTAATAGTATTCCTGCAGTTTTCATAAATTTATGACCTTATAACAGGGGCAAATCATTTTTTATGATGTCAGCCTCAATATAATCTCTGACACCTTTTATACCCCTATTGTTACAGGAAATTTAACTGTTTTAATAGCTTTCACTTCCACTCCATCTCCCAAACAAAATGTTCTGTTAGACCTAACAGTTTCCACTAACTGCTTATCTCGGTCATTTAAGGAATCAAAAAATATGTTAAACCAAAGTTCTCCAGCAACAGTTCATGAACAAGCAGAGTCCAAAAGTGTCATACCCAATGTCTCTTTCACAAGATTGGACATTTTTACATGAGAATAAGAATGATTTATCAATGTTCAATAGCATGAATCAAATTTAAAGAAAGTAAAGTTCACCTGGTCTGAAACCACGACAGTGCTGATATTGTTTCTAGAACATAAGCTTGTACAATCTCGGGCAAAATGCTTAGTCGAATTACATTTAAAACAACACATTCTTACCTTGTCTGTCCGTTGGATTTGTATTATAATCCCGGTATTTGTATTTTTCCATTGATACTTATGTATCTATTGTAATTGACTATTTCAATTTGTTCTTTGATAGCAGGGACGGTTTTATATTCCATTGATGAAATATCACAAAACACACTTTCTTCAATGTATCTTTCATCGTTGCATATGTCAAGCTAGAACATGTGGTCCTTGCTAATTTTTCATTTTCCTCCAATGCATTTGCTGCATTCAAAACAAAAAAGGCCTGGACTCTTTCTGGCAAAGTAATTCCAAATTTCTTTAATTTTTGGTATAAAAATTCATATCGTACCAGAAATTCATTTATATTAACTCCGGCCGCCCTTTTGTATGAATAAAATTTCTTAAATGACATATATGTCATCATTTTCTCATCCAGTAAATAAATTTCGTCTAATTTGTCAATTATAGTCAGTCCATTTGTTCCACTGATATCTGTTGTTACCAAATGTCGAACACATTCTTTTATATTTTGTGACAGTGACAAAAATACTGCTGGGCCCTGTTTCTCTTTAGACAAATCCGTAAATAAAGACCATATGCCGATATCTTGCTTCCATTCTGCATAAGAATCCTGATTTATTAAAATGGGTGGGCTATTATTAAATGAAGCCATCTTTCTTTTGTGTTTCAACGTTTGCTGAACAAGATAACTTCTTATCACACAAAGAACACAGCTTCTGCTACCAATGTTGATCTGTGTCACTTCCTCTTTCCCACTGGAAACCCTTGACCGTTCGTACATGTCACCATCTTGTCTTCTAACAACAACTAAAGGAAGTCACTCTCAATGTTTTACCCTATATAAAGGAAATGACTCGGAGACAACTTAAAGGGAGAGAAACTACTGAGAAACTACTTAAACCCTCCCTATTCTCTTTATTATACACCACTTCCATTACCTTCTTACTCGAGTTGATTGATGACTGACATCTTAAGAATTATATTTCCAGTTGTAGATGTGCCATCCCATGACCTGTCGGATCAGGTTTCTCCAAAGTGATCGATGTTTCTTGTTTCACTTTAGCCTTAATCTGCATTTCCATCAGACCATAAATAATGTACTGCAGATGTGTGATAATATATTTTGAAAATCTAAGCAAAAATAAATTATGTAGAGAATACAAGTTGTTAATATCTTCTGTGGTAAAACCTTTACAATTGTCTGGATAATCAATCGCCGTCTTGCAAATGACAAGTGTATGTTCCAAAAAATGATTAATTTTGTACTAGGAAGGTGTTGCAATCAACATTGTTACATTGTTTTTTACTGTATGCAAACAACAGAATGCACCTTCTCCCAAACTAGTGACAAGACTCCAACTTACCATCGATTATAGACATAGTTGCATTTATTGATTTGTTGAACATCGAATTGGCTGTACTTTCTTTCTTGCTATATATCTGCTGCAATCTCACCATTTTCTCTGGATTCTTTTCTCATCAGTAATGGGGCGGCAGGACGAGAACGATGCATGAGAAGAATTTTCTTCAAATCATTTCATGATTCAATTTTTTCAGGTTTTCTATACGAAACACATAATGATGTTATTGGTTTCAGTAGATCCATGTTTATCCACTCCCATCAACACTATCATGTAATGCCAAATGAATTTCATTCAACTTGTGATAATTTGGTCAAGAGACTTAAATAACTGAGTTGTTGTGAGCTTTAAACATTTCCATAATCATATTTTACATTAGAAAACTGGTTTCTTCTTCATTTCTGGTCTGTGCTCTTTCTTGAATTCATCTCATTTGTTATATGGAGGAAGAACATCTGCACTAGCACCTTTCAAAAGAAAAGACAAATATCCGCGTAGATATGCTTGGACACTTTCGAAAATGACTGAAGCAACTTGAAAGGATACGTGCAGATGATGTTGATTCCTCATCCTGAAACACAGCCTTGAGAATTTTTCCAACTTTCTAGTCCGTCAGGTACTTGTGTTTTAATACAAAAGCATAAAGCTTTTTAGGTGAAACATTTTCCTCCACTGCTTTGACGTTGGTGACCTCAACATTATCACGGAGATGTTGATGTTGATCAACAACTTCGCTTTGGCTTTTTGCGATAGTTTTTATGAAGTAGACTAACCTTCTCCACAAAATAAGTTTTACATCAGCTAAAAGTTTATCAGTCGATGGTATTTCCAAATTTGAGCAGACATTTTCTACAATAAGATTGAAATTTGGTTCTTGATCAAAACAACTCTTCTTGCACCCTTAAAGATTTTGAACAATTCAATATTGATCAACTGATACATTATTGTGCATAACTCTAAAACAGAAAAACAGGTATGTCATTTTAATAACTTCCACTACAAGACCAAGATAATACTTTAGAACTTTTACTAGTTTATTAAGGTCGGACACAAACATGACCACATACAAAGAAATGAGAAAGAATACATTTTATCAGTTTACACTGGATGGACCCTTATCCAAACTATTTTCATTTTTTAGACTCTCATCATGTATGTATGGAAATCCAAACTAAGAATTAGCAGTCCTAATATTGAAATGTAATTCAATTTCCCCAGAGAAGTTTTTTAAAAAGGTAAAAATCTAGGTAAAACTACCATGAAATGAAGGTTGCATGTCAAAGATGACTAGATATCAACTTTTAAATACCAAAAATGGATTCAGCACCCTCAAAAACATATAAAGGTATTGATCATGAAATTTGGCCCAACATTAGACAAATTATCCATATTTTTGTATATTTGTGACCTCTTCTCTTCCCTTTAATATAAGAAAAGGGAGAAAATTTTACGAGCCAAATTTTTCTATGGAATACATTTTAGTATTGTTCCAGAGTTTTTTGGTTTTTTTTCAACTAGAAATTTTCAGAGACCCCTGATTTCGAATTGAAAAGCTTAAAACATTTATCTCGAGACTTATTTGCCAGCAATCTTTAAATCTAGACATCTGGACCCAAATTTGGAGGTAAAAATGGATATTTTTCTGGTTAAATTCTGTAATAATTGTTAAAACTTACAAGAAAAACTATCCAAATGACACTAATCCATATTTTCTATGTTGTATGTCTGTAAACCTAAAAAATACCTTAAAAATGGAAATATTAAGACTTTTTACAAAATCACAAGCCAAATTTTTAAGTCAAGCTTATTTTTTTAGATTTATAAAAATCTAAAACTCATTCTAGATTCTTTCACTGGGTGACACATGACCTCATGGATAGAAGTGTTTAAGAGATATTCTAAAGTGAATTCTAGATAGAAGTTTTGAGTTCAATTTATGGCAAAACAAATTTATAGAAAAATTAACTAATACATAAAAAAGGCATGTTAGGCAAAATGGGAACAGTCTATCCCAGAAGATCAAATTAAAAGGTTTCAATCGAAAATAGGGATTTGGATCCTTAAGGCTTCAGACTATATTCTAAATTTAAAAATCATTTACATTTTAACATCTCTTCTAAATAGAAAAAAAATGTTAAAACTTGAACAGCTTGAGTATATATCGATTTTTAATCACTCAAGAAAAGTTTTGATATATTTTGTTTTTGAAAAATAATTGGAGAATTTCACACAAATCAGGAATTAACTATTCTGTAAGAATAATTTTTGAAACTTAACCTCCTCCTCCCCCCCAAAAAACAAAACAAAAAATAAAACAGAGTCTAATATTGAAGGACAAAAACAATGAATTTATAAATGTGCAGATAAAAACAAAACAAAAACATGCAACAAAATAAAGGGGAGAAAAAAACGCTCTTTCACTTGAATCAGCTAAAAATAATACAATATTCATTTTCTTTTGAAATCCTAAAAAACTGTGTTAAATGTGAAGCTATTAAGGATATAGGGATAGGGTACTTTTACATCAGCAAATTGGGCATTTTATGATTTAAATAGGGATAGCTTACATTATTTCTAATATTATTTGTTAAAGGTTGTGACTTTGAAATTAAGTTTGAAAGTTATCAACATTAAAATTGTGATAGACTCCACAACATTGAACTAAAATATACAAGAATGTAACTACATGATTGCCCAATAAGTGTCCATGGTAAATAATAAAGTACCAACATACCCCTTTACTTTGGTTAACCTTTTCCCACCTTTTTCTCCTGATATTGGAACTTCTCGAGAATCAGTCACCATCTGTTCGTCAAGATCTGCTTGCTGCGTGCTTTTCAAGGATTTTTTTACATTGGACACCTGTAAATAAATAGAAATTCAAAGAAGGAATATTACAAATACTATATGGTGCATGTGTTTTTCTTTTTCATGTATAAATGACTGATAAAAGCTTCTTTTTTTTTTTAATACAGATTGGATATTTAGCAGTTACATAATTAGGATCTATTTTTTTTATTTTGCACTTGCATTCTTTCACTCGGGGAGGGATTAACACATGGTTCGGTAAGAACACACTTGCATGTCTAACTCACAGAGTGATATATATGCTGTGCGATAAGAACAATGTTTGCGCTTCAACCTTTTTACTGCGATTTATAAATAGTTCCAGTTGAGGTATCGACATGAACAGACATAATATTTCTTCGCTCATCTCTAGCCATGGTTTTGCAAGACGAGATGAGATGAAACTCACAGACTCAATCCCATTTCTATAATACATATATGTCCGGGACTCAAACTATTTTGTATTCCTGTTTACATCACTCTTTCCAAATCATTCTTTGTGTTGATGAAACTGATTGAATAAAATTGATTTGACCTGTAGAAGTTTGTTTTTTTAACCAAAACTTGGTAACCCATTTTCTTGATAGCCAACAAGGCCAGAAGGATAGATATCTATGCAGCAACCTCTACTACAAAATGATGATCTGACATCTTCTTCTCCCGCTCTACAAATCGTGATAAACAACACGCAAACTTCTGATTCCAACAGGACTTTCATTCTAATTTCTCCAAACTCTACAGGTTGAATTCTCATCGCATCTGACCGTCGTTATGTAGTTATTAATATATATATATATATCATTATTAATGACAATATATGTATTAGCATATACTATCAGTTCCTTTTACTTTGTAGTCTCCTTAAAAGATTCAGCTCAATGATTGTCAATTATTGATAACATATATATATATATATATATATATATATATATATATTTATTCTTCTATTATATAAAGGGCAGTTGTCTGTATGTGTGTGTATGCCCACCTAAAGTAAAAAATCTACAAAACAAACAGCCACAAAGTTACTATATTCTTGATCGGTGTTGCCCTGGGTGAATAATTTCTAAAATTTAGAAAAAAATGATTCATTCTTTGACCCTAAACTGGCACAGATTTCATCAGGGGGATCGGTTTTTCTGCCATTTTATGTATTAAAGGGAAGTTACTTCCAATATGCCGACTCATTCCACGAGGAGAGTTGTTTGTGTATGACCTGAGAGAGGAATGGGCTGGGCAGAGGAAATGGAGGGGGAAAGAAAGGCAGATAGAGAGACAGATAGAGAGAGGTAAAAGTTTTAATAGAAATGTTTTACTTTTGCTCTAGGCAATGCCGGGTAGCCCTGCTAGTATAAAATAAAATTAATGTGTAGCTAAATATTCTTTTATTCAGGGATTACTATAAAATAAAGAAAAATATTACCCAGCATCTTATGTAAGTACATACACTTTCTTTGTTTGTTCTGGCTTGGTTGTCACTGTGTTATTAGGCAGGCTTCTCTACCCTGAAAATGTTTACTTTCGTCGGCTATGAAAGAGCACTCAATTATATTTTCATAGCGATTTAAATAAAATCACAAAAAGTGTTCAGTCACTTTTCACAAGCGTAGTTCTGTAAGATTAATTATATATATTTAATTCTCTAATTTACACAAAAATATGCCTATCTCCGAAAGATAAGATTAGCCAATGAAATCACTTCTCTTATCTGCTATTAATAATCAGCCAATAAGAATCGCATTTACGAAATAAACAAACAAGATGGTGACTAAACGCAGACAATGCGAAAAATGTAAACATTGATTGAAATCAGTGTTTCATGTGCATGTTTCCCTAAAAAAAAAAAGATTGTATAATTTTCGTGAAAACAGACTTGTTTCTTAAAATATTTGATTAAATGGAAGAATTTGTTAGGGCCACAAACAATAATCGTGAAAAATTACACAGCACTTTGAATGTCTTATGCTACTGAACAAGCGTGTCAATCAACATATTATCTCCAGGAAAGATCCATTCAGAAAATCAAACATAAAATAAGTGTTTTGAATGAATTTGCTAATATTTGATTTGGTATCATTCTATCCCTGCACTCTATGCTAGTTGAAAAAGAAAAATCAGATTCTACATTGGGGAGGGGGGTTACACGTAAACAGCCTGAAAGACTTGATGGAGATCAGTTTCAAATAAAAATTTAATGTAAAATGATCACCTACTTCCGTTTTTAAGGACATGTAAACAAATTTTTTAAATCTTGGTGATTTTCTTAATTTCTTAGAAATCCAGTGTGTGTGTGTCGGGAGGGGTCTGCTGAAAATATACATACTTAAATAACTTTTTTTACCAGCAATTTTTTCATGCTGTTTATATAGGTAATTGTCTGGGGGCAGGGGCAGTCTACTAAATATAATTGGTCAGGACTCTACTCCCCACTAAAAATATTTGGCTAATATGCCCTTAAAACACTGTCTGGCCCGATCATTTTACGTTAAATTAAAATGTGAAAGTGATTCCTCACTCTAAAATATTGTTGTTTTTGTTGTTTTTTTTATAATTTTTACTGCAAACTTTTCAGGCTATTTACATATAATTACCTTAAAAAATAGAATCTTATTTTGGGTGGAAGTTTTATCAAAATTTAAAAAAAAACAATAAAACATAAAATGGAACAATAACAATGAATACCAGAAAAAATATTGCCAAAAAAGTTGGTTATCATTTCATGTTAAATTTATTCAAAACTGACTCTTCACTCTAAATTCTAAAATAATTTTTTATTTTTACCGCCAAGTTTTTCAGGCTGTTTTCTTTTTATTTTAGTGAATTAGCATAGGTGTATGGCTATAATTATACTGATTATTTATCAAAGTAGCATTTGGTGGAGTTTTGGAATAGAGGTTGCATCATTTTTTTGGTGCTTTAAAAAAAAAATGCAGATTATTGTCTATCATTATATTTCGTTACATTTAGAGCAGAGTTATAGAAAAGAAAATTGACGTGAGTTTAATTTAATAAGACTTTTTTCTTTTTAATTTGTGGAATTAGTAAATATTAGAATTTATTTGACGATGAAAAAAACCAACATCCAAAAAAAACAAAAAAAACCGTCTGGGTTCGTGATCGAGAATTTAATTCAGTGTCGACTTATGTTACAGAGTTATGTTATGTAAAGATCCTAAATATGCCTAATGGCTACCAAATAATTTTGATTAAATAATAAGCTTGGGGTTCACTTAGACAACATCATCTTCATCAGTTTAATGTCTGTTTTTTTTTTTTAATGCTGGCATATGTTGGATGGCTTTTTGAAATTGACTTCCTAACTAACCTATCTCTGGCCAGGTCTTTCTGTATACTAGTTGTTAATATGTAATTTTCTCTTCATTCATCCAGAGATATATAAGCAATGTCTGGAAGATGCCTTCACTGTCCAAAGGTGTTATAATGCCTTTGCCACAATTTCTTGTGACTAAACGATGGAGAAAACTGCTAACTGACTCTAAATCAAAAGGTGGTGTGACATGTTTCAGCACTAGCAAGGATGCAGTCAATAGCTGGATATAGTCCCATCATGCTAGAGGATCACTCACTCATGAATGTGAAGTCATGGTTGGCAAAGGAGAGTATAGTGAAACTCAATCAGATCTCCTACCTAGTCATATGAAACGTGACAAAGCTGATTTTGAAAAGATTGTTGACACAGTGAATAGTATGACATTTGACTATGAACAAGATGAGTTGATCCATATTGCATCAGGAGTTGTAACTCAATTTGTCAAACTGATTTTCAGTCTGCAAATGCAAGAGGTAAATCAGAGTTCAAAGTTTTGTGGAGAGCGTCAACAAACAGAAAAAACCTTTTTTGCCAACATAAAAAAATGCACCTCAAGACATTCACATTTATGTCTAAGATATCTAGACATAATGTAAATGGAAAGGACATGACTTTGAAAGTTGGCAGAAACCTCCTAGCAAGATTGGTTGTGATAGGCAAATGTAGAAAAATAAATTTACAAGAGCTACTGTCCTATTTATTGGGTTAATTGCCACTGTCCATCGCAGATTCTCAGGTATAGACCAAACAGGTTAACTTACTTGAAAGTATACGTAAAAATCCCAATCCAAGATCCTAATTATAGGTGGCAAATATGTATAGTGGATGGCATGGCATTGCTACATCAACTTAATATCAACAATCTACCTGGAGAGAGAACATTTATCAACCTTTCTCTTGAAGCGACTTGTAAACTGGACTAAACAACATAAATCACAAGAAATTCACTTTGTGACTTACACGTACTAGCAGATCTCCACCAGGAATCCTGAACGGACTAAAAGAGTACGTAGTAGTTCTCAGGTGATGTGAATTCATGGCCAATCCCTTCCTCAGCAGTGGAATAAGTTTCTCTCAGTTGGAGAGAACAAAGAACAACTGATAAAATACCATTTTAAAACATGGTCCAATGTTTCAACATCACCATTAATAGGAGTGAAGGAGTTCTTAGCACACAACTGCAAATGCCATTCATTCTTACCTGGGAATCATGCAAATCATAAGGTCACTACAGAAGAAGAGACAAGACTTTACTCTTTACGGAGAGAAGCAGATACACACACATTTTTACATGCATCTTTTGCAGCCCGTAACAGTGCTAACATCATTATTGTAAGTCCAGATACTGACGTCTTCATCAATGGAATCGCTCCACAATCCCTCATTCCTGTATTCTTATATTTCCATACAAGAAAAGCAACAAATTCGAGGATAATAGACTTAAAAAGCTAGAAGATTGCATTGGACATGATATCAGCCAACCATTGCTTACTGGATGTGAGCATCAGAGCCTTCTATGGAAAAGAATGACTTGCCTGATGACAAAAATGCAATAATAAACTGATGTAATTTATTTTATTGTAAGGATAAAAGTGTATCTACATGACAAATATAAAAAAAATACTAAAAAAATGTGTGTTTATTTTGGTAAGAAACTATATTATAGGTATCTAAAAACAATGTCCTAAAATTTGCTTTTTTACCCTCCTCCAGAATCTGCTTCAGGATTGAGAAAGTATGTTTCTCGACCCTGAAGCAGATTCTGGCTATATATTGTAATATAGTGTAAACCACAGGATGCAGAATTTAACTAGGAATAAATGTTTCTATGCCTATTGGTATTAGTACTAGTAAGGTTTAAGTAATCTGTTATGTTGAAGTTGTCTCTGAGTTATTGTTGGAAGACAAGATGGCAGCGTGCACAAACGGTCAAGGATTTCCAGTTGGAAAGAGGAAGTGACACAGATCAACATTGGTAGCAGAAGCTGTCTTCTTTGTGTGATAAGTTATCTTGTTCAGCAAACGTTGAAACACAATTAAAAGAAAGATGGCTTCATTTAATAAATTTTAATAAACTAGGATTCTTATGCAGAATGGAAGCAAGATATCGGCATATGGTCTTTATTTACGGATTTGTCTAAAGAGAAACAGGGCCCAGCAGTATTTTTGTCACTGTCACAAAATATAAGAGAATGTGTTCGACATTTGGTAACAATGGATATCAGTGGAACAAATGGACTGACTATAATTGACAAATTAGACGAAATTTATTTACTGGATGAGAAAATGATGACATATATGTCATTTAAGAAATTTTATTCATACAAAAGGGCGGCCGGAGTTAATATAAATGAATTTCTGGTACGATATGAATTTTTATACCAAAAATTAAAGAAATTTGGAATTACTTTGCCAGAAAGAGTCCAGGCCTTTTTTGTTTTGGATGCAGCAAATGCATTGGAGGAAAATGAAAAATTAGCAAGGACCTCATGTTCTAGCTTGACATATGCAACGATGAAAGATACATTGAAGAAAGTGTGTTTTGTGATATTTCATCAATGGAATATAAAACCGTTCCTGCTATCAAAGAACAAATTGAAATAGTCAATTACAATAGATACATAAGTATCAATGGAAAAATACAAATACCGGGATTATAATACAAATCCAACGGACAGACAAGGTAAGAATGTGTTGTTTTAAATGTAATTCGACTAAGCATTTTGCCCGAGATTGTACAAGCTTATGTTCTAGAAACAATATCAGCACTGTCGTGGTTTCAGACCAGGTGAACTTTACTTTCTTTAAATTTGATTCATGCTATTGAACATTGATAAATCATTCTTATTCTCATGTAAAAATGTCCAATCTTGTGAAAGAGACATTGGGTATGACACTTTTGGACTCTGCTTGTTCATGAACTGTTGCTGGAGAACTTTGGTTTAACATATTTTTTGATTCCTTAAATGACCGAGATAAGCAGTTAGTGGAAACTGTTAGGTCTAACAGAACATTTTGTTTGGGAGATGGAGTGGAAGTGAAAGCTATTAAAACAGTTAAATTTCCTGTAACAATAGGGGGTATAAAAGGTGTCAGAGATTATATTGAGGCTGACATCATAAAAAATGATTTGCCCCTGTTATAAGGTCATAAATTTATGAAAACTGCAGGAATACTATTAATTTTTAAAAATGACTGCTGTCAAATTTTGTCAGATATATAAAATTGCAAATCACAACTTCTGGACATTATAGTCTTCCATTAACTAATATGCTTTTGGAGGTTAAAAATGCATCGCACAGTGTTGCATTGTGAGACTTTAAGAGGATGATCTTGAGTGGAAAAAAGGAGAAAGGCTGAGAAATTACACAGACAATTTGCTCATGCATCTGAAGAGAAATTAATAGCTTTGGTTAAAGGCAGTAAAGCATTTCATGATAAGGAATTTCTGAATCAGATCAAAGATGTTTGTGATTCTTGTTCAGTTTCTCAGAGGTTTAGAAGACCCCTCTTCTCGACCAGTTGTAGGATTGGCTCTTGATAACAGGTTTAATGACACTGTATGTTTGGAGGGCCTGTGGACGAGTGGTTATAGCACTTGTCTTTGGGCTGCACGACCCGGGTTCGATCCCACTCACGGAATGTGAATTTTCGGGTCTGAAAACTCCCTCTGTCCACCCAGCAGTAAATGGGTACCTGACTAAAACTCAGGGAAGGTTCAAGGCAGCGGTAGGAGAGGGATGGGCTCCGCCTTCCATATGCTGTGCCCTAGACACAGTGATTCTTAACAAATCACCGCCGCTACGGCCATGGGCAGTGTGCGATGTCGGCAACGACACTCGTGCGCATCCAGGCTATGCGACCTTTACCATTTTTTTTTATGTTTGGATTTAAAGGAACATCAACATAACCAATGCTGGATTCTGCACTTAATTGATAAATTCACTAGATACTCTGCTGCCAAATTGATTAAAACCATAGAGCGAAGAAATTATTTGCAACATATTTTTAACGTGGATATCTTATTTTGGAGCTCCTAAGCGATTTTTGAGTGACAATGGAGGAGAGTTTAATAATGAGGGCTACCGACAGATGAACGAAAAGCTGAATGTTGAAACATGCACGATAGCTGCAGAAAGTCCATTCAGCAATGGTACCATGGAACGTCACAATCTAATAATTGCGAAAACAATGAAAAAAACATTAGATGATGAAAAATGTGAGCCAGAAATAGGTCTGGCGTGGGCTGTCAGTGCCAAAAATGCACTTCAGAATCAGTCTGGATATAGTTCAAATGAGTTTATATTTGAGTCAAACATTAACATCCCCTCAGTTTTGAATGATCGATTACCTGCACTGGAAACTGCAACAACCAGTGACAACCAGTGACATGGTTAGAATAAATTTAATCGCCCTACATGCAGCGAGAAAAAGCTTCATGGAAGCTGAATCAAGCGAAAGAATTCGGAGAGCTTTGAGATCCAATATAAGGACTTATGCGGATGAAGGTTTTGTGACAGGTGACTGTGTCTACTATAGAAAACAAAACTATAAAGGATGGTATGGTCCTGCTAAATTTTTGGGTAAAGAAGGTCAATGTGTATTGAAGGTAGACAAGGAATTGCAAAGTCCAAAGAATGAAAAAAATACAAATTCTTCAAATGAGGAAGGAGGAAGATGAAGGACAATATAATAACAATTCAAATAGCGATAGAAGGGAAGTGAAAAATAACAGTATAAAATCAAGTAGAAACGAAGTTGTAGAGTATAAATTGAAAGGGAGTGATGAATGGAAAAAAGGAACCAAAGTCAACGGGGAAATATAGCTATTGGCTAAATATAAAACCTGAAGCCGAAGATGAAAATCCTCTATGTATCAATTGGAATCATGTTGATCAATGAAGAGAATTTCCTCAAGCAATAGAGGGAGTAAGTTATCAGGAACATGCAGTTTTGCTTTTTTCTGAACAAGAACAAAGAAAAGATGTGATTGATGCAAAGAAAAGAGAATTGGAAAATATAGAAATTCATGAAGTATATGAATGTGTGTCTGATATGAGACAAAAATGTATATCAACAAGATGGGTTATAACAAAAAAATTTGTGAAGGGCAAAAAGATAATGAAGGCTCGTCTTGTTGCACGTTGTTATGAAGAAGATTCCCATAACCTAAAAACAGATTCTCTAACGAGGCTAAAGTTTTGTATTGTTAACGGCCTTGGTTATGATGTGATAGATGGAGACTCTTGATTTTACCTCAGCATATCTGCAAGGTAATATGTTGGAGAGAGAGGTATTTCTTAGACCGCCATCTGATGTGTGTCCAAAATCACAGGTGTGGAAGCTGAAAAGATGTATTTATGGATTAAACGATGCACCTCGTTCATGGTATAAGCGAGTTAATCATGAGTTAACGCAGTTAAAAGGAATGGTGAGTGCATATGACAATGCACTGTTTCTTTGACATGATGCCACTGGTGACTTGATAGGCATTCTGGCAATACATGTTGATTTCATATTCTGTAGAAATGCTTTATTTAAGTAAAATGTGATCGCAGAATTGGAAAAGATGTTCAAAATTGGAAAGCATGAAAGTGGAACATTCCAATTTTTGGGATTGAGTGTTAAGCAAACAAAAAATGGGATTATTTTAGATCAAAATCTATGTTTCAGCCTTATCCTCAATAGACATTAGGAAAGGAAGATCATTAAGGAAAAATGATGAATTGAGTCAAGAGAAGACAGAGCTAAAAAGATTGACAGTTCAAATGATGTGGGTATCCACCCAGACGTGACCAGATGTATCATTTGATGTGTGTAGAATGAGTAATATTGGAAAATCATTAAAGGTGAAGTTACTCTTTGAGGCAAACAAATCGCTAATAAAGTTAAAATCAAGGACCGGATCCATATCTTGTCATCAAATCTTGTGAGTGACCGGCATCTCAGAGTTGATGTAGCCAGAGTGAAAGAAAATAATAGTGAAAGAGGAGATCCAAATTGAATGGATCAGGGTCCGAGAACAGGTTGCGGATGGTCTGACGAAGATTGAAGCCTCTTCCGAAATTCTGAAAAACCTGTTGCAATGATACTTGTTTTACTTTTGTTTTTTTTGTGATAAAACTGTAATCTTCATAAGAGGACACCAGCAATGTTGACGTTGTCTTGGAGTTATCTCCCTTTAAGTTGTTAAATTTTCTTTAAAGATGGCCGCCATTCTCACAACTTAACCACATTTAGGCTTGTGAAAAATAGTATATGTTTGGGTGATAGACTTCCATTATTCATCTAGACGGGTCAATATACTGCCAGACTACCCCTACCTATAAAAAAAATTACAGCATTTTGTTTTTTTTGTGGTTTTATATTTGGCTGAGTCTAATCTACAACATACAAAAAATTGGATTAGATCCGAGTATGGGAAAGTTTCAAATTTCGAATATGACTTTACAAGTTATTTTCCATTTACATGTGAAGCACTAACTCGGTCAGTTTTCATGATAAATCAATACCTCTTGGATTTTTACCGAAGTTTTCAGGGTCAATCTTTCACATGAAAGGGTTACCAGTGATGCCAAATAAACCCTTATACAATATCAATGGGTACCCGACCCTTAAACCACTCATTACATCCACATTGGTACCCGTACCCCTAATTGCACTCACCCAGGTTCACAAAGAGGCATACTGATGATTATTTTTATATGGGTGCCAGTGGTGAATTATTACTTTCTTAAATTAATCGGCCCCCTTACTTCTGTATATAAATGAAATCGTTTTATTGGATTCCTGAGAAAACAACTGAAAAACCCAAAGAGACCCCGTTTTACCCCATCAAAAACTGCCCTCACTAACAATTCACTAGTTCCATATAATAATACACATATTTTCAGGGTCAAACACGAGTTCAGCCGCCAGTAGAGAAACTTGTCTTTTATGTGAACAGGATTTGGACTGTGATCAGACCGTGGTGCTTCGTGAAAAGGGTGCTGCAGGTGTCAACCATGCAAGTATCGAAAGAGGTGTCAAAGTCATTGTTGAAGCCGGAACTAGTGTTCACATAAACAAAAAGGACATTGCTTTAGCCTCAAAAAAGGATGATTCTGCTCGGCCAGTAAAAAGGGGTGCCCGTGTTTCTCTGGGACGATATTGCTTTTTCTATGGAACTTATACTGATACTACGAAAAAAGATTATAAACAAAAAAGTGAGGGAAAGATTTGCTATGTGAAGACTGACGCATTTGCTCAAACTATCCTGGTTCATTGCAAAACAAGAGGGGATGAGTGGGGCACTACTGTTCAAGGTCAGATCGAATATTTTGGTGGTGATCCTCATGCTGCAGACTGTGTGTACCACCAGTCATGTAACGTCAACTTCCATATAATGCAAAGCATTCCAAGATAGTTCACGTCAGCTGAATTAATCAAACGACGAAAAAGTGGAAGACCAAAAGACAGCGATCAGGATGAAGCATTCGAAAGGGGGTGCATTCTTGGAGGAAAACGATGAGGAACAGATAATGATATAGAACCTTGTCGAATACTTACGAGGTAGTAAATTAACGGCATATAGAAATCAGTACCTTAAGGAAAAGATGATGTCGATATGGAAACTCTTTATTTGTGACTGTTATGTATATTATATTTCTTCAGCTGCATTTGCCCAGGATTGAACTCAGCACCTTGGGATTACGAGATGGATTACGTGCACTTGCATATATTTCCGTTAAAGTAAAATTACTGGGTTTTCTTGTCCACGTGACTTTTTAATTTAAATGCGTTCTCTTTCTTTTACCATATATACGTTCTTGGCCTCTTGCCTTGTTGGCATTGTAGTTTTGAATTAATTGAATAAAGCCTTAGAAAAGGTTTTTCTATTCGTGTCTTCTTTTTACATTACAATTTATTCAATTTATTCATTTACTAAATTTCTCATGGATAAGATTATTCGTCTGGACAAGTTTGATATATCTTCTGCAGACCCTCAGGCTGGCAAGCTCTGGAGACTATGGTACCGTAATTTTACTTATTACTTATCTACTATTGCTTCTTTAAATCCAGACAAACTCGAAGTCCTTTATTTAAACATTGGTGCTACCGTTGCTGACATTATCGAGGGTTGTTCTGGATTCAAACATGCTGTTGAATTGCTGAAAAGTGTTTATGATAAGTCTCCAAGCGTTATTCATGCTAGACATTTGCTTTCTACACGTCTACAACAGGAAAATGAGTCTGTAGACCAGTACCTTCAGGCCTTGAACCGACTTGCCGCAGACTGTTGCTTCAAAGATGTTACTGCTACTACTTACAGAGATGAATCTGTCCGTGATTCATTTATACGTGGTCTCCGGTCTTCCGTAATACGTGCCAGACTACTTGAAAATGATACATTAAATCTCAAGGAGGCTACTCAATGTGCTAGAGCTTTAGAACAGGCTCAATTTCGTGCTGAGTCATACGCTTCTCAGATTGGACCTACCGTTGCTGCTACCACGACTAAAAATGTGTTTACTGATTCTGTCGAGGAGGCCACTATTACTGCTCCTATGGAGTGTGAATCTGTACAATTGTCTGCTGCCCTTCCTGCTCATGGAAAGTGCTACAACTGCGGAGGGAAACGTCACATTAAGGATGATCGCCGCCACTGTCCTGCCCGCGATAAAGTATGTCGAAACTGTGGCAAACTCGGCCATTTTGCCAAAGTTTGCCGTTCTACCATGTCTACACCTCCACGTTCCACCTCAGCTATTATAGTAGCCCGTGCTAAAGATGATGATAGGTTCCCTCCTATTACTAAAATTGTAAAATTAAAGGGTAAACGATTAACTGCTCTCATAGACACCGGCAGTTCTGATAACTTTATCAGTGCTCGTATTGTTAAAACAATGAAACTGTCTACTTCTAAACGGAATTCCGTAATTTCCATGGCATCATCGGCCATTTCCCTCAAGCTATCTGAATATTGTACTGAGGACGTTATCTTCAATGGTTACGAATATAAAGAAATTGACTTCACAGTACTTCCTGATTCCTGTATGGATATTATACTCGGAGTGCCCTTCTTAAAACTACACCAGAGTATCACTATTTCTTTTGGAGGGTCTCAGGATATTCTAAAAATCTGCGCTTTAACCAAAATCAGTTGTGCACCCGTTAAATTGTTCCGAAACTTGACCCGTGATTGCAAACCTATTGCTACTGGGTCCCGAAATTACCGTGCGGAGGACTCTCGATTCATTGAAAAAGAAATTCTACAAATGCTTGAGGATGATATAATTGAACCAAGTTACTCTCCGTGGCGCGCTCAAATTGTTGTGACTTCGTCAACTAATAAAAAGAAACGATTGGTAGTCGATTTCTCCCAAACTATTAACCGTTTCACCTTACTTGATGCATACCCCTTGCCACGAATTGGGGATCTCGTTGACCAAATAGCCCAGTATCGTATCTTCTCGTATATAGATGATATAACTATTTGCGGTAAAACCCAGGAGGAGCATGACGTCAATTTGGAGTATTTCTTAAAAGCTGCCTCGACATACAACCTCGAAATAAACCGGGAAAAATCAAAGTTTTCACTTCGTTCTATTAACGTGCTTGGATACCAAATTTGTAACGGAACTCTTCAACCTGATCCAGAGCGTTTGAAACCTCTTTTGCAAATGCCTCCCCCTTCCGATTCAAAATCGTTAAAAAGGTGTCTTGGTATGTTTGCTTACTATGCGAAATGGATACCTAAGTATTCATACAAAATTCGTCCACTGGTCGAAAATAAACAATTCCCTATGCCTCCTATAGTTGTAAATTCTTTCGAAAAACTCAAGAAAGACATTGCTGAATCATCCGTAAAAGTTATTGATGATGAATTGCCGTTTATTATTGAAACCGATGCCTCAGAAAAGGCTATCGGAGGCACTCTTTTACAAGCTGGGAGACCTGTAGCATTCTTTTCTCGGTCGTTAAACCTCTCTGAAATGCGACTTCATATAGTCGAAAAAGAAGCATATGCCATAGTCGAATGTGTTCGTAAATGGAGAGATCTCATTGTTGGGAAACATTTTACTATTATTACTGATCAACAAGCCGTATCTTTTGTGTTTAAACCTGCTAATCGTGGAAAAATTAAAAACGATAAAATTATACGGTGGAAAATGGAACTTCTTCCCTTTTCATATGATATAAAACACCGTCCCGGGAATGAAAATATTGTCGCTGACACATTATCCAGAGTATGTGGTGCTGCTGTTTCTTCCTTGGAGGAACTAAAATCAATTCATGATTCCTTAATACATCCTGGAGTACAACGCTTTTGGCATTTTGTAAGGTCACAAAATTTGCCATATTCACTTGATGAAATCCGACGTGTGACATCTCAATGTACTACTTGCGCCAAAATAAAACCCCAATTCTTTACTTCTACTAATAATATTCTTATCCGTTCTACTGCTCCATTCCAGCGTCTTTCTGTCGATTACAAAGAACCTATCCCGGCATCTTCATCAGGTTGCCGTTACATATTTACAGTCGTCGATGAATACAGTCGATTTCCGTTTGCTTTCCCTTGTCGTGATTGCTCCTCTCAAACCGCGATTCAGTGCCTGGTGAATATTTTTTCTATTTTTGGACTTCCCTCATTCATCCATTCCGATCGAGGAACTTCGTTTATGTCGGAGGAATTCAAACAATTTTTGCTGCGACTTGGAATTGGATCCAGTAACACTACTGCGTATAACCCAAGAGGTAACAGCCAATGTGAGCGCTATAACGGCATTATTTGGAACACCATCTTATTAGCTTTGGGATCAAAACGGTTACCCATTAGCGCTTGGCAGGATGTTCTACAGGATGTTTTACAAACTATTCGCTCTCTACTATGCACCTCCACAAATGCTACGCCTCACGAACGCATGTTCAATTTTAAAAGGCGCTCTTCCACTGGCACTGCATTACCTGTTTGGCTCTGTGAGCCTGGGGAGGTGTTATTAAAGCGATTTGGTAACAGGAGTAAATATGACCCGATCGTTGAGGTAGTGGAACTCCTCGAGGCTAACCCTACACATGCAAGAATACGATATCATGATGGCCGGGAAGATTCAGTAGCACTAAGACATTTAGCACGTTTTCCACGCTCGGGTCGATCTCAAGATTCTGCTGAAAACGTTCTACCTGACATGGGCCCTTTGCCTGATACAAGTTCCACAAATACTCCTTCACCTAGGGAAAGTTATACAGAAAATGAATTAGTGAATCAGAATTCAGAGAATCAACCTTCCCAGAGATATGGTGCTTCTGATAGTGAACTACTTCCCCGCCGGTCTAGCAGGATTCGCAAACCAGTCCAGCGTCTGGATTTATAAAACTTTCTGATAACAATCTCTGTTACAAGTGGGGGAGAATGTTATGTATATTATATTTCTTCAGCTGCATTTGCCCAGGATTGAACTCAGCACCTTGGGATTACGAGATGGATTACGTGCACTTGCATATATTTCCGTTAAAGTAAAATTACTGGGTTTTCTTGTCCACGTGACTTTTTAATTTAAATGCGTTCTCTTTCTTTTACCATATATACGTTCTTGGCCTCTTGCCTTGTTGGCATTGTAGTTTTGAATTAATTGAATAAAGCCTTAGAAAAGGTTTTTCTATTCGTGTCTTCTTTTTACATTACAGTGACCAAAGGCCGTTGTGGTGTCGCAAACATTGTGACATTTAGGGAAAAAACCTGTGACATTCTTTGTGAATACTACAATTCACCTCCGACAGATGATAAGGGAGCACAAAAATGAGCAATTCTCAAAACCACAGTGACACTCATGAAAGCTTTCTTTCACTTCAACCAGACTACTCCCAGCTGGCAAGGTATGATGTACCTAATGCATAAGGAGTACGAATATATAGGACGTTGCTGGATGGTAGTAGACTCAACGAGATCATGGAGACAGTATATGGTGAAAATGCCGTTGTACACATGATGAGCGGAAAGACAGAGAAACAAGCATTTCGTGGCCACCTGCTGGTGGATCAGTGTCTCACACATTATATTGTTGCCAAAATCATGGAGGATGAAAGGAACTTGAGCAGCTGTACATGCTGATGGAAACTGGTGAATATGACTTGAAGTCATCGTTGGAATCAGCTTCCATCGGTAGAACTTACAAGAGTCTAACTCTGGTAAGGGATGAACTGGTAAGGGCCTTCAAAACCAGCAATCTATGAATAAATTATCAGCACATGCTAGGAATTGCTAGGACACTTGTTGCAACTGATCAAATGGAGTCTTGGGAACTGCATCTTAGTGCTGTCTTCGCTTGCCTGCCAATATTCGCAGCCACTGGTCATCCAAATTATCTGAAGTTGGCTCATCTATATCTCCAGAAAATGTATGCCTTGACAAGATGACAACCCTGCAGTACATCAAAAGTTCCTGTTTGGGTTTCACGTTATCAGATGCAGTAGCCAATACTGGGCTAATCTTGGCTCCGATCTTATCATCGAGCAAACACTAATGCGCTCACTCAAAAGCCATGGTGGGTTCACACAGGGTAGTGGGATGTCCGAGCACCAGAGAACAGTTTGGGCCATGTCGTCCACTATGTCATCCGCTTACAACCTTGCCATGCAATAACTTACCACACGAAGTTACACAACAAGCAAACAACATAAGGAGTTGTCTGCCTCTCGAGTGAGAAGAGATGAGACAGACCTCGAGAAAGTTGCAGAGCAACTAGACAGCTTTAAGCCGTTTTCAGGTGATGAATCATTATGCAATATTATCACAGGGATTACTGTTAACGAGGATGTCAATGTTCAGGACCTTTTCGAAATCGGAAAAGACATTGTACAGAAGATGGATGGACAATCAGTTTTTTCCTACTCTCACAAATAGAGTTTGAAAGCAAAGACTTTAGCATCGAACAAGAATGTCAAAGTTTCTGCAGATCGTAGCATTGACCCAGTACTTTTATTCCAGAGTTTTCTCGTGGTCTCACAGATGGGTGATCTAAGGCTGGATGATCTCATGTCCTATGAACTGTCTCTACCTGATATCTTTGTTTTAAGGAAAGCGCATCTTACGTCAAGCAGACAAACCACAGCATGCAGCAGCTCTCAGAAATTATGTTGAAACAAAATTGGACAGTGCTGTGACACTAACCGTTCCAGTCACAGAGCACAATGTACTAGACGAATGATCTCTTCAGCTTCTGAAATGGAAAGAGGGGAGTACCTACAGCTCGATTGCAAATGATTATGCCTCATTTACTGTTGAACACTATGGGAGAGCAACTGTCGTGTTTGATGGTTATGAGGTTTGACCAAGTATAAAGGACTGTACTCATCAGTGGCACAGTCGAAAGCTGAATGCAAGAAAGTTGAATATTACCGAGGTAACAAAATTTGCTGGGAAAAAGGAGAACTTCTTGTCAAATGTGGCAAACAAGCAGGCATTGATCCAGACTATGATGGAACGTATGCAGTAGAACGGCTGTGACGTTATTCAAGCGGAAGGAGATGCCGATGTTGAGATTGCAAAGGCAGCCATCAGTATGTCTGCTTTCAAATCAACCACTCTCATTAGAGAAGACATGAACCTTCTCTTGCTGTTCCGTGCATATGTTTCTAAATGTACTACATTTTATTTTTGCTCTGACAAGGCGAAATCCTACATCTACAATATCAAGGTTCTCAAGCAAATGCTTGGCAAAGCAGTTTGTAATGATCTGTTGTTCCTGCATGCTATTATGGGATGCGATTCGGTGTCCAGGGTATTCAGAATAGGAAAGACGTTGGGGTCCCGACGAATCATCAAAAGAGAAAAGACAATGACAGACTGTTCAAAAGCATTTTCTCTACCAAAGCAAAGCCAGGATGTTGTGGAAACCAATGGTTGTAAGGCAATGATAGCTTTATTGAATGCAGATAGAGAAAAACTCCCTGGCATCTATTATATGCTCTGAAAGAAAGTTGAGAGAGTTACGTTCGTCACGTCAGAACGACTCCCATCAACATCCTCTGCCTGTAAATTTTATTCTTTGCGGACTTACTACCAGATTATGGAGTGGATGGGATGTAGTAATGAAATGGTGTCATCTGAGTGGGGGTGGAAGGTGGAAGGGAGCAAACTTGTTCCAGTGATGACGGACAAAAGCTCTGCTTCAACTGCACTGATTCAAATAATTCATTGCAACTGTTCAGAAGGCTGCAATAACCTAAGGTGTACCGGCAGGAGGCATGGACTAGAATATACAAGTGCATGTGGACATTGCCAAGACGGAAATTGTGACAATATGAAAAATAATCCAGTGGAAGATGATGATGAGGAGTTAAAAGTTCTGAAAAAGCACTGTGACGTAAGTGAATCAGGGTGGATACAACAAGGGTAATGGGTGTAGGGGTATCCATTGATATTGTATAAGGGTTTATTTGATATCACTGGTAACCCTTTCATGTGAAAGATTGATCCTGAAAATTTGGGTAAAAATCTAAGATGTATTGATTCACATGAGTCATATTCGAAATTTGACACTTTCCCATACTCGGATCTTGTCCAACTTTTAGTGTGTTGTAGACTAGACCCAACCTAGCACAAAACCACGAAAAAACAAAATGCTGCGATTTTTTGGGGTCAATCAGTATTTTGACCCGTCTAATCTTTATATTTCAGTGCCATGACCAAATCTAGAGGCTTTTTTTTAGGTCTGGGCCCACAGTCTATATTTGTTTTATTGAATAATCTTATTCTCATGAATGGATCAAAAACAAATTATATATATATATATATATATATAATTTATTTAGATACTGTATATTACATATTTCAGCAATGTACCGCGGTTTCATCCAAAAGGGCAGATTTAGACATCTTTAGTAAATCTCTGTGCCCAGTGGAATCATCGGCAAGCTGAAACGATTGTAGTCATGGCCCGATAGGGAATGGCATCAACAATGACAGAAAACGGTGTATCTTTGAGGGGGTCCCCGAAAAAATCTGGTGTGGGATAGTGATTAACTAAGACTTAAGAGAGTTCGATGTTAGTTCGTGTTTGAAAGGCCTTCATGTTATTCCCTAGCAAGTTTTATTTATTTATCTGTTCTTTTGTGGATTTGTAATATTATTGTTTAACCTAGTCTGAAAAAATACAGATACGGATTAATTGTTCGATATAGTGCTGAAAAAGATGATGTAATATTTCTTTGGGCTTAACGTGTTTGTTTATTTTTGTTTATTGAATTGGTGTTTTCGTATTTTCTGGATGTTAATGGGAGGAAAGCCGTATATTAAAAAACAGTGTTTCGTTGATATGTCCCATTTATAGAACTGGTGTTTTTGTATTTTCTGGATGTTAATGGGAGGAAAGCCGTATATTAAAAAACGGTGTTTTGTTGATAAGTCCCTTTTATAGAATTGGTGTTTTCGTATTTTCTGGATGTTAATGAGAGGAAAGCTGTATATTAAAAAACGGTGTTTCGTTGATATGTCCCGTTTATAACAAGTAGTGTTGAAAACAAAAATTGGTTATTGTTATATCCTAAATTACATAGGACATACTAAATTAAGAATACGCCGAGTGGTTTGCGTTTAACAGGGATCCGGTAGGAAGTAGAGACGTTTACTCTTCACTGACGTCCAGATATCACTGCCCGTCTTATATACGTACTTTCGTATATAGTCAATACCTGATTACTTCCCTTTATGTTAGTTTCGTATTTATGCTAATCATGACCTTTACAACACCTTCCCCTGAAGCTGAAATCTTCCTGATTTTAGCTTTAGTACCGTTTCCTTTTAGGATCAGGGCTTAAACGCCTGATGATTTTCCTTTTTCTGGTGCTCTTTCTTCTAGTCTGCGTTACCTGCGGTAAGGAATTCTGTCCACCCCGTATGGTATGTTCAGGGGATACATTCATGGTTTCAGGTATACATACTGGTTTTGGTATATCAAATGTATCACATAATGTTTCCATTGGAATTTCTTCTGTATTTTGTGAAATTCTGGGACGGATTTGATTTATGTGTCTTTTACAGACAAAACTTGGGCCTTGAATGGTATAAACCATGTTCCCAATTCTTTTCATAATGAAACCGTCCACCCAATGATTTTTTTCCATTCTGAAAATTTTTTAAATACACTTTGTCCTCTGAGGAATAGCACTTTACTTTCAAGTTTTCTCCTTTAGAACTTTTCTTCTTCTCAGGTATAAGTCTATCGAAGATAGATCTAATTTTTCTAGCAAACATCAGTTCTGCAGGGGATGAATTAACATTGTTATTTGGGTTCGGGGTTACCCTGTAGATTGCTAGAAATGTTTGTATAGTTTGCTCATCTGTGTCCATATTCAGGTTTTTCTTTATTGCCCGTTTAAATGTGTCCACAAATTTTTCTGCCAACCCATTCGACCTAGGATGGTAAACAGGTGTCGTGATATGTTGAATATTCAGCGATTTGCAGAATTCTTTAAATTCGTGACCTGTAAATGCTGTACCATTGTCACTTACTATGGTTTTCGGTACACCAAAACGGCTAAAGATTTCGTTAAGTGCATTTACAGTATTCCTTGCAGTTGGATGTCTGGTTTTAAATATCTCTGGCCATTTAGAGAAAGTATCTACTAATATTAAGTAGAAAAAACCATTTAGAGGTCCGGCATAATCAATATGTAGACGTGACCAGGGTAGGTCCGTTTTCGGCCATAGCGTCGTTTTTACTGGCGGATCTCGGGCTGCTAACTGACATCCTTTGCATGCTTTGACACAGTTTTCTACTTCTTTGTCCATACCAGGCCAATATACGTATCCTCTAATTAAGGATTTCATTCTTGAAATGCCAGGATGACCTGTATGGAATTCCATTAATATTTTCCTTCGTAATGCCTGTGGAATTACGATTCTATCAGCATACATAAGTACACCTTCACAAATTGAAAAAAATGTAGTTTGTCCTACTTTGTTACTTTTTTCCCTCAGTCCTAATTGAGTTTTCATTTTCTTTATGAAAATGTCTTTTTCAGCTTCTCTTTTAATCTCTTCAAGGGTTATTGAAAGTCCAAGTATAATATTACACATTGAACTTGTACATTCGTTTTCATCTTTAAGAGCAGCAATTACTGTCTCTTCAAAACTTTCGTTTCTGTTTGGAATCAACCTTGATAGTGCATCCGCGTGTCCTAACTTTTTCGATGACACATGCTCCATCTTAAACTGATAATTTAAGAGAGTTACAGCCCATCGCTGTAGTCGATTTGCGGTATGCTTAGGAATGCCTTTCTTTGATCCAAATATCGTAATCAAGGGTTCATGGTCTGTTTGCAATGTGAAGGTCCGTCCATGGAGAAATCGATTATACTTTTTGACTCCAAATATTATCGACAGAGCCTCCTTTTCAATCTGGCTATAGTTTTTCTCAGCTGCAACCAAAGTTCTTGATGCATGAGCGATTACTTTTGTTGTTCCATCCTCATACTTATGGAGTAATGCAGCGCCAACGCCGTAATCACTGGCGTCCGTTGATAGTACTAACTCCTTGTCTGGATCAAAATGCGCTAATGCCAAGTCTGATAGTAGACATTTCTTAATTTTTTGGAAGGCAGATTCACATTCCTTATTCCAACTCCATTTACTACCCTTTTTTAGTAACTCGTTAAGAGGAGCTCTCAAATTATGCACATTAGGTATGTATATCGCGTAATATTGAACCAATCCCAAAAATGATTGTAGCTTCGGTACTGAGTCTGGAGCAGGCATCTTTTCAATTGCTTCGGCCCGTTGTGGATCTGGTCTTCGTCCCTCTTTGTCGATTATTTGACCAAGGTATCTGATCCTTTCCATAAAGAAATCGCATTTCTCCGGGCTCAATCTGAAATCAAACTCCTCTATTCTCTTAAATACTTCTCTGACGTGCTTCTTGTGTTCATGCAAATTTCTGCTCTTTATCAGGATATCGTCAAGGTATGCCATTGAAAATTCCAATCCTGCGAGCATCGTATCCATAACCTGTTGAAACAGAGCAGGGGCGACCTTTAATCCGAACGGAAGTCTTTTTAGTTTAAAAATACCCTTATGCGTGTTAATGCACAGGTACTTTGAACATTCGTCATTGACTTTGATTTGCAAGTATGCATCCGAGAGGTCTATTTTGGAAAAAAATTTTCCTCCGTTTAGTTTTGAGAATAGATCTTCTGCCGACGGAAGGGGGTAATCGTGGTCCTGCAAACCATCATTAAGGCCCGTCGAAAAGTCAGCGCAGACTCTTATTTTGTTATTCTTTTTCTTCACATATACCGTCGGACTTGCCCAATCCGTGTGGTCAACCTTTTCAATGACGTCTAATTGTTGAAGTCTCTCCAACTCCTTCTCTATTGCGTCCATCAATGAAAAAGGTACATTTCTTTTAGGTTTGAACACTGGGGTGGCATTTTTCTTCACCTCAAATTTTGCTTCTGTTTTCACACAGTATCCAAGTTTTTCGGCAAAAACTTTTGGGAATTCTGCATTTAAATCGTCCATGAAGCCTTCTATTTGGTTTGATTTCTCTGTGGTCAACCTATTACAAAAAGAATTAACCGGTCGTTCCCATAAGTTGAACAGGACAATCCAATCCACTCCAAATAGACTTGTGTTCCTTCCTGGTACTACGTACACTTTGGACTTGTGTGTTTGACCACCAAATGACACATAGCACCTCAGTTCTCCCTTGAATTCCAACCTTTTGCCGCACACACTCTTCGCCATCTTGCTGGTTTCTCTTAGTTCAGGTCGACCGATCCATCTCCAGATATCTTCATCTATGATGCTAATGTCCGCACCACTATCCAGGAGTAATGTTACAGGATGTCCATTTATCTTTACATCGACATATTTACGCCTTTCGCAGCTTTTCTCTTTCCTTGTGCGAAGCGTATTAACTTTGTCGGTCCTTCGTTTTTTTCTTCTGGTTACAATATGTTCCCTTGTGGCCTTTGAATCCACATTCGTAACATATCCTATTCCTGAACCAGCAGATCTTTTTGGTGTGTCTTGTACTTCCGCAGCATTCACAACTTTGGTCCTTGTACATTCTGGGAGTCTTTTGTTCCTGGGTCTTGTATGTTCTAGAAGTCCTTTGCCTTTTTACATGTTGTATCTTGTAAACGCTTTTTTCTTCAATGCGGGTGTTGTCTCTTTTGATATTAATGAGACGTTGACACTCCTCGGTTACTTTTTGTAAAGTTACATTCGGGTCCGACTCCATAATTGTCAGGATCCGGAATCTGACATCTTTGTCCCTTGGTGCTGTGATTCCTTGTACAAAGATTAAACATTTTAATAAATCTGCCGAAATTTCATTTAATTTAAATGATTCACATAAGCAATTTACAGTACATGCATATTCTAAATAGTCTTCGGATTCCGACTTCTGTAAATTTAAACATTTATATCTAGAATAAAAAAGGCTGTCTCTTTTATCAAATATTCTAGATAAGGTATTAATTGTCTCTTCAAAATTCACTTCCTCCGGTTTTTGGGGTAAAATTAAATTAGCATACTTGGTGTTTTCGTCCGTCCCCAGTTTTTGTAGTAACAGCGTAACTTTTTCTTCGTCGGTCCAGTCCGAACATCTTTTTGTAAAAACTGTTTCGTACCTTCTATAGTATGCTAGAAATGTAACGTCAGTATCGGGAGAGTAGTGAAATTCTGACAAAGAATTTGAAATACCCTCTGCAGAAAAAATAGCTTTCTTCCCATCTGTCGACGTTTGAATTAATTTTTCAAAATTCTTTTGTTGCGTTAACATTTGGCGTTGAAGTATTTTTGTTTGCTCTTGTTGTGCCTCTAAAGTTTTTTGTGTCCATTCTTGCTGCTGCAGTAGCTGTTGTTGTAGCTGTTGTTGTTGTTGTTGCTGCTGTATACTTAGAGTTAACGCCTTCGTCAACTCAGCCAATTGCTCCATTTTAGCTTAATTACAGTACAAAATATTTTTCCAAAGTTTACAACACTAATTTCACAAAAGGTTTGTCAATATGCGTTTTCGTAAATTAGCAACATAATTTTTGTAAAAAAAATGTTTCACAAAGTTTATACAATTTAGCAACAGTCTTTTACCAGGTAAACTTTTTCACAAAATAATTTCAGACAATAAAACGTTTCCAAAATTCGCACAACAAATAGTTTCAATTACTTTAGACAAAGCAATGAACAATTATTTTTCACAAAAATACGGCTGCACTTGGGGGAGAGAAAAAAAATATGACAATAATTTCTGAATTGTTTAAGGAAAAAAAATCGTAAGCGTACTTTTTCTTTCGAAATTCGTAATCTCACGGTGCAGGTTTCGAATTCAGCTTGTGCTTCCCAAATATTTTTTCGTCACCATACAGATAAAGTTCACTTTACCTTAAAATTGTTTCGAGTACAATTTTTTTTTTTTTACTTTCCGTTAGTTCTTACCGAAGAAATCCGTACTTTTTACTACTTTAGGTAGCAAAATTTGCACGTGTCGACTTTTTTTTTTTTTTTTTTTTCTTGCCGTCCTTGCAAATTTTCTTAAAAAAAAAAAAATCCTTGAATAGTACGGTAATTTATCTCTGTTAAGAGAAAAAAAAATATCCTCGTTCGCCACTGTTATATCCTAAATTACATAGGACATACTAAATTAAGAATACGCCGAGTGGTTTGCGTTTAACAGGGATCCGGTAGGAAGTAGAGACGTTTACTCTTCACTGACGTCCAGATATCACTGCCCGTCTTATATACGTACTTTCGTATATAGTCAATACCTGATTACATCCCTTTATGTTAATTTCGTATTTATGCCAATCATGACCTTTACAACAGTTATAAACGAAATGATGGATGCTATCTGTTATTTCCATTTGAGGGGTATAAGTTTAGTCTCTGGGTGGGGGTTGTTAACTTCTATTTTATTGATGGTGTATTAATAATATTAATATTTAGTGTATTTCAGAAAATTTATTAAATTCTTTATCTTATTATTTTATTATATTCCACTCGTACGCGTACTTGCCTCCATGCGCACCGGCAAATAAACTTATATACACATACGTGCACGGAACCACATGCATGTCTATATACAACATCCGCATATATATATATATATATATATATATATATATATATATATATATAATTAACTTGTTACAAATATCCAGGGGGTATGAATCCGAAGGAAGTTGAAACCGGGTTTATGAGAGTGCTCAATGAAAATTCAGAGCAAAATATATATTTTTTGATTTTATTCCATTAGTTGCGACAAAACAAGTTTTGTTTCATTGGCGCAAATAGCGACCAACTCATCAGGCTAGCGATGGAATTCAAATGGCATACGTTTTAACTTCACCTTAACGGGAGGTTGAAAATTGAAAATACATTGGAGGGGGAGGGGGACAGAGTTGGGGCTTTGTCTATAACGGTGACATGGGACATGAGAGGGGAGGGGGGAGGACCCCAACAAGTCGTGTTTCAAATTATTGCGTGGGAGGTTTTCACGTGATTGTGCTGTGATGATCTCAATTTCGGCCGGGGTGGGAGGAAGGGAGATGGGGCGACGGCCAGAGTGAGTTAAATTTAAAATGAGAATAAAATTATGATTATAACCGTCATTCCTATTTTATTTTAATTCTAATATCATGTACGATAGTCGCAGTGATAATAGCCTTAATAAAAGGCTTTTATTAAAGAATAAAAATGGTGACTCAGAATTTTTGGCGCTTAAAAAAATACGGCAAAAAAGTTTTTTATTAAGGAAAGGCAACCATGTTGAAACAATAACTTTGTAGGTTATTTTAGCCTTTCTTTTTGTCATTTGATCTTTTTAAGCATCGCTATGCATTTTTGAAAACTTTTTTTCATGCATTGCATATCGGGAAATGTTTCTTATGAAAGTTTACACATATTTTTTATTATAAAATTCTAGATATTAATTTTCATAAATTTTTCTTATGAAAGTTTAGAAATTTTTTATTCTAGAACTTTGTATCTTCAGTATTAACATTGATATTTCTTCCCTTTTGTGGCCTATGTATGATGAGTTTTACTAGGAACCCTTTTCCAATGGCGATTTCTCATATTGTGGCTCATATCCTTCCTGTCGCTGTTTAGTTAGATACAGACTCCAAATATGCAGACATGCTGAAGCAACTAACCAGGGATATAGAGATGTTAAGGTCGCCTAGAACGCAGTTACTTTCTCGACAGCATTGTCGTTGTTCGCCTTCATCGACTCATTATAATACTGGCTATTTTTACAAACTATTTTTTACCACTGGCGATTCGATACAAGGGCCTACTGTTGTAACAGGCCCTGTGCTTTCAATTGACAGAGGCAGGGGAAACGAAAACCAAGAGATGTCAACTCGTCATTTCCTCCCCAGGAAAAATTATCATTCCTTCTATGTAAAGGATTTTGTTTCTCAATATTACTTACTAGTTGATACGGGCGCTGCATTTGGTCCCTTAAGTTCTTTAAAGAGAAACCACCAGTCTCAACGGTCGTACTCCATTCTCCCATACCCACGTTTGGTCAAGTTGCTCAGTTGTTAGACCTACAACTACGTAGAGACTTTACGTGAATATTCATTGTTGCAGATATCCCCTACCTTAGGTGCTAGGTCAAATAATTCCGATCAGGGTGATGCCGTTGCTACTATATAGAAATAGAGCCTCCTTTCATAATAGCAAATATGAAAATATCAACAGAGAATTTTATTGTTGCATTATGTAATACTAGCAGGACCTGTGGCTCGGCGTTGCCCGAGAGAAATATAAAAGAATGAGAGAAATTGAACTTAACCTGAAAAGCACCTATTTTTAATTTTTTTTTAAGTAGGATTTCCAAGTTAAAATCCATTTTTTTACGGTATCTTATGTTTATTAAATTGTACAGTGAAAGTATAGAATAGTTAACATACTTAATTGGAGAAAATCCATCTCTTTGCAAAAATGGACCCTCTCAGATTGTGCCCAAAAGAAAAATTGGTGCAGTCTAGAAGGATTTCTCCTTCACTGATGGAGGAGAGAAAAGGATACTTCTGCAGTTTATGGATCTGGACAGTGTCCTTACCCTCTTCCCCATGTTAAGAATTGGTATATAAAGAATAACAGTATTATTTCAGCACGATCAGTAGACTGCAGAAGTACCCTTTTCTCTCCTGGGTCTAGACTGTGATAATTGTAATTTTTGTCACAATCTGAAGTGCTCCCTTTTGTAGGGAGATGTATTTTCCCCAATTAATTGAGGAGAAAAAAAAAAGATACTTCTGCAGTTTTTGGACCCGGCCATTTATTTTTTTTTTTTTTAGATAGGATTTCTGAGTTAAAATCCATTTTTACAGTAAAATGTTTATTAAATTGTACAGTGAAATTATGGAATAGTTAAAACTCAACAAAAGGAGTCCTTCAGATTGCATCCAAAAAAAATTGACACAGTCTAGAAGGATTTCTCCTTCACTGATGGAGGAGAGAAAAGGATACTTCTGCAGTTTACGGACCCGGACTGTGACCCCCCCCCCCCCCACTTTCCCCATGTTAAGAATTGGTATGTAAAGAGTAACAGTATTATTTCAGCACGGTATGTAGATTGCAGAAGTACCGAAAAAAGATTGATGCAAGTAGCATTGCAGAATAAAATAAATAAAAGTTATGTATAAGTAGAAAGGAAGAAATGGTGGTACCGTACGTGAAATGCTAGCAAAATGTATAACATATCGCATGAATAGGTATTGTTACGAAAAAAAGAAGCCATAAGAATGATGTATCTTGCAATATTTCTTAATGTAAATAATCCTAGTTATTATTTGTTTTGTAAAATTAAACTTGTTCGAAATGTACGTAGCTTGACTGTATTGCGCCCGGAATCATCTCGTTTAATATTATTGTGTAAATGTAAGTTTATTATGGATGGACAGAAGCGAAACATTTTACTGATGAAGAGGAAGGGATCGATTTAGTAAAAGAATTTAATAAATTATTTTTTTGTATGAAGATGTTATTTATGTAGCGTAAATAGTCGTAAAGAGTGAACACTAACAATAATGTTGAGATGTGAATTCTAGAAGATAATCTCTTCAAGAAAGTGAACGTAGAGGCTCTCATATCCGGAATAACGTTTAGATGTTAATTGTAGCTGACTGCGTCATCAAGAAAGTGACTTTATGGGCTAGCGTACAAATATTGCAAACAATGGAATCGAAGGCTGTGATGATCTTATGTGTTTGAAAATGATGTTAAAGCCTTTAAAATGTCATGAATGTGAGTACTGAAGGTTGTATGTCTGAAATGATAAATTATAATAATTTATAATAAAAAAAAATGGAATAATTGGAAGTAAAATTGCGTCGAACTTGGGAGTAGTGGATGAAGGACACCATTTGAATAGAGTTTGATTAAAAGTTGAAGCGTTTGTTTATTGATTCTGAAATTCCAAAATGTGAATAGATTTAGATGAAAAAGTAGGTAATCTTTAGACACAAACTCAGTATTCTGTTATTCGTGTAATCTTTACGAAGGGAGCGTTTCTTATTCCGTTTATGATACCTATGTTATAAGTAGTATGTTCTGATGATTTAAAATTGAAATAATAATTGGTGTTACGAATATTAGTTCCTTATTTAATATTATCTATGGTGTGTAGAGTTGCATGGTAGGAGTAAATTAATAGGGAGAAAATGAGTATGCTACCCTCTGTTTGTATTACATTTTTGGGAGAGTCAGACGTAAGTATCTAATAATAGTATTTAATGTTTGAGGATGAGATTAAATGAAAGTTTCTCGAAACACGCTCGAGTGAAGTAGGTGAATGACGCGGTGAGTTTCGTAGCCTATGTTGCATGTGATTATTTTCTTACTCTCGTCAAAGTTACAGGGAAAAAAAACAGTTTACTTTATAAATATATACATATATATTATATATATATACATACATAATTATTCAAGGATATTATAAAAGATAATTTTTATAAATATATTTTCAGTTGTATGAAAAAGTTCCTAATACGATAAATTTATGCTAAATATTGGGAATAGAGCATTATTATTTTTTATATATCTTATATTAATACTAATATATTATTTTAATTCAAGGAACTTTTTAAAATTTTTATTTATTTATTTTTATATTTAAAAATTTTTTTTTTTTTTTTATTCTGTATCCTTGCATTTTGGATATTCTGGACTAATTTTTACCCTTGCATTTTGGATATTCTGGATTAATATTTGCATAATACACCCATAAACACTCAAATATTCTCTTACTTGATTTTCTGCTTGTGTTACAACTAAGAAAAAAATCATGCAATTTCCAAACTTTTTACTCTTTTCTACAACCCTATGGAATTACAACTTGTTCCTTATTCATCAACTTTTGATTTACAATGTTTTATAATTACCATTCAAAAAGATTTCATCTTCCTTTAAAAAAATTATATTATTTCCAAAAAATGTTCGAAGCTGAATTTTCTTTTTAAAATTAGCCTTTCCCTTCTGATGAGAAGAATTTCTTTCTATGAAAAATCCTGGATTTAAAGGTCTCATACAGATTCACTTCTGTTTTTGTTGAATACTTAGAAATTTTGAAAATAAATATGTAACTATATATATTTGATTATTTTCACTCTGTTTTAACTAATATATATATATATATATATATATATATACTAATTTATACCTGCTCTTTGTGCAGTGTTTGTACAATACCTAAGTATTTCAATTTCTATCTTAACCTAGCTTCTATTCTATTATGAAGAAAAATATTTGTGAAATTTATTAGAAAAAAATATGCTACTTAGTATTTGCATGAGAGAGTAACTACAATGAATTTCTATATACATAGTTTTTATAGGAAAGAAACATTAGAAATTATGGTTATAAGCAAAAATAATACCAAATACCTTTTATGTCTACTTATTTTGTGAATGATCAAAAAAAAAAGGTCACTTAGTTTTAAAAAATGTTTGTATAATGTTTTTTTCATGTTATTATGTTATGTTAATTTCTTCAAATTTATAAAACATGTATCCAGTTAAAAAACATTTAATATTTGGTTTACCGTTTATTTGTCTGTTGTCACACAAACTTCCAAGTTATAAAATTACACCATTTTAATAAAATTAAGAATTACTGGAATCATATGAATTTTATCTAAACGAACAAATGCGAAAATTGGACCCCTTTATCGCACTGTCAGTAAAGTCAAAATGCCCTATTCCAGTTAATTCAACTTTACACAATAAACGCTCTACATTTTTTATATAGTGCTTATATATATGTAATAGCAGTTGCAGGGTTAACTAATTTGCATATTGGTTTTTAAAAAGGGCACTTTATTAATTAACTATTATTTGTTGATTTTTTTAATTCAATGATTGTTTTGCTTTTAATATAATAGTTCTTTTTTGCAATATTGTTTTATTTCTTAGACAAATATTTAGCATGTGTTCAAGTGTTTCTTTATTTCTAAATTGCAAGTGAAAAAGAAAAATCGATTTCTTCTTTCTTTTCCTTTCTTTACAGTCACATTTAAAAAAATACATTTGTATCGAAATTACCAAAATGTTAATATATATCATCATCATCAACCGGTTTATTTGTTGAATCAGGCCACAATTAATCCTCTGATGAGGGTGGGGCCTGATTGTCTAGTCTCGAAATCTAAGTTTTCCTCTCCACTCCTGTCTTTGGCAAGGCTTGATGGAATCTATACCCATGGCCTTCCTATCACGTATATATATGTATGTATGAATAAATGAGAAAGATTTTTTTTTGTGTTTACAACAAAGTTATGAATGACATGTTTATTATTTTGAATGAAAATTTCAAGTAGTGAACTTTGTGAAGTGATAACGGAACCGGAAAAGCCAGCTAGTATGTAATAATTTTTTAATGCATGATTTCTCAATCGATGTGATGACTATTTTAAATGCTATTCTTAGTAAATATCAAACAAAGTTGTTTGTATCTGTAATAAGCCAATAAATTGTCAATCAACTTTGCAACAAGCAAAATCAACAGCTGACATACTAGATCAGTAAATCTATTGATGGGTGTTTTGTTACTAGAACGATAGCACTTGACATATTAAAGACCTTTAATATGGCTTGGCACACAGGTTTTCTCTACAAGCTTGATAGCTATAGAATAACTGGCAAGGTCTCTGCAACTATCAAATCCTTTCTCTCTGATAGGTCTATCAAAGTAGTGATTGATGGGCAGATGTCTGAAGCACATGGAATGAATGACGGCATGCCTCAAGGATCTATTCTGAACCCAACTCTCTTCCTGATCTTAATCAATGATCTCCCAAATCATATTCTGAGATTATTTGACAACTATCTATGGCAGCACTTCAGGAGCACTGATAACCAAGACGTTGCTAATTCTCTCTCTTCCGACCTGAAGGATGTGATGCAATGGGGCAAAATAGCTTTTACTTTTAAGTCTTCTAAGATCAAACTTCTCTCCTTTCACTACCAACGTTCAAATCCTTTTTTACCTCAGTTGAAATGAATGGCTCTCTCCTTGAAGAAGCCCCTGCGTTAATAAGTTCACCTCGGACCTAAAATGGAAGTCTTACATCAAATCTGCTGCTAAGACTGCTGGAAAAATGGGGGGATCATTCTTCCGGTCCAGAAGGTAAATGACTCCCGACACAATCCTCTACCTGTACATGTCTTAAGATGGAGTACTGTTGCCACACCTGAAGAGGTGCTGCTCAGAGCACTCTTTTTTTTGCCTCGCAAAACCGACTTTGCAACATAGTGGGGGATAATCTTCTCTCTACAGCCCCTCTCTCACAGAAGATATGTTGCTAGTCTTTCTCTGCTACATCGTTATTTTCATGGTAGGCGCTCTGAGCTACAATCTATGGTTCCCCCATATAAAACCTTCACAGCAAGTAACCGTCTATCGACCACCACTACAAAGAACTTTCCTTTCTTCCTCTATGTACCTAGAACCAAGTGAAACTTCTATGAATGGAGATTGTTTCCAAGAATTTCCTATCTGTGGAACACAATACCACAGGAGTGCTTCTCAGCTGACTACAATGTGGTTGTTTTCAAGTCCATTATCAACAAATATTCGTTGGGCTGTCTTTTTAAGTAATCAAATCCTGCCCTTTTCACCCATTGTTTCTAATCCTCTCATAGTATTGTTCATCATCCAATTAACAATCTTGTTAACCCTTATCCTCATGTGGCCTCATTAGTGTGTGTGTGTGTGTATATATATATATATATATTCAAAATAAACATCTTATACTTACTTCCGTTTCAATCTGATTTTTAGTTTTCAATTTCTTCTCTTTATGTGCATTGGCTTTTACTATTTGCGCTTCGATTCCTTTTAGTACGGCATCACAGCTGTTGCACCTGAAATATAATGGGACATCTAATAAAAACACAAGAGAATAACGACCTCATTTAAGGCTTTATTCGCCAACCAAAAGAAAGAAATATATCTGAGTGGAACAGTTCACCTGATACAGAATAAGGGGATTTATTTCACTTTCTCCTTCATATTTTATCTTCTTCATGTTACGTATTCCTAGTAATGAAGTGGCTTTTGATGCTTTCGAGTAGATGACCACATGGGAACAGGGGTCGAATGTTCTAATTTAGATCATGTCTCTCTGGACTGAAGGCGTAGGAGGAAAAGGACTAGCTTCAAGTGCAGGCTCAATCAATGATTTGGGCACCAGACTATCTGGGTCTCAAAGACAGGTAACAGGGGTTCCTGAGAACCAGAATTTAAATTCTTCCTAGTTGGAAGGTTTGAAAGCTGATCTTCCCCCATAGGAAGAGACAGTTGTTTCTTGCCCGTCATTCAAAAATATGAGCACATACTGAGGATTCATCTACTTGATCTACCAGCGAGTCACGCTCACTATTACGAACATAGCAGCACAATACGATGGGGCCAGAAATGGTTAGCCATGTGGGTAATGAGTGTCCACTGGGGGACCAGCGTTTACTGTAATGGCATTTACCCTGGGATGGATTGAGCTGGCTCTGAATGAATACATTGCATCCTGCATCAAGGTGTTCCACCCACACCAATCGGCAGCTGAGTCCTCAGCATATTTCAGCCACAAATACGAAAAACACAGGGGCCAGCTACCAGCTCTATGTCTGTCTTCAATGTTTTAATACATGCCTTCAGTTGGCTGCTTCTAAGCTTCCTCCAGCCAGTGGTTGTAATTGGGGCTACCAACTTGCTGATGAATTCCTCCTCAGGGCGTCAAAGAATGTGATCAAACCAGCAAAGTCTCCTTTTCAGAAGAGTCTCTGTGATGCCGGTGGTGTTGTATGTTGCACGGATTGTATGGTTTGGGATTTGGTCTGAGAAGTGGATGCATAGGATTCGTCGTAGGCAGTACATGTTGAAGACTTTGAGTCTGAAGATTTTTGCACAGGGGTATTGTGAGTTGGTACTGGAATAGTCTTTCATGTGGCAGGTAGGAGGGCATTGGTGGCAGTACACAACAGTGATCTGATGAAATGTAGCACTTCAGGTATAACTATCTCTCATTGTTAGGTTCCATCCAAGATTGGGGGGGGGGGGCGAATGCCTGGGTAATATCTTTCCATATTATCCCATTACATTCCTTGCACTGCCCATTTCCTCTGGAATTACAGGGAATCGTCTGACTTGTTGCAATGGCTAGGTTAACCAGATACTCTTTCATTTCCTGGGATTGAAATGAGGGTTCACAGTCCAAATAGAAATAAAAGGGGGTTCCCAAACACTGAAGATCTGGTTCAGACATTTTATAACGAAAGAGAAAGGAAAATGGGAATAGTCGTCCACAATAGTCCGCAGATAATGGTTTCTAGAGGAGGATGGAAGCGGCTTTTGAAGTGTATGCTAAGTTGTCGTTCCAAAGTTTGTGTCGCTTTAATGAGAGTGGTAGAACCACGGAGAGTAGAATCTATGGTTCAAGTGAGCACATTTCGGACAGACACGCTTGACATACTTTTCATATTTCTTTCGGCAAGTTTCCACAATTTTGCATTGCCGAGATAAAAATGTCAGTAGGAATGTTATTTTGCCAGGTCGGTATAAAATGTCATAATCATAGCACATCAGTTCTATTTGCCATCGTTGGATCTTGTCGTTCTTTATTTTACCTTTTTTCCCCCTTTTGAATTGAACTTGCTGGTGAGTAAGAATAGTAAAACGCTAACTCCCGGTTAATAGGGGAGACCATTTATGCACCGTTTCTATGATAGACTTCTTTCTCAACAGCAAAGTGCTTATGGCAGGCAAAAACTTCGTTCTTTGACTTGATATACATTTTTCCAAACTCAGCCATAGCATCTTTATATATAGTAAGATCTGCGATGTACTTGTGCACCGAGGGGTCTATGCAATTAGTAGTTTCAATTTTGTTTAGTCGTCTAAGCATTCGTCTGATAGAAACGAAAGGAAATTTACAAAAGTATATCTTAGTACTCTTCTTTGCCGGCAGTACTACTAGCGGGATCTGTTGAGAAAAATGGAAGTTTCAGCAGTCTTCCCATAATCAGTGATATTATTATTTTCTTAACAATTCCAGTTTAAGCGAATAATTTGTAATAAAAACATGAGAGAATAGCAACCTTATTTAAGGTTTTATTCGCCTAACAAAGAAATACAAACAAAAGAAAGAAATATATTAAAGTGGAACAGCCCACCCGATACACAAAAAAGGAGATTTAGTTCAGAACAACAGTTTTACTTTTCAGAAAGATTTTCATTCAAAATTCCACATTTAGTTTTCTATTATACAAGCAACTAGTTAGGTGAGAAAAGGAAAAGCATTTAAAAAAATGTCTTTAGCCACATGAATTATTAAACTAAAAGTAACAGGATTTTGTACTTGCAAATCTACAAGTAACACAAAACTACTTGGGATTGGAAGGATTTAGAAGAGCAACGAATAGAAGAATTTTTATTCTAAACCAAACTTTAAAAATAGATCTCATCTTGTAGCTGTTAGTTATTCTTTAATTTCATCAAATGGAAGTTAATAAAAATTATGTTTTCAAATTGTTATTTTTTCTGCTGAATTCCAATCATCCAGAATGTTTGTCTTAATCCAAGGTTATTTTCTTTCTTTGAGTGGATGAAGCTTTAGTGAAAATGTAATATTTTTATATTTGTAGAATGATTAGAAAAACATGGAATAATTCTTTATAAAGTTGTGTATTGAAAAACTTTTTACCACTTACCATTCTTGTAGGACAGAAATTATTTCTGGTATAGCTTCTGAGCGAATGTCTCGGCCAATTGCATAGTCGACTTCTAATTGTTTGTTTTTCTGATCTAACTTTCCTTTAATTACACCAGCATAAATAGCTTCAATTATCAAATCCTAAAAAGAAACATTCATGCAGATTAGAAAAATTAGAAGATGAAAAAAGATTGTGGCCTGATCAATTTGGGAGGAGGAAATCTTTCATAATTAGACATAAAAGAAAACTACTAAAGATAAAAACACAATGGTTACAGAGTTATTACCAAGCAAGGTTACTTTCTTCTTTGCTAAACTCCACCCTCATCTTATTACAACAAAGTCCTTTTGAGTGTTGTGCTTTTTCATAGTTGGAAAATTATTGTCTCTTCTTCAGACAAATAATCTCCCAATGAATTATCAGGTGTGACCTCTCCAGGTTCAGAGTCCCTATTTACTTGCCTCTACACAAAGGCAAAATTAGACACAAGGTGCTTTTTTATGTGGAGGGCTATTTAACACCCCAAAAGAGAGCACCCTGGATGGGACAAAAATAAAAATTACCCCAGTCAAGGATTTTTTCTCCTCTGACAGAACAGATACTAAACTCTGTCGGATGAGAGTTGCATTAATGAGAGCCCACTGGCTGAATCACTGTCTAACTTACTTAAACATATAAAGCGACATAGGTGTTTCACATGGGACAGCATCCTATCAATTAAGATACTGATTACAGTAACACATCCCACTCTAAATTTAGTTGGAGAGCAGCCATATGTGGTCTTTGTTCACACCAAAATTTTACATTACTTGCCGTTTTTTGTCTTCATCAGAAATGGGCATCACATAACAGTGCCCTCAGTGGGACTCTGCTGTAATGTTGAATTATTGGCAATCACTGCCTCCTGGCAGCAAATCTCTTGATGCTTCGCTGTTTTCCTTCCACTGTGCTGTTGTCCAAAGGAACATATGTGCAACAAAATTATTCTTGAATAGTTTTATCCGAAATGCAGAGCCATTGTTGGAGAAAGGGAGGGGGTAGCTCAAAATAGCCAATCACACTGACTTTTATTTTGTGGAGGCATCTTTGGGCACATATTCATAAACTTATCTGGTTTGATCGAACCAATTTTATGTCCGACGATATGTTGTACGCGTCAACCAGCTTTTCCAGCATACTGAGGCACCTTCAAATCAACATCTTATTTACAGCATTTGCGTGTATGCTGGCTTTTCCTATGAAAGTGTCTAAGATCCATCAATGCACACAAGCAACATTTGTGAATAAGTACAGTCCTGTTGCTTTCCATTGAAATGTCACGTTGATGCATCTGATTCAGCAAAATTTATACTTTACTTGTTGTGCGTGGGGTTGTCTTTGTTGACTCTACTAATGATCTCCTAATTGCAATTATGTTTAACTAGAAGGATTTTATGGTTTAACTGAAAATATTCCAACCTATTTATTAAAGGAGATTATGTATCTGTCTGTCTGAAGCTGTAATTATGCTATCAGATCATCCTCCTAGACATTATCTCCTCCTTTGAGGGTTAGTGTAATATCTGTTCTGTTCTTATGATACTATCTTTCTAGGCATTACTTTTTCCTTTTTTTTAGGGGGAGGGTTGTGTAGATAGCATTCTGTTATATTGTCTTCTGAAACAAGAATGTCAATAAAATAACTTCCATTTGCAAATTATTTTCTAGTTATTGGAGAGAATATCAAAATTTCGTTTTCAAAAAACCTGCAGTTAAAAATTAGTTCCCATTATATGTAATATGTACCTTAATAGCTAGCAAAAGCATGTGACCTGAAGGGGCATGTTTTCTAGTCCTTACAATTGTGACTCTTGAATTGTTTTATTAGTTTAGTCACTATTCTCTGTACACCTTACAATTTTAATATTATATCCTAATTCCCATGTCTAGCTACTATTGCCCAGAAGTTAGACATGGGAATTGGGATATAATATTAAAATTGGAAGGTGTACAGAGAATAGTGACTAAACTAATGAAACAATTCAAAAGTCTCAATTATAAGGATATGTTGGAATCCTTATGTTTAACTACTTTACTTGAGAAAAGAATGATGGACGACTTAATTGTGACCTTCAAAATAATGGCATTTATAAATATGGAACACATTTTTCAAATATCTCTCCTCATACTGATCATTTATGGAAAGAAGATTTCAAAAACTGAATCTACCACACAATTAGATTTTTTTCTAATAGATTAATATACTTTTGGAAGAAATTATCTAATATGGTTAAAAATAACTACTCATTTTAATCATTTTAAGAATAAACTGAATGAATTCAGAAATAATGGTAAAAGAATGAATTGTATTTACGGTTAAAATAAAATATAATTGTAATTTTTTTTACTATTATTTCATTATTTAAAATAAAAAGCAATTAAATGATTTTTTTCCATTATATTACAATTAAAATTCTTACTATTAGTAGCAATGCCAAACTGGCCTGTTTATACTGCGAAAATGGGTAAAAACAGTGAAATTTTCGTAAAATTTAACTTACGATATCGGTTATTTTTCAGGTTATATCTATAAAATTAGTAAGTAAATAAAATTTAATCGTTCCTCTTTCTAATAATATAATTTTTTTCTTGTACGATGATTAGTTTTCTTTTGTAGGTTGATTTGAATTATGTAACTATTTTAATGACAAATGCGTTTAGTTCCGCTTTTTTTCAACAACAAATTTTAGTCCTGTTTTTTAACGTCTGTGCTTTTCACACTGCTAATTAATCCACTTTGAAAAATCATTCCACCTTATAAAAAAAAGGTTATTCTTCAATTTGGTCGAAGAAGTATAGAAGTTCATTTTCATAAAAAATTTCCAATTCAGTGAATAAAATTTTACAGAAATTTATTTTTAAAATTATGCTTTTTATACTATTGTATGAAGTATTATTCCTCAATAATGTTGTTGCAGACAAGATGTTTGATCGGGTCCTTGTTGTACTTCCCTGATATTTTCCTGATCATCTCCCATACTTTTTTGGTTTTGGTGTTTACATTTATTTTTGATACATAGTTTTTCCATGTGTTCCATTTTGATTCTTTGATAATTTTTTGTGCTTTTGCTCTGTTGTTTTTGTATATATATATCCAAGTTTTCCTTTGTTTTTAAATTTTCTTAGGTTAGCTCGTCATTTTCTTACGGCTTTTTGGCATTCTTTGTTAACCCAGGGTTTGTTAAATTTTGAGGAAGTGGAGCTTTTTGGTATGTTCTCCTTTGCAATGGCAAGGAGAGTATTGGTGAAATATGCAATATGTTCTTCAGTATCGGTGTTAGCTTCTGGTATTTATCTATACTGGTATGAGTTTTGGAATTTTTCCCAGTTTGCTTTTTGAAGGTTCCAACAGGGTATTTTGTCATTTAGTTTTGGATTCTTGTTTTCCAGTATAATAGGGAAGTGGTCTGTACTAAGATGCAGAACACCCATCTCCAGAATTTTTAAATACTGGACAGATTGATAAAGGTTTCCAAGGTGATCGTGAGAATTTCTTCTTTAAGCAACAATTAAACAGTTTTGTAAGAATAAGAGCTAGTTTCGGTTGCAGCTTCTTAAGCACTATGATTGGAATGTTGTCAGGACCAGTTGCCTTGCTGGCATAAAGGTTCTTGATAAGTTTGGCAACATCCCGGACAGATATATGGATGTTGCTAACAATGTTAACTGTCATAGTGGGAAAGGCGGCCCTGATCGCAAAGGGTGGAATTTGATGCAAAATTCTTTGCAAAAAGTTTGGCTTCATCAGATGCTGAGGAAATCACCTCTGGTCCATTGATGATGGTTGGAATAGAGGTCATGCATCTGTGCACGACCTTGTTTGTTATTCGCCAAAACTCGTAGAAACCAAATCTGCTTTGCAGTGGTTGCGGGCAGTTCAAAAGGCGGCTATGGTTTCAGAATATTTACTTTGTTAAAAACAATTGAAATAGTGATTTCTATGAGCAGTACATTCAGCGTGTACCACAGCTGGCTGTTGGTTTCTGTTTAAATTTCTTAGAGAGTATGAAGGTCTCAATACCAACGATTAACCAATCAGTTAAATCAGATGTGATACAGGATACATTCTTTTCAAAAATGAAATCAGAGGAATTTCTGATATGAAAGATCTGAAGCTGTCCCAGTCAGCCATCGAGTATCGATATACTTTGCGATGGAAAGGGACATCAAAGGTCTTATTGCACTTTGTTTTTATCTTAATTGAAACAACTGAGTTATCGGAAGATCCCAGCAGAGACAGAACAGATGATAGGCGATGTTCAGGACGACATGTTGTGAGGAAAAGATGAAAAAGACTTGGAAATGTCTACTACGTCAGTAGGTTTGTCAACTATCTGTGTTAGATCATAAGCAAGGGAAAAATAGTGACAAAACATCCCTTCATCATCAGTCACCATAGACATGAATGCTGGTAGAAAAGTAAACAGACAAAACATGGTCAATTTTCTCCGAGATACTCTCAAACATAGTAAATCCATTATTGTGGGGACAATAGAGGGCAAAGATGAATGCAGTGCTGTAAGTAAGTGCTACATGGAAACACATACAGGGCAATGTAAGGTCTTCTTTGGAGATGTCCCTACCACACGGAAAACTGTCTCTAATGTAGGCACAAATAATCATGAAATCATTGATAGAAACTGACAGGCTAATAATCGAATGCACCTCTTTTCAACAATCTCCATACTCTATTCTTTCGATCATTCTTTCATAGTATATCTGGAAACCTAGTTTGTTCAACCTCCTTCTTGGCTTTGTATATTGCTCTTTTTCTTTGCCAACAGATACATATTTACTAAATCTTTTTCCACTGACCTCTTTATTTCTGCTTTTCTTTGATATACTTCAACATCCTCACACCACTATCATGTCACCCTATGCCTTGTAGACCCTTTCGTCCACCCACAAGTCTGGTGTCTTACCTCTAACGGTGTATCTTTCAAATTCTTCCACACTTCCTGAAGTGGATCTAGTAACCGAAAGCTCCATCACTAAACTCATATTTCCCGTATTCTTCACTCAACCTCCACACCTTTCTCCTAGGGATAAACATTCTCTTTACCTCATGAGCTTTTTTCAGTATGAAATTGCAAATAACCGGTTTGTGCTGTGTCACAATTTCTTCACCTCACTCAAGAGCTTTCCTAATCAACTAATAATGTACTTGAATCTTTACTGTACCCGATTTATATGCAAGATGAGTTTCCTTTTTTCATAAAGTGTCTGCAACCAGCATGTCCATGGCAAAAGCAAATTCTAAAATTCTTTCTCCTTCTGCATTCCTATCACTATATCAGGTGTTCAGGTTTTGAATCTCAGTGTAAAGACACTTGCCACGTCTAGCCACACTGAAGAACCATGAAGAATACATGTTCCCTATTTATGGGTTGAGCTCTTTAGTAGGGAAAATAACGATTTCCACTAAAGCAATACTCCTCTAAAAGAATAGATTTTACTGGTAATGTTGAAATGTAAACAAAAAAACATAAGTGTTATAATTACTCTTACTGTCAGTGGCGAGTGCCATGATGTAGAAGATTCCTGCCAGTGCTAATCACAGTTGAAAATGATCTAATGTTAGAGTTTTGAAATCCCACCTTGCAAACATCCACCACGTTTAGCAACAATGAAGAGCAGTGATACACTGAAACAGCTGTCTATAGATGACTATATATATATATGTGTGTGTGTCCAAAACGACAAGGACCTTATATTCCTACCCTTTAACAAAGGGAAGAAATTCTCCATTAATTCTCGTGATACATAACTCAGACTTTAAAATAAAAGAGTATGACCTTTTTTAACATGATTCTTTGTAGCACACACAGGTTTTGTATGTGTTCATGATTTCGATTAACATAATTATTATTGCCTTCTCTAATGTACCTTTTTTTTCAAAGCACCCACCGGTACTGCACACCATGGAAAGAAAATTGTGGTTCTACAATGATTTCATATTCAAAACTATTTAAAAAAAATACTGAATCCTTGTTCATGAAAAGATGTTAAAATAAAAATGCAAACTTACCTCAAGATCTCTCAGGTTAGGAAGGTCTAATTCTTTTGCTAATAGAGTATATGGAATGCACTGAAAGGAGGACACAAATAGAAGACAGATGAAAGAGACATTTCATAGTTTTAACAACTTTTTAATGGATTCATTTACTATATATGGATCGTATTCTCAGAAACATTCATGAATTCATTTCTTTTGATCTTCTAAGTAAAATAGAGACTTTTGTAAAATAACTAACAATGTATTATTCAGCAGATGAACAAATTTATTTTTCACGGATTGTTAAAGGCATGAAAACAATTTTTACATATTCATCTCTAAACAAAAAAAAAATCAGGATATTTTTTTAAAAGGTATACTTTCTATATTTGATAAAAAAAGTCTATTTTATATCCACGCTAATAATAGAATGTCATGCAGATTTGATGCTGAAAAAAAAACAAGAGAAAATGACGGAAAAACAATTTAGATTTTTACAACTGATAAATGCCGTCTGGATTTTTAAAAAGTCAAACAAACTTTTTGTTTGGTTGCTATTGACACGAGTGTAAGATGCCGCAATTTGAGAAGTTGGAAGGGTGTGATTTCCGGTAACAAATCCTTTTTTGCTGAAATGAAAAAAAAAAAGTTAATATAAAGAGCGAAAAGTAAAAACAATTTAGCAATTACAGAAAGAGAAATAATTCCTTATAGATTTTTTTTAAAAATGACTACATCCCACTCTACCGTAAAGACTGACAAACATATGCACGGGTTAGAAGTTTATGTTCGGAACACCCTCCCCCTGACTAGAGAACATAGGTTAGAATCAGATGACCAAGACTACATGTGCTTTAGATTGACTTTACATCACAGCATCAGTTACTTATATTTCTTATACCGTTCCCCGTCGACCCAGGACTGTACTCTGCTAAACTCTGTCTCTGAAAGCTTAGATAGAGCACTCTTAATTGACTCGAATGCCCAGATACATGTATTTGGGGATTTTAATGCCCACCACCACTACTGGTTGAGATTCTCCAGCCTTACTGACGCAGTCGGCAACTCTACGTATAATTTCTCCCTCTCTCAGACTGTCGATTTTCCGATCCGCATCCCCTATCGAGTAGACTAACAAGCCTCACAAGCTTCTCAGAGAGAAAGAGAAAGTAAAGAAAGAGAGAAAGTAAAGAGAGAGTAAAGAGAAAGTAAAGAGATAGTAAAGAGAAAGTAAAGAGAGAGAGAGAAAGTAAAGAGAGAGAGACAGCGAGAAAAAGAGAGAGAAAAAGAGACAGAGTGAGAAAAAGAGAGAGAGAGAGAGCGAGAAAAAAAGAGAGAGAGAGCGAGAAAAAAAGAGAGAGAGAGCGAGAAAAAGAGAGAAAAAGAGAGAGAGAGCGAGAAAAAGAGAGAGAGAGAGCGAGAAAAAGGGAACGAGTGAGAAAAAGAGAGAGAGAGAGCAAGAAAAAGAGAGAGAGAGAGAGAGCGAGAAAAAGAGAGAGAGCGAGAAAAAGAGAGAGAGAGCGAGAAAAAGAGAGAGAGAGCGAGAAAAAGAGAGAGAGAGCGAGAAATAGAGAGAGAGAGCGAGAAAAAGAGAGCGAGAGAGAGAGAGAGCGAGAAAGAGAGCAGGAAAAACAGAGAGAGCGAGAAAAAGAGAGAGACGAAAAAAAGAGAGAGCGAGCGAGAAAAAGAGAGAGAGAGCAATAAACAGAGAGAGCGGGCGAGAAAAAGAGAGAGCGAGCGAGAAAAGAGAGAGAGAAAGAGCAAGAAAAAGAGAGAGAGAGCAGGAAAAAGAGAGAGAGAGCAAGAAAAAGAGAGAGAGAGCAAGAAAAAGAGAGAGAGAGCAATAAACAGAGAGAGCGAGCGAGAAAAAGAGAGAGCGAGAGCGAGAAAAAGAGAGAGAGCGAGAAAAAGAGAGAGAGAGAGCGAGAAAGAGGGAACGAGTGAGAAAAAAAGAGAGAGAGAGAGAGAGAGAGAGCGAGAAAACGAGAGAGAGCGAGAAAAAGAGAGAGCGAGAGCGAGAAAAAGAGAGCGAGAGCGAGAAAAAGAGAGCGAGAGCGAGAAAAAGAGAGAGAGAGCGAGAAAGAGAGAGCGAGAAAAAGAGAGAGAGAGCGAGAAAGAGAGAGCGAGAAAAAGAGAGAGAAAGAAATAGAGAGAGAGAGCGAGCGAGAAAGAGAGCAGGAAAAAGAGAGAGAGCGAGAAAAAGAGAGAGAGCGAAAAAAAGAGAGAGAGCGAAAAAAAGAGAGAGAGCGAAAAAAAGAGAGAGCGAGCGAGAAAAAGAGAGAGAGAGCAATAAACAGAGAGAGCGAGCGAGAAAAAGAGAGAGCGAGCGACAAAAGAGAGAGAGAGAGAGCAAGAAAAAGAGAGAGAGAGCAAGAAAAAAGAGAGAGAGAGCAAGAAAAAGAGAGATAGAGCGAGAAAAAGAGAGAGAGAGCAATAAACAGAGAGAGCGAGCGAGAAAAAGAGAGAGCGAGCGAGAAAAGAGAGAGAGAGAAAGCGAGAAAGAGAGAGAGAGAGCGAGAAAGAGAGAGAGAGAGAGCGAGAAAGAGAGAGAGAGAGAGCGAGAAAGAGAGAGAGAGCGAGAAAGAGAGAGAGAGCGAGAAAAAGAGAGAGAGCGAGAAAAAGAGAGAGAGAGCAATAAAAAGAGAGAGATAAAAAGAGAGAGAGAAAAAGAGATAGAGAAAAAGAGAGAGAGAGAGCAGGAAAAAGAGAGAGAGAGAGAGAGCAGGAAAAAAAGGGAGCGAGAAAGAGAGTGAGAGAAATAGAGAGAGAGCGAGAAAAAGAGAGTGAGAGAGCGAAAAAAAGAGAGTGAGAGAGCGAGAAAAAGAGAGTGAGAGAGCGAGAAAAAGAGAGTGAGAGAGCGAGAAAAAGAGAGTGAGAGAGCGAGAAAAAGAGAGAGCGAGAAAAAGAGAGACAGAGAGCGAGAAAAAGAGAGACAGAAAGAGAAAAAGAGAGAGCTAGAGAAAGAGAGAGCGAGAAAAAGAGAGAGAGAGAGAAAAAGAGAGAGAGAGCGCGAGAAAAAGAGAGAGAGCGCAGGTAAAAGAGAGAGAGAGCGCGAGAAAAAGAGAGAGAGAGAGCGCGAGAAAAAGAGAGCGCGAGAAAAAGAGAGCGCGAGAAAAAGAGAGCGCGAGAAAAAGAGAGAGAGAGAGAGCGCGAGAAAAAGAGAGAGAGAGAGCGCGCGAGAAAAAGAGAGAGAGAGAGCGCGCGAGAAAAAGAGAGCGCGCGAGAAAAAGAGAGAGAGCGCGCGAGAAAAAGAGAGAGAGAGCGCGCGAGAAAAAGAGAGAGAGAGCGCGCGAGAAAAAGAGAGAGAGTGAGCGCGAGAAAAAGAGAGAGAGTGAGCGCGAGAAAAAGAGAGAGAGAGAAAAAGACAGAGAGAGAAAAAGAGAGAGAGAGCGAGAAAAAGAGAGAGCGAGCGAGAAAAAGAGAGAGCGAGCGAGAAAAAGAGAGAGCGAGCGAGAAAAAGAGAGAGCGAGCGAGAAAAAGAGAGCGAGAAAAAGAGAGCGAGAAAAAGAGAGCCGGAAAGAGAGAGAGAGCGAGAAAGAGAGCGAAGAAGGGAAAGAGAGCGAGAAAAAGAGAGAGAGAGCGAGAAAAGAGAGCGAGAGAGCGAGAAAAGAGAGCGAGAGAAAGAGCGAGAAAAAGAGAGCGAGAAAAATAGAGAGAAAAAGAGAGAGAGAAAAAGAGAGTCAGAGCGAGAAAAAGAGAGAGAGAGCAAGAAAAAGAGATAGAGAGCAACAAAGAGAGAGAGAGCGAGCGAGAAAAAGAGAGAGAGAGCAAGAAAGAGAGAGAGCGAGCGAGAAAAAGAGAGCGATAAAAAGAGAGAGAGAGAGCGATAAAGAGAGAGAGAGCGATAAAGAGAGAGAGATAAAAAGAGAGAGAGAGCGATAAAAAGAGAGAGAGAGCGAGAAAGAGAAAGAGCGAGCGAGAAAAAGAGAGAGAGAAAAAGAGAGCGAGAAAAAGAGAGAGAGAGCGATAAAAAGAGAGAGAGAGCGATAAAAAGAGAGAGAGAGCGATAAAAAGAGAGAGAGAGAGCGAGAAAGAGAGAGAGCGAGCGAGAAAAAGAGGGCGAGAAAAAGAGAGAGAGAGAGCGAGAAAAAGAGAGAGAGAGAGCGAGAAAAAGAGAGAGAGAGAGAGAGCGAGAAAAAGAGAGAGAGAGCGATAAAAAGGGAGAGAGAGCGATAAAAAGGGAGAGAGAGCGAGAAAAAGTGAGAGCGAGCGAGAAAAAGAGAGAGCGAGCGAGAAAAAGAGAGAGCGAGCGAGAAAAAGAGAGAGCGAGCGAGAAAAAGAGAGAGCGAGCGAGAAAAAGAGAGAGCGAGTAGGAAAAAGAGAGAGCGAGCGAGAAAGAGAGAGAGCGAGAAAAAGAGAGAGAGCGAGCGAGAAAAAGAGAGAGAGCGAGCGAGAAAAAGAGAGAGAGCGAGAAAAAGAGAGAGAGAGAGAGCGAGAAAAAGAGAGAGAGAGCGAGAAAAAGAGAGAGAGAGAGAGCGAGCGAGAAAAAGAGAGAGAGAGAGCGAGAAAAAGAGAGAGAGAGAGCGAGAAAAAGAGAGAGAGAGAGCGAGAAAAAGAGAGAGAGAGAGAGCGAGAAAAAGAGAGAGAGAGAGCGAGAAAAAGAGAGAGAGAGAGAGCGAGAAAAAGAGAGAGAGAGAGCGAGAAAAAGAGAGAAAAAGAGAGAGAGAGAGAGAAAAAGAGAGAGAGAGAGAGTGAGAAAAAGGGAGAGAGCGAAAAAGGGAGAGCGAGCGAGAAAAAGAGAGAGCGAGCGAGAAAAAGAGAGAGCGAGCGAGAAAAAGAGAGAGCGAGCGAGAAAAAGAGAGAGCGAGCGAGAAAAAGAGAGAGCGAGCGAGAAAAAGAGAGAGAGCGAGAAAAAGAGAGAGAGCGAGAAAAAGAGAGAGAGCGAGAGAAAGAGAGAGAGCGAGAGAAAGGGAAGGAGCGAGAGAAAGGGAAGGAGCGAGAAAAAGGGAAGGAGCGAGAAAGAGAGAGCGAGAGAGAAAAAGAGAGAGCGAGAGAGAAAAAGAGAGAGCGAGCGAGAAAGAGAGAGAGCGAGCGAGAAAGAGAGAGAGCAAGCGAGAAAAAGAGAGAGAGAGCGAGCGAGAAAAAGAGAGAGAGAGCGAGCGAGAAAAAGAGAGAGAGAGCGAGCGAGAAAAAGAGAGAGAGAGCGAGAAAAAGAGAGAGAGCGAGAAAAAGAGAGAGAGCGAGAAAAAGAGAGAGAGCAAGAGAGAAAAAGAGAGAGAGCAAGAGAGAAAAAGAGAGAGAGCGAGAGAGAAAAAGAGAGAGAGCAAGAGAGAAAAAGAGAGAGAGCAAGAGAGAAAAAGAGAGAGAGCAAGAGAGAAAAAGAGAGAGAGCGAGAGAGAAAAAGAGAGAGAGCGAGAGAGAAAAAGAGAGAGAGAGAGAGAGAGAGAGAGAGAAAAAGAGTGAGAGAGAAAATTAAAAGAAAAAGACTCTGCTGTTGCTACTATTATAATGCCGGTCAATTAAGTGAAGGGGCTTATGTGTTTACATGTGCATTACGCAGTAAAGGTGGAGGGGAAGAAGCCATGTATATACATATGTTGTTTTCTACTTTTGTAAACTTAAAATTAATAAAAACTGTATATTACATATGTCTCTTTTTTATTGTTAAGCCATTTATGATGTTAAATTAGATCGATATTAATCCTATTGATTATTATTGGAGAAACCTTGCTTTATCAAATGGTATCGAAAACAATTTTTTTTAATTAAATTTCTGTCAAATTTTATTCACTGAAGTTTTTAATTTGGAAATTTTTTATGAAAATTAACTTAAAATTCTATACTTCGCCCATCAAATTGAAGAATAATCTATCTTTCTTTTATAAAATACAATGATTTTTCAAAGTGGATTAACTAAGATTTTGAATGGCACAGACGTTAAAAAACGGGGCTAAAAAATTATTGTTGAAAAAGAACCTGTATTTTGCTTTCGTGGACCTAGAGAAAGCTTTTGACAGATTGTTAAGAGGGGTTTGTCTGGTGGGCTTTGCATAAACTTGGGGCAAATGAGTAGTTGATGAAGGTTGTTCAAAAAATGTATAGAAATGCTCAAAGTCATGTTAAAATTAACAGCACATCAGGGTTCTGTACTGAGTCCATCGCTTTTGATTTGTATCTTAGAAGCATTGTCCAGGGAGTTTTGTATGGGTTATCCAGACGAGATGCTGTATGCTGATGATTTAGTAATTGTCTGTGAAAACCTTGGAGGAATGCTATGGAAAGTAAAGGTCTGAGAGTGAATGTTACCAAGACCAAAATGATGATCAGTAGTTGTAGTGTTGGAAAGCTCCCAAAAGGAGGAAAGTTTTCCTGCTCAGTTTGTAGAAAGGGAGTCGTGTGCAATCCAATTTTTTGTGGTACTTGTAAACATTGGGTACATAAGAAGTGCAGAGGAATTACAGATAGGTTGAGAGAGGATAAAAAGTTTGTGTGCAAGAAGTGTAAGACAATGAAGATGGATGAGAATTCAGATGTGGACAAAGTATATGTGGATGGTGAAGCTATTGAGGTTGGTGAGAAGTTTTGTTATTTTGGTGATGCCATTGGAGCACAGGATGGAGAAGGTATTAGTGTGATTGCAAGAGTTATGAGTGGATGGAGTATGTTCGAGGAACTTCTGCCATTATTAAACAGCAGAGCGTTACCATTGTCAACCAAAGGAAGAGTATCAGAATGCAGAGTGATGTATGGAAGTGAAACTTGGCTGGCTAGGGTTGATGACATGCATTGCATGGAGAGAAATGATATGAGAACGATATAATGGATGTGTAATGTGAGTCTTAAAGACAGGCTTAGATTTGATGACATCATAGGAAGATTAAATCTGGACAGTATAGGAAGACTTTTATGGTATTGGCCACGTTGAAAGAATGGATGAGAGTGGATGAGTTATGGTTCAGTTCACAGGGGGGAAAGCCAAGAAAAAACATGGGAGGAAGTGATAAAAATGGACTTGAGAGACAGATAAATAAAGAGCTGGCCAGAGATAGGTTACTTTGAAAGTCAATTTCTTAAAGCTGTTCACCGCATGCCAGTATGTAAAATAGACGTTAAACCGATGACGATAATGATTTCCGATGCAATTTAGTACATTTCATTATAATGAAATTACATTAAATATAATAATTTCATGCCATACAATGGAAATACAACGTATATTCATCTGGAGACTTACCTTGGTAATCATTATATGTTCCATAAGCAAAAAGATTAAAAAGTCTAAAATATGAAACAGTTTGTTCATCGTGTTCTAACTGAAAAGAAAACAAATAAATGAGCATAAGTAAAAAAAAAAAGCAAAACCAAAATAAAAAAAAGATTATAGATAAGTAGAAAAGGTAGAATTTATTACATTTAATTTTAAAATAAATTAGTTGCTTTTAATTTTTGAAGCATTTGAAATTCATTCAAATTTGTCAGTTATAATTTTTGTTAAAGATTTTAGCTGAAGTTGTCTGCCCATATGATTCTCACCATCAAACAAGGCTTTTATGGATATTTTAAATTTAAAGAGATCTATTTTTTTTTTCAAATTTACCACCCAGGCAATATTTCAATGAGTTATCTTATAAAAATGGCATTTTTTTTAGGCCAATCATTACAATAAAAACAAAGCAAGAAGTTTATGGCTTAATCGTTAATCTTTCAAATCAATTCAGACATTATCATAGTAATCACCATAACTTCTAAAATCAAAATACTAGCTATTTTGTAATATCTCATGGTCTTCTTGTGATTCTTGCAGAAACAAAAGAAATTGGTAAAAACAAGTTTTATCAGAATAAACTTACTGTGAATTAAATTCTAACCTAACTTCTGGAAACAAAACAATTTTGAAACTGTCATTTAAAAGAATTTTAATTGCAGGACCAGTTTGTGATTGTCAAAAACATTTTTGAATACCATATTCGAAATTCTTCTTTTTCTTCATCATCCGATTTATTTTTGAACAGGCCTTTGATTAGTCTTCTATAACAGGCTCTTTTCAGTCTTCATTGAAGTCTTCCATTCCAGGCTCGGCAGTTGTGAGGATCTAAGTTTGTAATCCCCAGGGTTGCATGATCACGTTTACACAGCTCATCCCAAGAAAGCTTTGGTCTTCCAGCCTGCCAACTTGATGCAATGGACATGTTTCTGACCCGGGAGATCCAGCTGGAGCTTCACTCGACATTTGAAATTGAAATTGAAAATTATTTGTTGTACTTACCTCTTGGATATTAGGCATATCAAGGAGTTCCCCAAATACATAGACTCCAGGATGCTCTAATACTTGCTGGATAAGTTTCACTGCATCCAGTCCTTTCGCTGTACTGGCCTCAGCTACAAATGGTTCCAACCGATTGACATGGGTCTTCTCAGTCATTTTGATTAATGCACTAGAAAGAGACACACGGTCATTCAAAGAGATCAGTAATTTAAAAAAATAGTCACCAGATTTTTTTTTTTTCCTTTTCAGAAGAGGGTTGAAGATATGTGTTACATGGAAAGAAATGATATGTAATGTGAGTCTTAAGGACAGGCTTAGATCTAATGATCTCAGAGGAAGATTAAATCTAGACAGTATAGGGAGAAGTGTGCAGAACAGGAAACTTTGTAGTTGAGAGAATGGATGAGAGTTCTTGGGTTAGTAGATTTAGAACAGTTGACAGGAGGGCTCAAGGAAAATGTGAAAGGAAGTGATAAAGATTAATTTGAGAAAAACCTGGTCAGAGATAGGTTAGTTTGAAAGCCAATTTCTAAAAGCCATCCAACACATGTCAACATGTAAAAGACATTAAATCGAATATGATGATTATTATTAGAATTCTTTTCTGCATTGGTGGGATTTGCTTAACTGTATATAAAATAGTTGGTGCTTCTTAAGTATAACGGTCCCTAGAAATATTGGTGCTTCTTAAGTATAACGGTCCGAAGAAATATTGGTGTTTCGGGCCAAATTTTTTTTTTCCCTTGAACTTAAAATATTTCACAGGGTTGTGGGAGAGTGAAAAAAATGTTGTCGGGTTGGGGCGGGGGGGGGGGGGGGGGGGTTGCTGGAGAGATTAGGGGGTCGGGGAAAATTTTAGGGGTCAGGCCAAATTTTTTAGGGGTCGGGCCAAATTTTTATTTTTATTTTTATTTTTTTAACTTAAAATATTTCTCAGGGTTGTGGGAGAGTGAAAAAAAAGTTGGGGGGGGGGAATTTTAGGGGTCAGGCTAAATTTTTTAGGGGTCGGGCCAAATTTTTTTTTTTTTTTTTTGAACTTAAAATATTTCTCAGGGTTGCGGGGTGAAAAAAAAGATGGCTGGAAAGATTGAGAGGTCGGAGAAAATTTTAGGGGTCGGGCCAATTCTTTTTATTTTACATTTTTTTGAACTTAAAATATTTCTCAGGGTTGTGGGGGAGTGAAAAAAAAGTTGGGGCGGGGGGCTGGAGAGATTAGGGGGTCGGGGAAAATTTTAAGGGTCAGGCCGAACTTTTTAGGGGTCAGGCCAAATTTTTTTTGTTTTTTTTGTTTTGAACTCAAAATATTTCTCAGGGTAGGGGAAGAGTGAAAAATTAGTTGGGAGGGGGGGGGGCTGGAGAGATTGAGAGGTCGGGGAAAATTTCAGGGGTCAGGCCGAACTTTTTAGGGGTCAGGCTAAATTTTTTTTTTTTGAACTCAAAATATTTCTCATGGTTGGGGGGGAGTGAAAAATTAGTTGGGAGGGGGAGCTGGAGACTTAAAATATTTCTCAGGGATGGGGGAGAGTGAAGAACGAGTTGGGGGGCTGGAGAAATTGAGGGGTCGGGAGAAAATTTTAGGGGTCCGGCCGAACTTTTAAGGGGTCGGGCTAAATGTTTTTTAATTTTTTTTAACTTAAAATATTTCTCAGGGTTGGGGGGAATGCAGAAATAGTTGGGAAGGGAGGATGGCTGGAGAGAATGAGGGGTCGGGGAAAATGTAAAATTCACAGAGTAAGGTGATGGGAGTATTCCTGAATCTATAAACTAACCCCTGAGGGGTCCATGGGGCAGATTTCATCAGGAGGACTGTTTTCAGTTATTTTTCATGCTATTTTATAGTAATTTTAAAATCCTGAGTCATATTTTAATTTAATTACCTAATAATTTGAAATAACTTTAAATTTTATTTAACGTTTCTTAGCGCCAGGGACGCTCTAAATTTTTAGTTCTTTGGTATTGTTTTTTAAATAAGCGACAAACGCTAATCAAAGTATTGCTACTATTTTACGAAAGCAAATTATAGGAAATTACAACATGGCCGCCAGTGATTAAATCATTGCATTTAAATTCGATTTTAAAGTCTTGAAAAAAAAATAATAATTTTGTTTCGGGATCAAAAATACAATGTAAGTATAATTAATAACTTTCATCCAAAATGTTTGTTTACATAGCATATTTCTTTAAGAAAATCCAGTTACATAAAATACATATTTAGTAAAAAGAATTTATGTGAATTACATTATTATAAGTTTTTAATACATTTAAAACGATAAGAATCATATGGGGAAAAAAGAAAATAGAGGGTTGAAGGAGGGAGGGAAATAATGAGGACCAGGTAAAGAAAGACGGCTAAAGAAAGAAGAGAGATTGAAGTTTTTATATAAAGATGTTACACACACTCTTTAATTTCTACTACTTTGTTTTGTTTTTTTTATCGCCCCGGGCTACGCCGGGTAGCCCTGCTTCTATATAAATTGAATGTCTGTGTGTTTGTGTGTGTGTGTGTCCTATAGAAAAAAATGTTAGAGAATTATTCAGATCTTTTATTTTATTTACATTAATGTCTAGACTTTTTACAATTCGCAGCAGATAAGTTCAAAATTACATCATCTACACAAAATGACATCATACCTGATATTTTTTCAGCCAACCGATCACTTATACTTCTGGTAAGAATTTTGTTATTATCATGATTTACTTAACTAAATATACCAAATTCATATTTTGGCTTAATCTTTTATTTTGTAAGAATTCAAATCATCAGTTACTGTCTCCTTTCAAGTATATATTTTAAGTGATAATATTCTTACCTACATAACATAAATATTACTTAAATACAAACATCAAACTCTATTTTTCATATATATATATATATATATATATATATATATATATATTTATTTCTCCCAGTAGAAAATATACACATCTCAAATAAATAATAAATTACGCAGTAAATTTTAACCAATAATTTTAATACTACTTCCTTGCCTAATAAAACTAACAAAAAAAACTTTAACTCTCACTGCTAGGTATAATAATAAATATTCTTTTTCAATTTGTTAGATAATTTACTCCGACTCATGTTCTTTCTCTTTTTTTCTATCTTTATTCATTTAACGTCACCTTTCCCTTGTTCAAGGAGTCAGACATTTTTTGATATTTCGCAAGCTCATATTGCAGCTTCACTCTGTACGATCTTGTCCAATCACTTGCTTTTAAATCTTCCTTGGCCATCTAACCTTCCTGCTATTCAAGACCTACATGCTTCTACAATGGGTTATCCAGAATGTCAAACGCTCCACATAACTGTATCAGTCTAAACGATTTGTCCCATCTATGCAGGGTAAACCTAATGTGTCGGGTTAGGGCAGACTTCACATTGCAGATCCATGTAATCATGGATTTGTGATTATGCTGTAGTCACTACTCTATAACACCTGCTACTCTACAACATCACACTCCCAACACAGCTTATATATAACTTATAACAGATTTCTCATCCCATTGAGTATGTAGCCATCCTTCTCATCAGCCAAAGCTAATTACTGATCTTCAAGTGACCCGCCACATTGATTTTGTGATACTCAATATTTGATTCCATCCACAAATAAAATTCAAGCTTTTTTATCATAAAAATCAATGTTATTATACATTTTTCTATTATGTCTTCATTTTCAGTAGCTATGATACAGATGAATTTGCAGAAAATAATGTTATATTTTATGCATGAAACAGGTGGATCTTTTTGATTTATATCTTAAAAGTGGGGTAAAATTGTCAAATAATACTTCATTTTATTTTTATTATTTAAAGTATGAAAAAGAAACAGTCCCATAAGTATTTTAAATCCTTCTTTTGCATAAAATTTCATTATTTTTAATTAAATAAACCGACAAAGAGAAGGGAGATAATTCTGCAAAAATATTTTTAATATTTTATTTTTTAATAGAAAATATTTAGTAGCCATTAGGTGTATTTAGAGTTTCGACTTTTCTACTACGAAGCAAAATTAAATTTTGGGTCTTGATCCCAATCCTGGCATTATCGACCACCACCCCGGATTTATGGTTAATGTTTAAGTTAATGAGGAAATATCTTCATCAAGTTCTTGTATTTCAAAAAATTTTAAATAAAAATTACTTTTGACAGATTTATCTCCCTTGATGTAATTTTTAAATTTTGTGTCTGCAAAACTATCTAGAAATTTTAATCTAAATGAAAAAATCCGCCTTTAAATGATTTTGAAAACAATATGCACAAGTAAAGCATATGTGCTCCCCTCCCTCATGATAACTACTACTTGAATTAGGTAAACAACCATTAATCACAGTTTTTGTTAGATATTTGTGATGGTAACTAATGAATTTACTTTCAGATATTTGTGAAAAAGCAACATTTTTACAAATTTGAGGAGCATATTTTTTTTAGTCCTCCCCGGAGAGGGGGGGACAAAATGAAATTACCATGAATCTTAACTTTTGATGGATTCTAAAAAAAAAAATCATGAAGGATATTTGAGATATTAAAAAACTGGCAACAAAAGAAAAATTGCCATCTTTGGACAAACTTGAGTTTTCCCGGAAAATGTCAGGATCCATCAGTTTTCTGCATTCATGAAATATTTCCTAAAAAAAACTAATGAAGTAATTTTTTGAGAAAATAACTTCTGTCCAGCCTCAGATTGTATCTGTTTTATTAAAGGAAAAAAAATCCTTCTAGACTGAGGCAATTTTAATTTTGGTCCTAATCCAGAGTGTCCAACCATGTTAAAAAAAAATCAGATTTCAAATACGATGAAGATTCAAATATTAGCAAATAACGAACAGCAAAACAACATTGGCGGCGTCTTTAGATGTAAAAAAAAAATTTATTGACAAAATAAAAGATAAGTAATTAACAATTATTGTCCAGAAATAAATGTCCTGTTTCTTATGTTTTTTATTTGTTTTTAATTGTATGATGCAATATGGTTTTCAAATTTTGCAAAAGTAAAGAATTTCTCAAATTAAGTATAAGCTAATTAAATTAGTCTGGATGAAGAAAAAATATGTTGTTGCACATCGTTGTAAAAATAACATTTTTCTTTTAAATAATAATTTTTTAAAAATGTTATTTTTACAACAATATGCAACAACATTTGACATGAACTTTTGGGTAATGATTAATTCAGTTGTTTCTAAAATTAAAAGCTTTTTGTATTTGTCAGATAAAATGAGTAAAGTCTGGTGGAAAACTCAAGTTACATTAAACTTATATGAAAACTGAACCCCTCTCCTAAAATTTTAACAAGTATTTTGTTCAATTTATTCCTGGAAAGTTGGTGCTTCATAAAAACGGATAGTATTTCGAAGAATTAAAAAGAAAACGGTTTACAGTGAAAGAAAAAGTTATAGACACTTATCTTCAACAGCATCTGGTTCCGGGAGACAAATGTAAAAGCACCTTCTCCCTTGTGATTGTTTTTATTTAAATAAATATGGGATAGTCATGTGACCCTGGGGGGGGGGGAGTATATGTCATTGGTTGTATTATGAAAAGCGGTTTGTTTTTAGGGAGGTTTTTTTTTTGCTTCTGCTTTCTTTTACACTTGATTCCTATGGTTACGGTAGTTCCTAAATCTTTACCTAAGATTAATTTACTAAACCTCAGTGCATCGGACTTCTACCCTTAGATCGCAACCGAATGACAATCTGTCGCACTAGAGATCACAGTCCAAGAATGGTAATGTTTTCTTTCTCTCTCTGTCAGTTGCCATTGTTGCGTCAGGAGTAATTTCAGTTTGTTTTTGCTTCTTAGGACATCCTACTTCCCCTACATAACTAGGTCCTTTCCTTCTACCCTTTTGTAGCGTCCCTCACCAAGAATATGCTACACTTTGCAACAAACAGATTTTGCTTTTTCTGTATTGATGAATTCTTTGTACCAAATAGTCTTTGAACCGAACCTTCTTTACTAAAAAAGGGTGACACATAATGATTAATCTGACTCTAGAAAATCTGAAGATACTTGTACCTTTGGAAAAAGAAGTACTTCAATTACACAAGCAGGATATTCTTCATTGGTTGCAAGAACTTCTGCAGTTAGACAAGGATCTAATCAAGGGGATCCTCACCTGAAGAAGTTAGTGACATCATATCCAACAAGACCAGTGTGAACAGTTCTAACCTAGATGCCTCCCTACCAAGACAGGGGATTCACTCCCCATTAATAACATCGATTCCAACTTTGCAAACCCCTGTAGAGGTTGGTTATGAATCAACTAAACCTAAAATAACATGCCCTACCTTTGATGGACTTAGCAGAGCTAATAAATTCGCTCTGCGGGACCTTTTAGCCCGGTTTGAATTTTGTATAGCCAGAGTAAATAACGATTAATATTCCTCAAAACCTATGTGACAGGTCGACCCTTCAAGCTTATCTACCATTACTCTGAAAACGACAGGAACTTCAGCATCACATTAAATATCCTTAGGAAGGAGTATTGGGACAAGAAAATAGTACCACATACTCCTAAAGTTGATAAGTCTTATGACTCAAACAGGAATATCTTGCCTAAATCCAGTATGAACTGGGTGAATTGGACTCTGATTACGGTTATGGTTTTTTGGTGGAAGACTCAATCAGTGGATCTCTTGTAGCTCACATTATTTTTGAAAAGTTCCCAATGAAATTAGGGCCTAACACGCCTTATCCTAATTTGAGCTGCATTTTCCAATGTACCAATGATCTCATAAGGGCTCTACTCCGAATGCGACCGACCCCAATACCCAGAACAGATGTAGCTCCACGAATCCTGCTTGGTCAAGAATTGTGCTATGGGTTCAGTATTGGAAAGCTTCCATGTCAACCATGACATTGTGGATAAGGCTTACAAATTCTGTATTAGGAATAGTAATACAAACAGTCACCATAAAACATGCCCATTCAATTGAGGCGTCGCCGAGAGCTTGGGTTATGTGAACTTTGTAATGTTGCTAGCCATAATGGTAGCACATGCCTAGATGGTAAAGGATTTAAGTATCCGTGCAGAATTTGCAATTCTCATAGACATTGCTCTGCAATGTGCCCTCATTCTGGGTTCGATGAGACTGAATTAAACACCTGCATGAGAACTAGAACAGGATATATCACCTAAGATGAAGGTCACTATTAGGAGAGGTAATTACTCTGTTTCTATGAATTGTCTCAGGTCATTTTTACAGGGAGGTTCTGCATCGTCTGGAGTGTGATGCTCGGATAGTGGAGGATGTGGCATTTCATATTGTTACTTTTGTAGAAAGGAAGTACTGCCATTTCAAGCAGATAACAGCAGTCGTTAATTTGTTTCCGGGAGCTTTTCCACAGCTGCTGATTTTTATTGATAGTGAGTTAGACACAGAGTGCTCGAGTTACTGGTAGTTTGGGATAACCTCAGAGGGTTGAATTGTAAGTTGGCTACTGATATAACGAGTAGCTGTGTTCTTTGTGGGGCTTTGTAGGAGTAGATATGATTCAACATATGCTATTTGTAAGAGTGGTAAGGTGCTTAAATGGCACTGCCTGGCAGACCCCAGCTGGCATTATTCCCATTGGAAATACCAAACATTTCCTCTTTTACAACCTGAGAAGTCAAATTATTCAGAGATTATCAAGTATTTCTCGTGCTGATTCCCTTGTCAACAACTTGATGAATCCTTTTCTTCCTTTACCGACCTGTTCTCAGATATATTTGAGGATAGCAGAGTGGACAGAAATCTGAAGTGGATGTTTAGCCTCAAATCCCTGGGCCACCCTGATGTGGAATCAGTATCTGATTATGACAATTTGAAAATTGAAGAATTAATGAAAAACACCACTTTACAGGATGGACATTACTTGGTTAAGTTGCCATGGCACAAGTCCAGTCTAACCACCACATACCACTTAAGGTCCTGAACAGTGTAGTACATAATTTTAAGAAGAAATGCTTGCATGAGGAATATGTAAAGGTCTTTGAGGACAAAAAAAAGAAGGGATAATAGAACCTTTAGAATGTTCCCCTGAAGAATATAAACATGTGTGGGTTCCTCATAGGCCAGTGTTCAAGGATGAGGGTACGACCATGACTAAGATTCAACCAGTCTTTAACTGTTCATTTAAACTAGGAATTCTGTGTCTCTAAATGATGATGCTTATGCTGGGGTCAATCTGCTTAATTTGACTCTGCTCTTCAGAACAAACATGTTTTCTTAGCAGACATCCGGAAGGCATTCTTGATGATTTGTTTATCTGACGACTCTGATAAAATGAATTCTGTTTTTTTCTGAAAACATTTTTTTTTTAAGTGTTACCACTATGCAACTATCATACTTGGGTTTAGTGCAAGTCCATTTATCATAAGTTGTATATTGAAATACCATGCAAGACATTATCCTTTGGACGATTGCACTGGAATGCTACAATCTAACTTTTATGTGGATAACCTAAGAAGGACTAGCAACTCCTTGAATGAATTGACAGACGCAAGCAGTAGAGAGATTGTAAGAAGGAGGATTCATACTCTAATCTTGCAACTAATAATACAGGTTTACAAGAGTTAATGAGGGGAAATGGTACTCTTGTGAGTCACCGCTATCTTTGGGAGGTGTTGGATTATCGTTATAGTCCTCTGGATAATACCATCATATTGCTCCCTATTATTGCAACCATGATGTGGGGACTAAGAGGCATATACTGTCTGAAGCATCAAAGATATTTGACCCTTTCCTATTATGTTTGCCAGTGTCTATACAAATTGGATTGAGGTTGTGCCAAGTGAACTTCAGTCCCAATGGGCGATCATTGCCCATGAATTGTCGGAACTCAGTTCTGTCACTTTTCTAAGAAGAAATTCTTGAAGGAAGAGGTTGAATTGTTTTTATTCTGTGATGCCTCTAAAAAAGCATATTGGTTTGCAGCTTATGCAATTCAAGGAATTTCATCTTATTTTTTTTCCAAGGGAATGGTGGCACCTCTTAAATCAAAAAGTTTACCAACTCTGGAGCATTGTTGAAAGTCTATTCAAATGTGAAATTCAATAAAATATTTATTGCAGTTGATGGACAGATTGTGTTATCCTGGTTGGTCACAAAACAACAACAAAAATATTTTTGCTAAAAATAGCTAAAGGACATTGCGCAATGGGAGGCTAAACTGATGCTGAAATATCATGTGTCCATTAAATATAAATATGTACCTGCTGACCTTATCACTAGGGGTATCCCTACCACCAAACTGAAGACTAATTTGGAATATTCGATCTTTCGATCATCTTGGATGAGGAACCAACCGATTTCTTGGCCTGAAAATGGCTTAAATCGCTAGAGCCCAGAGAGTAAAAGGATTGTATCTTCAATGGTTTGTGCTATCTCCCATGACCAGGTTGGTTGTACAATATGACAAGTATTCATCACTGTTCAAATTGTTGAATGTCACAGCCAGTGTGGTCAAGTTCATTAGTAAGTTGAGGAAGAGAGATTTAACCTCTGCTAAGACAGCTCGAACGCACTTGATTAAAGTGATGCAGAGACAATCTTTCTCGAAGGAATTGGAATAATTCAGGGAGGTCCATATAACAGAGTGAGTCGCCTGAACCTTTTTGGGACAAGAAGGAGTTAATTCAATCCAAGGGCAAATGGGAAAAGTCTTTGTATACGAGTGTGAGATAGTTAATCCACCAGCTTACCAGTCTCATTGTATTGGACTGCCACCACCAGGGAAAACATCTGGGTGTTTCGATTACCTTAAATAAAGTAAAGTTACCTCAGAGTAGGCAGGCTGTAAAGGTTTTATCAGGGTGCTTCTTGTGCCAGAAATTCAGCTCAATCCCATTTATCTACTCAAATATGACCAATTTACCAAAACATTGGGTTAATCTGATAATACACTCTTTTACACACAGGGGTAAACTATATGGGTCATTGGTGGATCCTGAGGTGAAGAAAGGGCGAAGATGTACATTCTGGTCTTCACTTGTTTGGAGGTGTGGTCAGTGCATCTGTAACTGAGTGAAGAATGCCTGGCCATTCATTTCTAATAGCTTTAATTAGATTTTCATACCTTTACGGCACCAGCTGAGGAAAGTTTGTGCTGCCAGAATTGCCTCAACCGGGACCATCAATCAATTCCGATTTGTCACAGAATGATTCATTAAATGAGGATGTGTTTGACCAGATGATGGTAGTCTGATGATACGCTGTGATGGGTGCAATAACTGGTACTATTTCAATTATATAGGCATACAGCCCCCTCCCTCCGGAAGGTGACAATTGGTAGTTGGAATTACCTAAATTTTAGGGACTAATAGTCAACCCTGAAAAAAAAATTTATTTATGAGTTAACTGTCTCCCCTTTTCTTTCTTCTTTAAAATTTATTTGAGATGGAAGTGTGTAAAAAAAAAGTTATAATACTTATTTCAACAACTTCTGGTTTAGAAAGACAAATGTAAAAGCACCTTTCTCCCTTGTGATTGTTTTTATAGGGAGAGGTACATGTATGTTAATAGTATCATAAAAGACGGCTTGTTTTGGCGAGGGTTTTTCTTTTTGTTGTTGTTGCTTATTCTTTCTTTTACACTTGATTCCTACGGTAACGGTAGTTCCTAAATCGTTACCAAAGATTAATTTACTAGACATGAGTGCAGGCGACTTCTATCCTATAGGCCGCAACCGAACGGCAATCTGTTGCAATAGACATCACAGTCCAAGAAAGCTAAGGTGTCTTCTCTTTCTCTGCCAGTTGCCATTGTTGCGTTCCACATTAAGAATATGCTACAACAGAGAGCGTCATAATGTTATTACTTATTAGTCAAATTGTCATTTTACTGTCAATGATATTTAAAAATTCGGTATTTAACCTCTACAGAATTTAAAGTTGGTTTGTTCGTTCAAATTCTATAGAAGCACCAAAAATTTGGTGCTTCTATAGAATTGTAACCGAACCAACCCGACTTCTGTCGAACTAAACCTAAAACTTAGTTTAGTGTTAGGTTAGGGTTATGGTTTAAAAAAAAGAAAAAAAGAAAAGATGTTCGGTTCAAATACTGTAGAAGTACCAAAAATTCAGTTTAAAGAAAGCACATTTATTTTTCTTGAAATTGTTAAAACTAGTTCGAATTGAGAAAATCAATGACAATAATAATCATAAAACAATATTCGGGAATCTTTAATAATAGCCCTACAACTCGCGAGTCGGGTTGAAAAAAAGTTGTAGAACGTAGTCAAAAAAATGAATATGCAACAAATAAATGCGACGTACGTAGACACTGGAGATTTTCCTAGTTATCTATTCCATTTGTTTGTATGTTTACGTAGGATAAATGGCTTTTTATTAGACATGAAAAAAAAAAACTTTTTTTTCGCCAACAAAATGTTGACTTAATAAAGATGGCGTGGTGTGTTTTTTTTTTTACCGGGAGTCATAATGAAAGCAGCGTTTTTTTTTTGTTTTTTTTTGTTCTTTTGCTTTACTGAAATATGAAAAATTGGGGTTCGGTTTAGGGTTAGGTTAGGGTATAGAATTTTTTACAGAAACAACAGGAGAAAAAAAAACATTACGGTGTGACGAATGAAAATAAGGTATTTATTTACTATCCATTCCCAGCGTAGTTTACCACTTAAAAAAGTTCAAATCCTACTTATTTTGTGCAAATACATTTAAACAGCCTAAAAAACATCCGCAAAGAAGGAATTAAAAAAAAAAAAAATATTTAAGATTTTAGCGTGGGGGATCACTTTCCTTTATAAATTTAACGTAAAATGAGCACCCATTTCCTGGCCACTTAACATTTAACGAGACATGTAACCGACTTGAGTTTCTAATTCGAGACTGGAGATTTTCCTAGTTAGCTATTCCATTTGTTTTTATTTTTACGTAGGATAAATGGTTTTTCATTAGACATGAAAAAAAAAAATTCTGGGCACGGATATTTACAGCAAAAACATGGCGTCGACAGTCTTGTTTTGTTAGCCTCGTTTCGGGTTCTCGTTGTCAAGTCTGTTTTTTTTTACCGGGACTAATAATCAAAGCGACGTTTGTTTTTTTTAACGATCAGGGCTAGGGTTAGGGCTGGAGTTAGAGTTAGGGTTAGGGCTGGAGTTAGCGTTAGGGTTAGGGCTGGGGTTGGAGTTAGGGTTAGGGTTGGGGTTAGGGTTAGGGTTAGGGCTGGAGTTAGGGTTAGGGTTAGGGCTGGAGTTAGGGTTAGGGTTAGGGCTGGAGTTAGGGTTAGGGTTAGGGCTGGAGTTAGAGTTAGGGTTAGGGCTGGAGTTAGAGTTAGGGTTAGGGCTGGAGTTAGAGTTAGGGTTAGGGCTGGAGTTAGGAGTTAGGGTTAGGGCTGGAGTTAGAGTTAGGGTTAGGGCTGGAGTTAGAGTTAGGGTTAGGGCTGGAGTTAGAGTTAGGGTTAGGGCTGGAGTTAGAGTTAGGGTTAGGGCTGGAGTTAGAGTTAGGGTTAGGGCTGGAGTTAGAGTTAGGGTTAGGGCTGGAGTTAGAGTTAGGGTTAGGGCTGGAGTTAGAGTTAGGGTTAGGGCTGGAGTTAGAGTTAGGGTTAGGGCTGGAGTTAGAGTTAGGGTTAGGGCTGGAGTTAGAGTTAGGGTTAGGGCTGGAGTTAGAGTTAGGGTTAGGGCTGGAGTTAGAGTTAGGGTTAGGGCTGGAGTTAGAGTTAGGGTTAGGGCTGGAGTTAGAGTTAGGGTTAGGGCTGGAGTTAGAGTTAGGGTTAGGGCTGGAGTTAGAGTTAGGGTTAGGGCTGGAGTTAGAGTTAGGGTTAGGGCTGGAGTTAGAGTTAGGGTTAGGGCTGGAGTTAGAGTTAGGGTTAGGGCTGGAGTTAGAGTTAGGGTTAGGGCTGGAGTTAGAGTTAGGGTTAGGGCTGGAGTTAGAGTTAGGGTTAGGGCTGGAGTTAGAGTTAGGGTTAGGGCTGGAGTTAGAGTTAGGGTTAGGGCTGGAGTTAGAGTTAGGGTTAGGGCTGGAGTTAGAGTTAGGGTTAGGGCTGGAGTTAGAGTTAGGGTTAGGGCTGGAGTTAGAGTTAGGGTTAGGGCTGGAGTTAGAGTTAGGGTTAGGGCTGGAGTTAGAGTTAGGGTTAGGGCTGGAGTTAGAGTTAGGGTTAGGGCTGGAGTTAGAGTTAGGGTTAGGGCTGGAGTTAGAGTTAGGGTTAGGGCTGGAGTTAGAGTTAGGGTTAGGGCTGGAGTTAGAGTTAGGGTTAGGGCTGGAGTTAGAGTTAGGGTTAGGGCTGGAGTTAGAGTTAGGGTTAGGGCTGGAGTTAGAGTTAGGGTTAGGGCTGGAGTTAGAGTTAGGGTTAGGGCTGGAGTTAGAGTTAGGGTTAGGGCTGGAGTTAGAGTTAGGGTTAGGGCTGGAGTTAGAGTTAGGGTTAGGGCTGGAGTTAGAGTTAGGGTTAGGGCTGGAGTTAGAGTTAGGGTTAGGGCTGGAGTTAGAGTTAGGGTTAGGGCTGGAGTTAGAGTTAGGGTTAGGGCTGGAGTTAGAGTTAGGGTTAGGGCTGGAGTTAGAGTTAGGGTTAGGGCTGGAGTTAGAGTTAGGGTTAGGGCTGGAGTTAGAGTTAGGGTTAGGGCTGGAGTTAGAGTTAGGGTTAGGGCTGGAGTTAGAGTTAGGGTTAGGGCTGGAGTTAGAGTTAGGGTTAGGGCTGGAGTTAGAGTTAGGGTTAGGGCTGGAGTTAGAGTTAGGGTTAGGGCTGGAGTTAGAGTTAGGGTTAGGGCTGGAGTTAGAGTTAGGGTTAGGGCTGGAGTTAGAGTTAGGGTTAGGGCTGGAGTTAGAGTTAGGGTTAGGGCTGGAGTTAGAGTTAGGGTTAGGGCTGGAGTTAGAGTTAGGGTTAGGGCTGGAGTTAGAGTTAGGGTTAGGGCTGGAGTTAGGGTGGGTTTTTTTATTAAATAAACACGTAGAAATTTAGCCAATTTGAGGTGGGGGTATTTATTTATTAAAAACACGTAGAAATTTAGCCAATTTAGTTTTCTGGGTTTTTTTTAGGGGGGAACTCAAGTCAAAGTTTGCCCCCCCCCCCCCTCCAAAACAAACACGAAAATCTCTAAATTTTTACGTGTTTTTATTAAAAACTCAAGTCGGTTACATGTCTCGTTTGACGCTAACTGGCCAGAAAATGGGTGCTCATTTTACGTTAAATTTATAAAGGAAAGTGAACCCCCATTCTAAAATCTTAAATTTTTATTTTTTTTTATTCCTTCTTTGCGGATAGTTTTTTAGGCTGTTTAAATGTATTTGCACAAAAAAAGTAGAATTTGAACTTTTTTAAGGGGTAAACTGCGCTGGGAATGGATAGTAAAAATTTACCGAAAATAATATGTAAATAAAAGCACACTGACATGTAAATCAAAAGAAAATTATTTTATTCCTTTTGCTTAAAATGTAGTTTTGTTTTGTTCTTCTGCTTGGCTGAAAAATGCAAAAATTCCGCTTTGACTATGAGTCCCAGTAAAAAAAAAACAATCGAAACGAGAACGAGAGCGGCCATTAATTATTTTTTTTCACTTCACTTACGCTAAAACTATCAATTTATAAAAAATAGCACTTTTAACGGATTCTAATCATTAATAACTGTCACAGTTAACTTTGAAATTCAGTTTTATCGGCTACGGTAACTTTTATTTGTTGTATATTTGTTTTTTTAGCGTTTTCGTTGTAGGGCTATTCGTAAACATACCCCAATATTCATATTACTTGTGATAAAATAGTGATTTAAAAGATTTATTTTCTTTTAATTTTAACATTTTTAATCAAATGAAGCATAATACACACTGTAGCGATCAAAGTGTAATTACTGTTGTCTTCAGTCAGAGAAGTCCTTCTAGACTAAGGCAATTTTTAGTTTTGTCCCTTTTGGGAGGAAATGGATTTCCTTACATTAAAAAACGAACCGTGTGTCTAACTTTGCCCACGTGGGGGGGGGTAAATATGGACAACTGAAAGTTATATATTTAAAACAAACAAATTACTGTTTAAAGATATATATATATATATATACATCAAAACCTCACATTTAAAAACAGATTAAACATTTCATTAAAACATTTTTAATGTTCTACTCGTAAACAAAACTACCTTTGAGCATTGCTTGATTCTTGTGAGCATATTCAGGATGCGAAATGATAATGCTATAGAGAATTTAAAAGAAAAATTACTTACTGAAATTATACACAAACAATCAAACTGGAACAGAATTTTTGCGAGTTAATATTTCACTTCCGGTGAATTCTTCTCCGTTGCGCTGTAACGCATAAATCGCTGAATATTTCCGGTTTCGTTAGCTGCCTCTCCGCAACGCTATATTTTGGGAGTTCCGTACTGGAGTTATCTACCCATTAATTGAATTTTGCCGTTCCGTTGGCCAGGATTGTCAGATTGGCCTTTTTATGGCCAAATTTAGTAATTTTATATAAATATTTACTTGATAGTAATTATTAAAGAAAACGTTATAATTAAGTAACTTTAAACAGTTTTTATTTCAACACTTGTAGGCTTTTTTTTAAATTTTGGCCTTTTCTTTTTCGATGCAAATGTTTTTTTGGCACTTCTGCAGTTTAGCTGTCACTTATTGTCATCACAAATCGTAATTAAAGAGTTCCATTCATTCAACCGGAAGTGTTAGACTAAATTTTTTTTATCCCAAAATGTATCTGCGAAATACTGGTAGTTTAACAAAGTTTTATAAAAAAAAAACAAAAAAAAACAATATTGACTGTTTGTTGGATTTTCGTTTTAAATGATACATTTTCGTTTTAAAAATCACTGTTGACTATTTTGAGAAAGTTTCTATTCATTCAATAAAAAACATTTATTATTTTTATAAATTTTTACATTATTAAATAAAATATTTTCATATTCAATAAAGAAACATTGTTCGCTGTTATTATTGTTCGCTGAATTTGTCATTTTGGATGAAAAAAAAAATCTAATTCGGTTACTTCCGGTTCGTTGTCTGCCCCTACCTTCAAAAAAAGAAAGCAAATAAAGTGTGAGTGACAGCTAAACTGCAGAAGTGCCAAAAATTCACATTTGTTACATTGTTCGTTGAAAAAAGATTCTTTTTTTGGTACTGTTATAGATGACGCGCCTGATTTCCGTGACTTCGCGTCGACAACGATCGGGCATGTCGCGGAAGCGTCCGAGCGCTGACGGAATAATATAATTTTTTGGTAAATTTTTACTATCCATTCCCAGCGCAGTTTACCCCTTAAAAAAGTTCAAATTCTACTTTTTTTGTGCAAATACATTTAAACAGCCTAAAAAATACCCGTAAAGAAGGAATTAAAAAAAATAATTAAATATTTAAGATTTTAGAGTGGGGGTTCACTTTCCTTTATAAATTTAACGTAGAATGAGCACCCATTTCCTGGCCAGTTAGCGTCAAACGAGACATGTAACCGACTTGAGTTTTTAATAAAAACACGTAAAAATTTAGCGATTTTCGTGTTTGTTTTGGAGGGGGGTGGGCAAACTTTGACTTGAGCCCCCCCCCCCCCTCCAAAAAAAACAGAAAACTAAATTGGCTAAATTTCTACGTGTTTTTATTAAATAAATAAATACCCCCACCCATGCCCCACCCCAAATTGGCTAAATTTCTACGTGTTTATTTAATTAAAAAAAACCCACCCTAACTCCAGCCCTAACCCTAACTCTAACTCCAGCCCTAACCCTAACTCCAGCCCTAACCCTAACTCTAACTCCAGCCCTAACCCTAACCCTAACCCCAGCCCTAACCCCAGCCCTAACTCTAACTCCAGCCCTGATCGTTAAAAAAAAAAAAACGTCGCTTTGATTATGAGTCCCGGTAAAAAAAAAACAGACACACACACTTGACAACGAGAACCCGAAACGAGGCTAGCTAAACAAGACTGTCGACGCCATGTTTTTGCTGTTAAAATCCGTGCCCAGAATTTTTTTTTTCATGTCTAATGAAAAACCATTTATCCTACGTAAAAATAAAAACAAATGGAATAGCTAACTAGAAAAATCTCCAGTCTCGAATTAGAAACTCAAGTCGATTACATGTCTCGTTTAATGTTAAGTGGCCAGGAAATGGGTGCTCATTTTACGTTAAATTTATAAAGGAAAGTGATCCCCCACGCTAAAATCTTAAATATATATATTTTTTTAATTCCTTCTTTGCGGATGTTTTTTTTAGGTTGCTTAAATGTATTTGCACAAAAAAGTAGGAGTTGGACTTTTTTAAGTGGTAAACTACGCTGGGAATGGATAGTAAAAAAAATACCAATTTTTTTTTTCTTTCTTTTACCATATAAAAACATTGACAAAATCCCCCCCCCCCCCCCACCAAAAAAAACAAAACATTATTTTCACAAACAAAAAAATGATTTTAATATATGGATTTTTTCTTTGAATTTATTCGTCTTATATTACCGTCTGCCAGTCTTCGAGTTAGAGCTTGACAGTTTGAATGCAGGGATTGGCTATCGCTAAGAACGGGAGCCCTTAACCCTAACCCATTTTTCTTTCTTTGTTTTATGTTAGCAAGAAAAAAGAAAGAAAAACAGCAAAACAAATGAAAAAGAAAACATTGACACCTCCACCCCCCAAAAAAACTTTCTTTCCACACATTTGATTGGAAATGGTTCATTTGACCCCCCCCCCACACACACACACACACCCTACAGTTTGTTCGGTTTTTATCTTTTTATCTATGTATTTTTTCTTTGAATTCATTCGTCTTATATTATCGCCTGCAAGTCTTCCACTAACGCTTGGCGTTTTCGTCTCGGCAACTCTCGGGCGACCTGCCCGATCGGTGCCGACGCGAAGCCACGGAAATCAGGCGCGTCATCTATAACATTACCCTTTTTTTTAAATAAATTTATTCATTTATAAAAATCTCTTGTTTGTTTGTATTTGAAATTGCGATTGTCCGGTATTTTTTTCAGTGCGGGACATATTACCGGTGAAAATAGTATCACGTGATTTTTTTAGGACAGGGTTGCCAGATTGGCCTTTTTATGGCCAAATTTTGCGAATTTGGCCATTTATTTTAAAAGCAGTTTGGCATTCGAAAATTCTGTTTGGCCTTTTTTTTTAATTTGGCCTATTTCCAATTATTTTATATAAATATTTATTTGATATTACTATCAAATAAATATTTATATAAAATAATCGGGAAAAGACCAAAACGTAAAGAAAACGTAACTTTAAAGCTGTTTGTATTCCAAAACTTGTAGGCTTTTTTTTTAAATTTTGGCCTTTTCTTTTTTCTATTCATGGATTTGCATGAGAAAAATAGCTCCAGAGCCCAAAATTGACATAAATACATGGACGGTGGCACGGGGGGGGGGGGGGCGGGGCTCAAGCATGGCCACCGCTCGGTGGCCTTGGCTCAAGCCCCCTCACTTTTTGACTTGTGCCCCCCCCCCACACACTTTACGGTCATCAATAATTAAGTTGATATGCATGTGTTTAATTTTATCTAATTAGCTTATCTATTAATTGATTGTTGGTCTTATATTGTCATCATTACAATATAAGACCAACAATCAATTTTATCTCAAATTTGGCGAAAACCAAGCGAAATGGGTGAGTTTTTGTTAAAGGTCCCTATTCTATAATACCTATAGAATACGAACTTTCATTTTCTTCTCCAAAAAATTGACACCCCCGAAGCAAAACACGTGAAACTTGAATTAAACTGATTTTGGCATTTCTTTAGCTTAGCTGTGAATCACAATTTATTTGCTTTCTTTTTTTGAAGACAGCGGCAGATAACCGGAATAACAGAATTAGGAGTTTTTATACAAAATTTTTTTCTTTTCTTTTTTATATATAAAGTAGAGAGGATTTTTCCCCTGTACATATTTGCTTAAAAGGAAAATAACCCCATCCATCACAGGCTACTAAACTCATCAATTCATTACGCTTATTCACTTGAGCGTGTTATAGTAAATTTTAATTATTTTTCACCAACAAACACATTTGGCCCACCATCTACGACTCTCCGCCAAACCAACTCCATATAGGTGGTAGCAAAAACTTTTCTCCCTAACAATGGTGCATCCATTAACATACCGGTGATTTTTCGGATTGCATCGATACATTCTTTTTTGCGCATTGTTGAGGATCCGCATAATATCCAAAGTTATTCATTCCATCCTCTCTCCAGTCCTTCTGTCCACAGAACAACCGATACAGTATATTTTGAGCAAAGTCCAATGAACGCAATTTGAAGTAAAGAACAGAGAAACAATGCAAGTCTGCCTTGTTAATAAGCTTCCAACGAGCTATTCCAATACATACATTTATACTTTTATAGTTAATACATTTAAACTTTTATACTTTTTACTTTTGTACTTTATATGCACCTTGTCAGTTAATACTTTTAACTTTATGTATTCTCTATATTTGATAAACCAATTGATTCTTGAATTTTGTCATTTTTACTAGAAGCGACTTGCTGATATGTTTCAAATGAGCCATCAAGCAGTGTGAGAAAATCATTTTATGTCTAGATTAAGTCCAAAAAGGTGTATTTGGCCAAAAATGATCAAATATGGTAATTTGGGCCCAGGCCCCCCAAAATTGAAATTACTGTTTGTTCTTTTTTCACCAGAAGCTTCCAACAAGACCTCAACCACTATGTCATGTTTAAATTATGTCAAAAAAGGTATTTTGGGTCCAAAATTCCCTAATATGGTAGTTTGGGCCCAGACGCCAAAAAATTGAATTTTTTTTAATGTTTCTTTATTTATCACCAAGAGTATTCCATTCTGCTTCTAACGAGCCATCAACCACTACCATACGATCATTTAAAACCAAAATATGCCCCAAACAATGATTTTTTCCCCAATATGCCCAAGAGAATTCCATTCCGCTTCTAACGAGCTCTCAACCACTATCGGACGATCATTTTTAGTCAAGATATTGAATTTATTCCCATATTTGGCATTCTGGGCGCAATGTGGGCCGGACCCCCCCCCCCCCCCATCCCCCCACACACGCACACACTTTTTAGGAGACCCCCCACACACACGCACACTTTTATAACTGTCCCGCCGGACCTGAAATATCTGAACATTTGTTATTTAAGAAAAAAAAAAGCAGATATTTATCTTGTTCTAAGGGTCTCACTGAGGAGATCCCACTAACAGATTGGCCTTTTTTTGTGAACTATGATAACTATGTGTGTGTATATGTGTGTGTGTATATATCTGTGTGTGTATATATATATATATGTGTGTGTGTGCGTATGCATATATATATATATATTTTTAATATAGTTCACCCCAAACAAGACAGGCTGCCACTGTAGACGTAAGGGGCTACTGAGAAAAAAGGGTGACGGTTTGGGGGGGGGGTAGGGGGGTCAACCTAAATTAGGAGCTGCGCAGCGAGATGTCTGATTACATTAGTTTTAAATTTCTGCATGTCAGGAAAGCAGGGAGGGAGTTCCAGAGTTCAGCAGCATGAGGAAAGAGGCTTTGAAGTAGAAAGCTCTTCGACATCTGGGGACCTCCACAGTGTATGGATGGGATTTGGCAGATTGTCCGGTTGATCTAGTGAATTTACGTCGTGGGGATACCAGAGCAGCAAGATCATTGGAGCACAATCCATTGAAGTACTTGTAAAACAGGCACAAGGAAGCAACATTGCTGCGATGGGACAGGGGCTGGAGCTTGGTGGAAAGTGAAGGACCTATCAAGTTGGCAAGTCTTTTTTGGACTTTGTCTAAGAGGGAGAGACTAGTGGATGATGCCCCAGCCTAAATGTGGCAACAATACTCCATGCATGGAAGTTTACTGGCATGGTAGAGGGAGCCAACCTTCTTTGCAGTAGCCTTGGCAATGTTTTCAATGTATTTGTTCCAATTTATGTTATCTGTGAAAGTTAGGCCGAGGAGTTTGAATGATGAACTCTCGCGCAGGGTGCTATTTGCCATGACAATCGGTGGTTGGAGAGGCTTCTTGTAGTTATTGAAAGAAAGTAGCTTTGTCTTTCCGGCATTAAAAGTTACCATCCATTTTTTACCCCATTCCACTACAGACTGGAGGTTATTTTCTAAGGATTCAGCCATTGCCTCAGATATGTGCGTCAGTTTTGCCCACATGACGAGAGTAGAGCATGGTGTCGTCAGCAAATATTCCTATTTCAGTCACAATGACATCAGGGAGGTCATTTATGAAAATCAGGAACAGTAGAGGTCCACCAGGATTTATGCCATGTTACTTAGAAGAACAGCCATCGAGAACAACCTGGATCTTTCATTTTGTTAGGAAGGATTTAATTATATGAAATATTTGTCCAGTAATACCATATGAGTGCAGTTTTAGGAGAAGCCCTTCATGCCAGACCTTGTCAAAGGCCTTGGATATATTGAGCGTTACCACCCTAGCTTCACCTGTCTTGTCCAGTGTATGGTATATGCGTTCAGAGATGACCGTTAGGATATTTGCATTAGATCATGCTTGTCTGAATCCGTATTGATGATCAGAAAGAAGTTTAGCATTAACTAGGTGCCTGACTATCGCTAGATTGATTAATGATTCAAAGATTTTAGCAAAGATCGAGAGTAGACTGATTGGGCGGTAGTTTAGAGGATCAGTTCTATCTCCAGAATTCTTGAATACTGGTACCACAGAGGCAATTTTCCAACTATCAGGGAAACAAGATTCAGTAAGGCATTTGTTGTATAGTTTGGAGAGGACAGGGGCCAGCTCAGCAGAGCATTTCTTTATTACTATTACTGGTATAAGATCACATTGGAATAATGATGAAAACATGCTATCCTTCTGTTTCTCTTTCCCTTTATCTTTCTCTTTCCCTTTCTCTCTCCCTCTCCCCTTCTTTCTCTCGCTTTCTCCTTCTTTCTCTTCCTCTCCCCTTCTTTATCTCCCTCTTTCCTGATTTCTCTCCCTCTCTCACTTTCTTTCTCTCTCTCTCCCTCTCTCACTAAGTACATTCAATCTTCCATGTCTCTCCTGTTGCCAACATCTCACTTGTATCTAACCGATGTTGTCATTACAACAACAAAAAATGCTCTGAAAAATTAACAACAAACTTCGGACCATTTTTAAAATGTCTCTTTTAACTAAAATGTATTTCTTCTAAGTAATATCTTAATGATTGGTCGGAAATTATTCACATTATTTTGATTTATTATTTCGGCAGAGTTTCATAATTTCCTAAACACCGCATATTTCAGAGAGATTTGCTACACACTTGAAGACAAAATTCTGCCATGCTAGTCTCGACCCTTATCAGGTCAGCCCATGTCTTTGATAGTCATCTTCATGATATGTGAAATGAATTTGTATGAATCAGAATGATACAACTTTGTTGACCGGTTTGATTCTGTTGTCGGCATTCTTGCAGGATGGACCACGTAATGGTTGCCAACTTCCCTAAGTGAAAGTGGTATGAGGGAATCGACTGAATTCGAACTTGGCCCACCCAAGTCGTCAGTCCGCGTCGTTATCCACTTAACCAGTCACCTCCTCAAATTATATATATGAACTTATTCTATCTACATATGTACATATATATATATATATATATATATATATATATATATATATATATTATATGGAAGTTTTTTTGTTTTTTTTTTCTTTACCTGCGGGGGCTAGGAAATACCCGACTAGTACACGGGCGCAGGCTATCTTTACCCCTCTCGGAGTGTTGGACCCGTAAGACCTCGTAAGGCTATCCATCTAAGAGAAGGAAATCTCTGACAAAAAAACCTTGCTACCAGCTACTTACGCCGTGGCAGTAAACCGTTGGGGAGGGAGGCCTCCTTAGTCCTGATCGACAACCTTCCTAGAGTTGGAATCTCGAACAAAATATCCGGTTTGCAAACCTATAATTGCTTAAGGAGTAGATAGGTTCTGCCTATCGCCGGCCCTTGCACTCCTTCTTTGTTTATTAGTCAGGCACAGAGGTAACAGCGCTGAGACGCCTCTAAACACTCAGTGCCTAGCCTTATTTCCTTACTAGGACAATGAACGCCGTTCTCTTTCTTTCTATTTGGGCAACTTGGGGAAAGTTTGTTCGTTACTAAGTCTTACATGATCAGTCTGGGTCTCTCTTGTTCCGACAGGTTGAGAGTACAGGTTAGACAGCTTGTCTGGCTGCTGTTTCCGACTGACAGCAAGGAGCCCAAACTCTTGGGTAGCGCCAAGAATGGCTGCTCCATCATCAGTTGCATAATACCGTGGGTAGTTGTATGTGCCATGTCGCGCATGGAAAGGGACCCTGCAATTATCTCCGGTGGGCTTTCCCGAGGCCACAACCCTCATGGACCAGGTCGTGACTAATGGACTGGTTGTGTGAGCTTATTGGCACCAAACAAGTACCCACTTTGGCCAACCCACTCTATAATCAAAACAAACATGTCATTACAAAGAAATAAAAGCAAACCTAAACCAGACACCAACAAAAATCACTTTCGCCTCCGCCCTGTAGGCTTGCATTCACAAATATCCGGGGACTTAGAACCAACATCAACGACGTAGAAACCTTTCTCCTGACAAACTCCCCGGATATCCTAGCTCTTAGTGAAACTAACCTTCAATCCTCAATCTCCTCTCACCACTTTAACATGACTGACTACCTCCCAATCTACCGTAAAGACTCTGACAAACATATGCACAGGCTAGGAGTGTATGTTCGGAACACCCTCCCCCTGACTAGAGAACATAGGTTAGAATCAGATGACCACGACTACATGTGCTTTAGATTGACTTTACATCACAGCGTCAGTGACTTATATTTCTTATAACGCTCCCCGTCGACCCAGGACTGTACTCTGCTAAACTCTGTCTCTGAAAGCTTAGATAGAGCACTCTTAATTGACTCGAATGCCCAGATACATGTATTTGGGGATTTTAATGCCCACCACCGCGACTGGTTGGGATTCTCGAGCCTTATTGACGCAGCTGGCAACTCTACTTATAATTTCTCCTTAGCTTACTCCCTCTCTCAGACTGTCGATTTTCCGATCAGCATCCCTGATCGAGTAGACCAACAAGCCTCGCTTCTAGACCTCTTCTTGACCTCAATGCCGAAGGCTTGTGTGACGAAAGCTCATAGCCCACTCGGGAATGCTGATCACATTGTGCTAATGATACATATCACCCTAAAAATTCGTCCAAAAGCTGATGAACCATTGCTCAAAACAACAAGATACTATGAGCAGGCTGATTTTGAGTCAATCAGGGATCATATAATTGACACCCCATGGAGGGAAACCTTCTCACTCCCTGCCAACCAGTGTGCAAACGAATTAACTGAATGGGTCAAAGCAGGCATTGAAGCCTATGTCCCCATGCGAAAATTCTTTAGCAAGCCCCACTCTCCTTAATGGTTCACCTCGGAATGTGCAGCTGCCATTTCTGAGAGGCAACAAGCATTCCGTAAATTCGGCCGCCATAAGTCAGCTACTAATAGACATACATTTATAGAGTCAAGAAATAATTGCAAGGCCGTGATAGGCGAAGCGAAGAGAAGGTATAATGAGTTAACAAAAAAACGCATCCAGTCACAGAAACTAGGTACTCGCGATTTCTAAAAAAACTACAATAGTGTAGTGAATAATAGTGAATCAACAATTCCCCCACTATCAAACCACAATGATGTCGTTTGCACGGCCACTGATAAGGCTGAACTACTTTCCCAGCGTTTTGCTTCTAACTCTACTTTAGACTCAGATAACCACCCCCTCCCTAAATTCCCTTTGCGAACCAAAGCCACACTTGATAACCTGGTCAACACCCATTCCCAGTTCAGAGACATCATAAAAAACCTTGACACCTCTAGAGCATGTGGGCCTGATCTTATACCTGTAATAGTACTAAAGAAATGCTCTACTGAACTGGTCCCTGTCCTCTCTAAACTCTACAATAAATGCCTAGCTGAATCTTGCTTCCCCGATAGCTGGAAAATTGCCTCTGTAGTACTAGTCTACAAGAGTTCTGGGAATAGAACCGATCCTCAGAACTACCACCCAATCAGTCTACTGCCGATCTTTGCCAAAATCTTTGAATCCTTAATCAATCTAGCGATAGTACGGCACTTAGTTAATGCTAAACTTCTATCTGACCGCCAGTATGGATTTAGACAAGCATGATCTACTGCAGACATCCTAACGTTATCTCTGAACGCATGTATCATACACTCAACAAGGCAGGAGAAGCTAGGACAGTAGCGCTTGATATATTGAAGGCCTTTGACAAGGTATGGCATAAAGGGCTTCTCCTGAAAATACGCTCACACGGTATTACTGGTCAACTACTTAATATAATTAGATCCTTCCTAAACAAAAGAAAAATCCAGGTTGTCCTCAATGGCCATTCATCTAAGCAACATGACATAAATGCTGGTGTACTCCAGGGATCTATCCTTGGACCTTTGTTATTCCTGATCTATATAAGTGATCTCCCTGATGACATAGAGTCTGAGATTGGTTTATTTGCTGACGGCACCACGCTTTACTCTCGCCATGTTGGCAAAACCGACGCGATCATATCCGAGGCAATGGCTGAATCTTTAGAAAATGACCCCCAGGCTGTAGTGGATTGGGGTCATAAATGGTTGGTAACTTTTAATGCCGCAAAGACAAAGCTCCTTTCCTTCAATAACTACAAGAAGCCTTTCCAACCACCGATTGTCGTGGCAAATGACACCCTACCTGAGAGTTCATCATTCAAACTCCTCGGCCTAACCTTCACAGGAAACATGAATTGGAATAAATACATTAAAGACATTGCCAAGGCTGCCGCAAAGAAGGTTGGCTCCCTCTACCGTGCTGGTAAACTCCTCACACCTGACATTATCCTGTATCTCTACAAAGCCACCATCTGCCCATGCATGGAGTATTGTTGCCACATCTGGGCTGGTGCATCATCTACTAGTCTCTCCCTCCTTGACAAGGTCCAAAAAAGAGTCGCCAACCTAATAGGTCCCTCACTGTCAACCAAGCTCCAGTCCCTGTCCCATCGCCACAATGTAGCATCCTTATGTTTGTTTTACAAATACTTCAATGGATTATGCTCCGATGAATTGGCTACTCTGGTGCCCCCTCGACGTAAATTCACTAGACTAACTCGACAATCAACTAAATCTCACTCATTCACTGTGGAGGTCCCCAGATGCCGGAGAACCTTCTACTCAAATAGCTTCTTTCCTCGTGCTGTTGGCCTCTGAAACTCCCTCCCTGCCCCCTGTTTCCCCGACAGTACTGACATGCAGAAATTTAAAACTAATGTAAACAGACACCTCGCTGCGCAGATCCCAATTTAGGTTGACCCCCCCCCCCCAACCTACTCCCCTTTTCTTTTTTCTTACGTCTACAGTGGCGGCCTGCCTTATTTGGGGTGAACTATGTTACAAAAAATTTTTTTTTTAAATGTAGAACCTCAACTGGCACTCATGTTCTCTTATATTTTGTGTATGTGTGGATAAATCCAATCTATAAAAGTAATCAATGAAAAGTATTTTTTTTTGTTTCAGGAATTAAAAAAAATATTTAGATAAATAAATTCATGCTAATAAACATAAATAATAATCTACAATTTACGTACTATTTTTAAATCATACATTAAAGAAAGAATAATATTTTAAAGTTTTATATTCAAATAATTTAAGTTAATAATCTTGTCAAAAACACACAATTTATTGGCAAAATAAATTCTGCTATCCGGTTAGACAATGGCTCGGAAATTGGTGATCATTTTACGTTAAATTTATATGCAAAAGTGATCCTTGACTTTAAATTCTAAAATAATTTTTTCCCAAAATGTTTCAAAGTATTCACACGTAATCGCCTAAAAAAAGTAGAATCTAATTTTTTTTTTTTTTGGGGGGGGGGGGTCTTATCTACAAATTTATCAACTTTACCTTAAATTATTTAATACTAAAATATTCAAATTATTCTCTGGTACGATTTTTTAAAATATGTAAACTGTAGAATGTATTAAGTTTATTTATCTAAATATTACCCCTCCAACATATTTTTCGGTTACAATTATATAGAGAACGTCTTTGCTTCACCACCGCTAAGAAACAATACGAAACTAATAGAAACAAAAACATGCAAACATTTGAAGTTAACAACTTCAATATAGTCAATTTTTCTTTATAATATATCATTTTTAATTTGGCTCTTTTTGGGGTCTTTTTTCCTGCTAAAAGTGTAGCTTCAGTTTTCAATTTGGCCTTTTCTCCCGAAAAATTTGACCTCAAACATTTATTATAGTCTGGCAACCCTGTTCTAGGACCTACGCCCTATAAATCACCCAGAATAATATCGGCAATCTTTTATTTCATGCTTTACTTGTTGTTGTTTTTTTTTTTGGGGGGGGGGGTCGCGTTTCGCATGTACAATTAAACTTGTTATAACTTTCTGTTTTTAATGTTTAATATATTTTATTTACTAAAACATGCTTTAAAATTTTTTTAAAGTTGTTTTTGAGCAATGAAACCCTAGTGAAACTCATTTCACTGTAAATAATAAGCAACCGTAGAATATGACTGTGAGTCAGAAAAACACAATTCGCAAAAGAAAATTAAAAAAAACTCTTATTCTCTATCCTTACAAACTCAAATTTGACTTCAACTTAGTTTGACTACTAATGTAGTCAAACTAAGTTGAAGTCAAATTCAACTAAAGAGAAAGTTTTCTCATAGAATAAAAGACTTAAAATGTAATGTCGTTGTCAGTCTTGGAACTTTGCTTAATGTTGGGGGGGGGGGGTCGATCGTTGATTTTGATCGGCCTCACAACTAAGAAAGGAGACACAGGCAAGAAGGTAAACGGCAATGACAAAGAGAGGACAAACGACGATGAACAGTTTAAAAATAAAGAAATTTATTTACCATGAAGGTAATAATGATGAAGAAGGAAAACTGAAATAACAGGGGTGACGTCACTGGAAGTAGGAAAGGCTGGAATGATGTCACTGGTACTCGGGCAGCTTGAGAAGTCGTCATACGGGTTTGATGTGGACGTCCCTGAGGTGTAAGGATGTGCCTCAAGTTGGTCCGGTCAGCAGGGATCCGGGAATCGACAAGAACAAGAAAGGCCGGATGTCGACAGGCACTGGAAAAGGAGCTGAAGAAGGTGATGCTGGAACGATGAGCAGGCGTTGCTGGAGAGAGCTGGAGCAGGCGTTGATAGAGAGAGCTATGGCAGGAGCCGCTGAGAGCTGGTGCAGGTGCTGCAGAAAGTTGATGCAGGAGTGAGCTGGAACTGCAAGAAGCTGGTGCAGGAGTGAGCTGGAGCTGCGGGAAGCTGGTACTGCAGGAGTGAGCTGGAGCAGGCACTACAGGAAGCTGCTGCAGAAGTGAGCTGGCGCTGCAGGAGGCTGGTGCAGGAGTGAGCTGCGCTGCAGGAAGCTGATGCAGGAGTGAGCTGAAGTAGGCGCTACAGGAAGCTGGAGAGAGGCAGGTTAAAGTCAGGTGGATGGAGTAGGCAGCAGCAATGTTGAAGGTTTATCACCTTAGTAGTTTGTAGTAGCCCTGAAAAGGGCTGTTTGATTGCTGCTGTCTCCTGGATAGATGACTGATCCACCCCCGGCTGAATCGACCTTTTGGCCGAAAACACACTATATCTATGTAGAAGAAAGCAAACAAACAACAAATTAATTCCTGGTCGAATTTACCTCTGTCAAAACTAACTGGAAAATTTGTTGACCGTGTTTACATAGTATTCGGCCAGTTTTCAGATGCTGGTGTTTCGTATTAGGGTGAGAAAATGATGTTTAAAGTTGGAAATGTTCGGGTGATGGTAAACATAGAGCAATGACCTAAAGCAGAGTGGAGATTTACCACGGCTGCTGCTGATGACATCCCAGTGGAAAAATAGTTGTTCCGGATTTGTTTGTTATTTTTAGGAGCAATGAACGGATACCGCAACAGATTTTTACTGATCTGGCGATTGGCAAAGTTATCAGACTGATCAGAGCAGAGATTCTTAATGGGTGCTGCAATCATCGCTTCCATGAAAACCTCCCAATTGCATCAGCTCCCATTTTGGGAAACCATGACATTGTGAGGAGATAAGAGATATGATGCGAATGAACATAAAAAGTTACTAGCTTGTATAAGCTATTCTCTTTCATTCTCCCTTTGTTTTGCTTACTCTTTCCTTTTTATCTCTTCCTTTCTGTATCACATAGAAATAGGAGACAGTCTAATCAATAGCTTTGTGTTATGTCTTTGGAGGGACCCTATTTAGGGTTCCAGTTTTGGGATATGATTTTTGGAGAGCCGACTTTAGGGAGACATTTTTAAGAAAAACCGTTTTAAGTAATGTGGCAGTGCGGACCTTAGCTTGTTAAGATGTTGTATCTTAGAGAATCCATGCTTACATTAAAATTGTTATAAGAAATTGGAAAGAGTAAAAAAACGAGGAAAAATATGCATTAATAAAAGATGAATGAAGGAAATATTTAAACAAATACTATTTAATATATATACACAAAAATACAAGCTATTAATTGTTCATTTGAAATGTATGTGCCTGTAATTTAGGAGTGTGTATTTTCCAATACTGTCTTTGTTTTGTGCCTGTACCATTTGTCTATATGTTCAAAATGCAGTCGCTTGCACAGTTCCCAGCCATTTACTTTCAGCTCACAGACTCACCCCCTTTGTTGGATGTGGCACAATTAAGGATTACATCCATGGACGTTTATTGGACAAAGACAACACTTTCTCTGACAAAAGCAAAGAAGAAATGTCGATCAAAGTTAAAGACTAGTGACATGAATATCACAGTTTTGCAGATCTAAATACACAGCAGTGCTCTGTATCCACATGCACAGCACTGCGACCCTCATGGCTTCTGGACTCAAAACCGAACTATATTTAGTGCCAAGTCTCCCAGAATACAACAGTGAGTGACTCCCCAGGCCACGGCTTGTTCTCATGGGTAGTTCTATGCCTTCCATTGTTTTAGGCGTTCCCTTCTTCATCTCAGTACACATTTTTTAATTCAAAATTGCATTCTTATATCCCGACTAAAGATGCTAGTTGTATTTATTAATGTTTCTAGCTCATTTTTGTTTTTTATATATACAACAATCAAGTGGACATCCCACCAATATGTGAGGAAAAACATTTCTTCTAAATGTAAAATCTTGTTTGATGAGACAAAAATTGAACTTGGATTATTTGGATTATTCGGACTACTGTTCTCATCTTGTCTGTTATTCTCACAACGTTTCGGCTGATGTAACCTCCAACCTTCTCCAGGTGTGTCTTGTCAAACTTGGGAATCTTTATAGCGAACTGAATCCTTTATTTAATCCACACGAGTAGATTGTTCTCATTTTGTCAGCCATAAGTCTTAAGTTATTTTTATTATATTCTTAGCATCACCTGTATTGCGAATTGAATTTTAAACCTCCAGAAGGCTGTTATTTAGAGCTAATTATTACTTAGCACTTTATCCGTTGTGCCACAGGTCCATGTGGGCAATTCTAGTATGAATTTTTGGGAACTTTATACCTATCTTGTTTTTAGATGTGTAGTGTTATTACTACACACACACACACATAAAGTTAGCTATAAAGCCTTTGTGTAGCTTAATTACCATAAATATATTTTCATACTTTACTACTAAGCTCTACTCATGTTTTCAACACTGTTGAAGTAAATACTGAAAATCTATATACAATATATTATATCACTTTAAAATATCATATTTATATACATGAAATAATAATAAAGTTAAATATGTGTATATATATATATATATATATATATATATATATATATATATATATATATATAAGGATTCAATGAATTAGAACATTACAATTGTTCTAAGAATTAGAACATCAAGTCTAGTATGACGTACGATCGTTTCCAAAACATTTTGGAAATAGTTTATTTTATTTTATTTTATAAATCAATAAAGCTAATCCAAAACGTCCCTTCATCAGCGCCTTTAGCACCACGTCTTACAGAAAATCAAAGAAAAAATAACAAGCTCGTCGTAGAGAAACATCTATTGACAGAAAGAGCCACAGAGACAAATATTAGAAAAAAGAATAAGTTACAAATATAAAATAAAAAATAGAAAAATAAAATGATAATAATAATCATAAAACATTATAAGAATAAAAATAAAAATAAAATATTAAAAAATATAAAAAAATAAAAAATAAAAAATTAAATAAAAATATAAAAAATAAAGAATAAAATAGTAAACTAATAAAATACAGAATAAAAATAAAAATAAGAAAATGATAATAAAAATTTAAAATACAAAATAAAAATATAAGATAAATATAAACGAAATAATTGAAATTAAAATAAAATTCAAATAAATAAAATTAGGAATTAAAAACAACATAAAAAATATAAATAAAATAGAAACAAAAATAAGTTTAGAAAACAAAGGTTGAATATTATCAAGGCTCCTTTTATAAAGGTTTTTTTTATGAAAACATCCTGCAAGAGGATGTGCAGGGCAAGAGGGGAGGAGGAAGAGTACAGGGGAAGATATGGACAAAGATAATTTTTAGGGGGAGAAAAACACCTTATAAAAAATTATTATAGGGAAAGGGGCAGGAGTAACCAGGAAATAGAGGATGTAATGAAATAGGAGTTTATTTGGGACTATACCAACAGCACTGCACACATAAGTGCATGAATACATATGCGATATGAGGGAGGAGAAAAAGTTTCTTATTAATTTCACTGGTGTGTAAGGAGGAGAGAACCAGCTTTACAGGAAACAAATATTATCTATTTCCCATTGTGTTCCTATACCAATTCCGCATTCAAACCAAAACTCAAACTGGAATGACATTAGATGTGGAAGGGTGGAGTATTCACGGAAATATTGTAAATAGAGTCCGGCCGTTAAGGACGTGTTTGGAGAAAATCGAAGCAAACAGAATCTGTGTTTCGATGATCGAAGATATTTCCTGGATGAATTGGAGGAGATCAGTTATGGTTCGAGGAGATAAAAATATTGTTTATAACCTACATTCTATTGGGAAAAGATGTAGTCATACCTCCGAGGCTTGAGTCCTTTCAACTTTTTAATTCCTTTTACATGTCTTTTGTATGTAATCCAGTAGGTTAGGAGAGTCTGAACGGCCATAAGTAGTAAGTAGTTATTCTTCCACAGTAGAGTTTCTCATGGAAATCAACAGAATGCGACTGTTTAAGTGATAAAAGGAGCGTGCCTCACGTTTGTGGCCGTGGCAACTATTTTGGGTGGACGGTTGCCCAACATTTTTGGTACCTAACAAATAATAAAACACAAATAGTTTAGTGGAATATAAATTTTTAAAACTAGCACTTGTAAATCTCTAAACACACCCTGTTACCTTTGCCTAACGAAAAATTAGAGATAATAAGATTTAGTGACAAAAAATTAGAAATCTTGATTAATTGTAGGCATAATAGAACTCAAAATACAAGCCTTATTAGTCTAGCAACAATCAAGGTACAGCAGGAGTTGGTGTCTTACTGGTAGAGAAATGGTTGGACAAGGTTATCGATGAATATTGCATAACTGACAATCCATCAGATCAAACTGATAGTCCACAACTCAGTAGTTTTTTATGGAAATCGCTCCAGACAAGGCATGAAGCTACTTGATGTAAGAAGCTAAACAAATACTACTTCAAGGTCAAAAACTAGCCAAACATTATATGTTATATGGATAGATTCCGACCCAGAAAACAGCAATTCTTCCCCCTTTGTCAGAAACATCGCTTATGGAATGTGAGGACTAAAAGACAAAATAAGGGAAGCGATAGTTACGAGGTAACTGCCGAAAGTTCACTTTCTACTCTCATAGTTACTTTCTTGTCTTTGTATGCTCTCCAAGTTGGCCTTAGCGATGCCACAAAAAACTCATTTTATAAAAAACTGAAAGAGGTCTCTTCAAAAATACCAGGCAATGATCTCTTCTTCTCTTGTGGTGACTGGAATGATCACATAGTCAAAGATCCAGATGACTATGCAGGGATCCATGGTAGATTTGCATTTGGAAGCAGAAATACTGAAGGATAGAGAATACTAAAGTTTCCAATGGCTGACACTTTGATGATGGGTAACTCATGGTTCAGAAAGATCTGATTTCATACGGATCTTAAATGTATAAAGAACATAACACAGGCATCTTGTATGTGATTTCAGAGTAATGACCCGTCCTGATTGTCGCCACCATTTCCATCCTAAAATCAGATCCTGGAAGCTGATGGATCAAAAAGTGCGAAGCAAATTCAAAAATCCTTCCATCGAATAATGTAGAGGGATGCAGGCAACAACTGAAAGAAGCTGTTAGTATCTGTGGATATACAAAAACTTGGTGGTGGAATGATGAAGTTAATGCTGCGATATAGTGAAAGAGGAGCTGTTAAAAGTCTTGGAAGAAAGAAAGTACACAATTGCAAGAAGTTTTTCAACAAAAGTTGTGTACATTACCAAGCGTGATGCCGCCACAACCAAGTTCAGTGATAATGACTCCAAAAGTTACTTGATTTACAAAGTGGCAAAACAGATGTGAAGAGAGAATACAGATGTTATAGTTGAGAAATGCATAAAGGATGGTGATGGGAAGCTGTGCCTAGATAACGTGGCCAAGCATAGAGCCTGGCAACAGCATTATGAAACGTTGCTTAACATTGCATTCCCCTGGAACCTGAACCATCTAACAATAGAACAACTAGTGCAGGACTCTGTACCACAGATCAGTCCAGGCATAATAGAAAATGCTTTAGGCATAATAAAAAATGCTTTAGGCATAATAGAAAATGCTTTAGGCATAATAAAAAATGCTTTAGGCATAATAGAAAATGCTTTAGGCATAATAGAAAATGCTTCTACTCAACAAACACTATCATAAGAGAAGAGCATGTATCTGAGTTCTGGAGTCAGAGTTATATTGTCAATTGCTATAAAGGGAAAGAAGATGCACGGTCACATGGTAATTATATAGGCTTGAAACTTCTAGAAACAGGAATAAACTGATTGAACATGTAGCAGACAACATCATCAGACAGCAGGTTGATATAGATCAGATGCAGTTTAGCTTTGTGCCTGCCATATTACCATCATACGCCAACTACAGGTAAAATGTGTTTGTGTAGACATGACATTCATGGACCTAGAGAAAGCCTTCAACAGTCCCCAGAGATGTGCTATGGAAAGTTAGCTCCATATCTCAACTTAAACAAATGATACTAGACGACAACACCCTGGAGGTAATAGACGTTTCTGCTGCCTAGGAGATATCCAAGCACCCAAATCCACGTATTTGGGAACTTGAATGTCCACAACAGCGATTAGCTCAGTTTCTTGAGCTCAACAGACCTAGCTGGTAACAGCATGCGTAGCTTCTCGATTGCCCATTCCCTTACACAAACTGTCACCTTCCCGACCCACCTTCCAGGCTGTGAGGATCAGCAAGTCTCACTTCTTGAATTATTTCTATTGTGCATAGGCACCAAGCATTTTGCCGTCTCAACTACCATAAGTCAGCTGAAAATAGGCAAAAGTTTGTAGCAGCAAGAAACCACTATAAGAGTGCAATAGCCTTAGCTAAAAGTAGGGTATACTAAAATAACTAAATATCGCATTGTGTCAGAGAAATTATGAATTTACAATTTCTGGAAAATCTATAATAGTGTGGTGAACAATAGGCAATTAACAATTTCCCTCCTATCCAACCACCATGAAGTCACTTCTATGGCAACAGACAAGGCTGAATTGCTTACCTAATGGTTTGCCCTAAACTCCACCTTAGACTCCACAAACCATTTCCTCCCCAATTTTCCACTATGGGCAGAAACCGTTCTGGATATCATAAAAATCCTTGACACCCCCAAAGAATGTGACCAGATCTTATCCCTGCTATAGTAATAAAGAAATGTTCTGCTGAGCTGGTCACAATCCTCTCCAAACTCTATAATAAATGCCTAGCAGAATCTTGCTTCCCTGATAGCTGGAAAATTGCCTCTGTGCTACTGGTATTTAAGAACTCTGGAGAAAGAATTGATCTACCAAATTATCATCCAATGGATTTCCTCCCATTCTTCAGTAAAATCTTTGAATCATTAATCAATTTCACGATAGTTCACCACCTGGAAAATGCTAAATTTCTTTTTGACCAACAGTATGGATTTAGGCCAGCCCGTTCTACTGTCAATATCCTAACAGCCATCTTTGAACATATATACCACTCACTGGATAAGGCAGATGAAGCTATGACAGACATCTCCGAAGCATTTGACAAAATCTGGTATGAAGCTCTCTTCAGGAAAATCATGTTGTACAGTATTACAAATAACACAATCAGATCTTTCTTAGGTAAAGAAAGATTCAGGTCATTCTCGATGAAACCTCTCAGCCTGAAATTCTCAGGCAACATGAATTGGAATAAGTACATAGAAGATACTGCCAAATCTGCTGCAAAGAACGTCGGCTCACTCTACCAGGCTAGAAAACTTCTCACCTGTCAGTATCTTATATCTCTATAAAGCTGCTATTTGCACATGCATGGAGTATTGTTGCCTCATCTCGGCTGGTGCACCAACCATGGACTCTCTAACCTAATAGGTCCCTGACTGTCTGCCAAGCTCCAATCCCTGTCACATTGCCGCAGTGTTGCATCCCAAGTACTTCCACAGAATGTGCTCCGAGGAACTTACTACACTTCAATAAAAAATATCTCTGACCCACCTGACTAGTAGTAAAATCCCACACCTTTTACTGTAGAGGTCCTTAGATGCTGGAAAATCTTATACTCTAAGAGCTTCTTTCCTTAAACCGCTTGCCTTACTGACAGGTGAGAAGTTTTCTGCCTTTGGAACTCCCTCCCTGCTTCCTGTTTCTCCGACCATACCAACATGCAGAAATTTAAATGTAGTGTGAACAAACATCTTGCCGCCTAACTCTCCACTTAGGTTGCCCGCCTCCCTCCATATAGCCCATTTACGTTTGAGTGGCACTATGCCTTGTTTGGGTGAACAAAAGCTTTTAAATTAAATAATGGATTTGAAACAAAGTGTATGAATTTCTGAAGTCAGTTTATTTTCACGCCATAAAGTGGGTCATTTCTTTTTCTATCGTATTTTGTCTGGGTCATTTTGTGTAAAAGGATTGGTTTTGTATCGAGTGTTTTAGGGGAGGGGGAAGATGGTGAGTTTTGTTATTTTTTTCTGTGCACATAACTTGCTATTCTAATAATCCTGTTTTTCTTCTTTGCTAGTTTCACACAAGTTTGCATCAATAACCACACATGCGCACTTGTCTGATGTATGGCTTATTAAATTGGACAATCTTATTAGAAAACTAGTCAAACAAATTCTAAGATTTTTTCTCTTACATAAGTTTGTTTTCTAACTCAAAAACAGATTTTTTTAAAGTTTGTGTTTTACTGTTAAATATGATTTTCTAAAATGAATCAAAACATTTGATGATGTTTGTATGCAGAGAATAATTAAATGAAAAAAAAAAACTCTTCAAATGGCAAAAATAAAAAAAACATCTTTGTTTCACTCATATTTCGTTCGCAGACGTGAATTGTATATTTGATCAGATTTACTTGATATTCTATAGGAAGCCTATCTTTGCATGGATAGTAAGACAAATTCCTGTAATATTTTTGTCACAACATGGACGTTTAACGAAAGGAAAACAAATCTCTTTTATAAACAACAACGAAAGGTATTTATTTATATTACCTACACCGTTGGATGTAAGTTAGCAAAAGTTAGAACTGTGTCCGAGTGCAGAAAGGAATAATACAGTAAGAAAGTAAGTGGGCTGGTGAAAGTCTATGAGCAATTTATCTCCAAGTGAAGGTAACCAGTGCTTGGGTGTCCAGTTGACAAGGGTAGGAGAGACGAGAGGGGGATGTTCTTCTTCATTGTTATCAGGAAACTTTCTGATAAATGATGTCTAAATTCCATAGGGTCTCGAAGTAGTCTTTCAAAAGTCGGTTGAAATTAACTCATCATGGAGGCTGATTGGTTATTGTGGGACTAAATCTCTTCACAGGGTTGCTCTCCGAGAGAGAAAATAAATGTCAGTATTTATGACTGCTACATCACGCCCTGCTTAAGCGGAAAGCTGACAGAGTAAAGGTAGTCTTTTTCTAAGTGTACCAGTTGGAAAGAACAAAAAGACAAAAAAAAATGTGAATTCAGTTTACAAAATTTTTTTTCATGAAGAAATGTTCTTGCCTTTCAGTGAATAGTATTTCATGGAAAAAATGTTTTTGCTTTTTGGTGAAAAGTATTTTTTTAGTAAAAGCAGGAATTGTTCAATGTTTATGTCTTTCGTACAGTAGAGTAAAAGAACTAAAAAAAAATTATTCTATATATATATATTGTCATATATAACGAGTAGGCGAGTTAGGATTTTAGAAGCTGAATATTTTTATTAATTGTACCTCGAACGAGCAGAGATCAGTTTGTCATATTTTATCTTTTTTAATCAGACAGTCTGTGGGGAAGGAGAAGGAAAAACTTCCTGAACTGAGAGAAACGGCGTGTGCCGTTTCCTGTGAACCCTCTCTCTCTCTACCATTTTTCCATCCTGAAACGACAGACGTCGTGAACTTAATTAAAAGTACTTGTCAACTGCCATGGCAAGGTTGAATCCCGCCAAAAACAGCCACACAATCGGTCACGTGACCAACATGCATATATGGCCCTGACAGAAGTAAGAAGACAGAGATTTTTCCAGAATTAGCTAAAAATATAAATTATATAAAACACTAGCTAAAACACCCGGCTTTGCCTGGGATTCAATGCGAAAACCTTTTTGCAGTAAGCTCATAACATCATTTTACCTTTATAATGTTTTTTTTTTGGGGGGGGGGGTACTCAGCATTGTTGTGTGAGAAGAGGTGTAAGTAAAGTGACATTAATTGAAATAAATTTCAGTAAACACTAACCTCCAGGCACGCAAAATGTTTCCCTGAAATCTATGAGGATCCATGTCACCTCAAACCCCTTATTAACACATCTATCATTTTTTTAATTTCTATAATTATTAAGTTATAAATAAAATAAAGTAATGCGTATTTCATTTTCATGGAAGTGTTGTACTTTCTTTGATCAACATGAAATATACTTATCCAAGTACCCTGGGTAATGTAGTTTCAGAATATATATAGTTATGTGGTCTATCTCCAAAATCCTAGAAGAAGTTGGTGAACAAACAAATAAATAGACAAAAGCTACAACTTTATTACATAGATTTATTGGTTACTTTACACACAATGCTTAGCATTTTTTGCAATAGTTAAATTGCAGACATTCACAAATGAATACTGTCTTTCTAAGTCGTCATATTTTCTGTGTTTTCCTAAACTTTATCTTTTATTTTCATCAATTTTTTAATGAATATCTTTTAAAGTTTGGATTGATTTTCAGAATACAGATAAACTATTTTCAAAACATTATTTCAGATTTTAAATTACAATTATCAAAACTACTTTTCATTAGTCTGTTTCATTTTCGCAGGATGATTCTAATTGCTTTTATATCTTCATTGTAAAATGAACATTTCATAACTGATGTCAAATATTCAAAATCCTTAAAAATGTTGTGCTACTACTTGAGTATGAAATAAAGGAATAAGTTTAGTGATACTGTCGTATGGTGATCATCTGTTGAAGTTACATCTGTTACTACTTACTACTCTTATACAAATGTAATGATGATTACATACAATCTGCTGATATGAAATTGAATGTTGTAAATAATTTATTTTGCATAATTTTCATTTTTTGCTTTTTGTATTTTACAGAAAACAAATTGTGTGGACCAGAGTTATCTCCCTTGGATATATTTGGCTTTAACCCTAGATGGTACTATTGTTATAAGATTCGGTACTTTTGTGCCTCCCGTGGTCGTAAATTCAGAAACAAGATTCTGTCTCTTATTAGCATGGCTTCAAACTAGTCAGGCATTGTTTGACTCGCTCTGCTTCTGAGCATGTTTTTAAACCTTAATGGGCAAGGCCTGTTAGAGTTATTTTTCTGATCGATTCAACCAACTCTCAGACAATAGTCAAGGAACCAAACAATTGTTTGTATTTTCTTCAAGTGGCGCATCATCTTGTTGAGACTATTTAAATAACGGTTTATTCACACACTCTTATTTTTGTCTCTCAAACAACTCATGCATTTTAAAATTGTCATGGAACTTTGTATTTCTTGTTTAGGATTCAGTTTTCCTACTTACATTATTATTTACCTTTCATGCAAATGAGATGCTTCGCATGTTGTGCATGCCCATCTACCAGAGGAAAAAGAACTTCTATTCATAATTGTAGATTTTTATAGTTGCGATTGATTTGCATATGTAAATAACTAATTTGCATGTGTGGCGACAAACTGACTTAAATAAAAGTATGGATTGAAAGCAGCCAGTGCGTTTTTAGAGAGCAAAGAGAAAGTGTTATTGCTGAAAATTTATTAAGTGTCATTTCAGCGTTTGTGAAACGGGAATTCTGTTTGAACTTTAGATTTCTATTGTAATCTTTTTTTCTTACAATCAGTTACAACTAACAAACTGTAAATAAAATTAAATGTTATATGTTAACCAACTGCTTTTTTTATCTTTCTTTCCAACACGTGTGTTCTATTTGTATATACCACAATAATACGACACAAACAATCATTGCCATATGCACTGAGAATAATATATTCCCAACACATGAGCAGCTAAAATGATAAAATGAATATTATTATTATAACTTCATAAAATTAACAAATGAGTTTCATGCAATTAACCCATCCCAACCCTCTTTTTAACCATAGCTTTAACACTAACTTAACCTTCTAAGACAAAAATCTGAAAAAAACAACAAATCCTTTTTTACCAACCTAGACTATTTCTGCAATCATTCTATCCCTCCATCTTTGTCTCATTAGAATAAATCTACATCCAAGCACTAAATCCATGATCATGTGGTCATGTGATCTAATAATGTACTTCGAATGATTAAATCATTTATGAATTCAGTGTCTGTTGTTCAATGCATTTAAAATATCAAATTAGATCCTCCACGAAAAATGTTTTGAAGAATCTTTTGATATTCAAACAAAAATGGTAATTCTTTCAAGCAACACATACTCCCATATTCTGCAAAAGATTTTATCAATAAACTGAACTTTCATTTAAACTTTTGATGTTTTTAATCATATATTACCTTCTTCAAAAGTGATTGACATAAGTTTTTAAATTCTCCATCAATTAAAAATGGAAATAAATAATTGTGTCAAAATAATAATAATAAATAATTTAGCAATTTAAATTGATCAGTAATGAAAAATAGATTGATTTTAAATCAATCTATTTTTTCCAGTCATCACTTTGTAATATTTAGTGGCATGTGGAAGTTGGGAGATGTAGAGTTTGACTGCAACCAATACGATCTAAGGTTTAAGTGATCATGAAGATGAATAAGAGAAGTCAGGCAATCATCAAAATATTTTCAAAGATTTATTAAAAACAAAAGGTCAATTCTTACTAATGTTAAATAGTTAAATCTTAGAGAAATAATATGAAAATCTGTTTTAAACACTGAGGGAAATGGAAAAGTAAATGCATTCACAAAGTTATATTGTGTTTAATGAAGCTGACAAAACACAGGATTAGCAAACTATAAAAGTATAAGAAATTGTAATGGCACATTTTTTTTGACAATAAAGGAGAAATGCTTTCCATCTATTTGGAAAACCTCATTGGTTTGCCGAGTATTTAAAACTACTGGTGATCAGTTCTCTGCAACTCAGCACAGACCTATCTGTCTCCTATGCATCATGAATAAGTTGCTTGAATCTGTGATAAATCAAGAAATTGTCAATTATCTCATCAAAAACAATCTACTTAGTGACAAGCAATACGGATTTCATCCTGCAAGGTCAACTGCTGATGAACTAACTGTAATATCACATAGGATCAGTGAATCTTTTGACAGGGGTTTATTTCTAGGTTTTGATAGGGTCTGGCACAAAAGGTTACTTCACAAATTTGCTTGCTATGGAATATCTGGCAATGTCCTCACAATCCTTTCTGTCTGATAGGTCTATAAAAATAGCTGTTGATGGAAAGAAGACTAAAGCACATAGTATCCATGCTGACGTACCTCAAAGATCTATCCTGGGCTCAACCGAGGCCTACATAAACTAAGGCCTGTTAACTGGAAAATGACGTCATGCTGTATAGTTACAAACAAGAGCTGTTAAACAGGCAGATTATGGGCATTTTGACCCCTCCCTTCACTTAAAAATTTACCAAAATTCAGGAAATCAACCAATTTTAATGAAATTTTCAGTATTTAACGATCACAGAATATGATTACCCCATTACTTTATTAGAAATCCCAGTGTAAATGTATTATTTCGTGTAAACAAGAACATGATTACTAAAGTTATGAAAATAAAGCATCTTAGATGTTAACAATAAAAAAAATCTTTTGAAATATAGTTCTCATATATTAGAAAAAAACCTCTAAATTCCGTATTAATAAAATCAATATAACTCGAAGAAAAATTAAATTCTTAAATTAAATAATAACATTGCAGAAATAATACAATGCGGTTTTGTAATATTGGCACATATCTAATAATATCAATAATTCAAAATAATTAATTAATAGAACATTTATTGAAATAAATTAAAATGTGTTTTTTTTTGTTTTGTTTTGGAATAATTTGCTCTCATTTCCAAAAAAATAATAAATGATATTTTTTAATTTGTTTTAACTTAAATATAAATCAAACATGAAAGATTATGAATTCATTAAAATAACACAAAATCAATAATTCAAAATAAATTAATTAATAGAACATTTATTGGAATAAATTAAATTGTGTTTTTTTTGTTCTGTTTTTTTTTTTAAACAGAGTTTTTTTTTACAATATAGTAAAAATTTGTAATAAATTAAACAGTCATAATTTTTTTTTTGGGGGGGGATGAAAAAAAAAGTCTAAAATTGTATTTTTTATCTCAAAATAAAATTCTAATTTACTTTTTTTTAACTTTAAATTCGAACTTTAATCACGGTCGTCGTAATATAATGCAATGCTTTAATCTTTGGATGCCATGTTGGATTTTTAAAAATTCTCTTTCACACTTGACATCATTAAAAAAGGAAAAAGTAAACAATGATTTCCAAGTGAATGAATAATCTTTAGGAGGATAGCCGTGTTCTTGGCAGAGAAAAAAAGTCGCAATAGCAGGAACAAGTTAAATATGATTTCCCAGTGAATGAATAATCCGATGAAGTTTAGTCTCTGATTACAGATGGGCGCATGCACGCATACGCGTTAAGTTACGGCTCACTCGAGGTCTACGTAAACTAGTTTACGTAAGCCTCGACTCATTTCCGGTCCTGATTGATAGTGGGACTAAGAACAACTATCAATGACATCATCAGAAAATCTCGACTCAGTTGGAAGGCCTTAGTTTATGTAGGCCTCGACTCAACCCTCTTTCTAATCTTCATTAAGGATCTTCCAAATCATGTTATGAGATCATTTATTGACATTTATGCAGACGACACAACTGTCTATGACAGCACCTTGAAAGCACTGGTAATCAGGCTCTCACTGATTCTCTCTCTTCTGACCTGAAGCACGAGGGAAAAAGTGGCTAATTACTTTGAACACTTCTAAAACCAAGCTTCTCTCCTTCCATCACCAACACCTGGACCGTTATCTTGCCCCAGTCAAAATGAATGGCTCTCTCCTTCAACAAGTCCCTTACTTTCATAAGCTCCTAGGACTGACTTTAACTCCAGATATAAAATTGAAGACTTATATCTAATCTATTGGTAAGGTTGCTGGAAAAAATGTTTGATCATTCTACCACTCCAGAAAGCACCTGACTCCTGATGCAACCCTCTACCTATATAACAGTCAGATACGTCAAAAGATGGAATACTGCTGCCACCCTTGGGATCGTGCTGCTCAAATCACTCTCCGTTGCTTTGATAGAGTTCAAAATCGACTCCAAAATCTAGTGGGACATTACCTCTTCTATTCTTTACAGCCACTTTCTCACAGAAGAGGCGCTGCTAGTCTTTCTCCACTCTATCGTTATTTCCATAAAAGATGCTCGACTGAGCTTCAATCTCTGGTTCCTCCTTATAAGCAAGATCTCAACTTGCTACCACAATGAAAAGAAACTTTCCTTTCTTCCTCTGTGTGCCTAGTATCAGGTGGAATTTCCACGAACAGAGCTTCTCCACAAGGGCTTCCCATCTGTAGAACACATTGCTACTGAACTGCTTCTCTACAGATTACAACTTGGTCATCTTCAAATCCAATAGCGACAGATTCTGTTACGAACTGTCCCCACAAGTATTCGAACTTGGACTTGACAATCATTCTATCTCATTGCCTTGATAACTGGTGACCATTTTCTTAGTTAAAAAATAAATAAATAAGGTATTTAAAAAAATAACTGATTTTTTTTCAATTTTTTGAATTTGTCATTTCTGATTGAAAATCAATGTTGATACAACTGTTTTGGTGAAATGTCTAATGAAACCTGACTTTCTAAATCGATAAGAATGTTGCTGTTATTTTCTGATACCAATGTTATATTCACATCTTTTAAAACCAAGGCCATCAATGGAGTAAGACACAACATCAAACGATCGCAGGGAGATAATTGAGTACTCTTTGCAAGAGAGGTCGGTTGTAACACAATTTTATCGAATACATAAACCAAATCAATAAATGTACAAAAAAATAAGGAGGCGAGATTATCCAACAAATAACAAGCATTTATTATGCAAAATATAACTTGTAAAGTTCTTCTCCGCTTCATGGAGAGCTCTTGGGAGAAGGAGGGGGGGTGATAATCTATATATTATGACTATATTGATTAGTTAATAAGTCTAAGTTAGAATACATAGGTTAATTATAAAGCATTACTAGTGATAGTCTTGCATAGGGTATGATATAAATTCTTTATATTTAGTAAATTATCTGTATGCCAATGTAATAAAAACTGGACGCCGAATATAACTTAAGGATAAGCTTTATTTAACCATTTGTTGCTTAGCTAGACAAATAGTGTTTTAACATTCACTCTTAATATACACGAATGTAGAACATTCCATTATTACTCCAAGGGGGAGACAGGCATCAATTATCTTTGTTACTACATTCTCCCCCATCTATCTTCTTATTCGTAGGGAACAAAATCATCCCATCGACCTGGCCTCCTGCGTGTTCTTTGAGGGCGTCTTGGTTGTTCGTGCCCGACATCCATTTCTAATCTAGGCTCCTCGGGACCTGACGACGTTTCGGGACTGTCTTGTGTGGCTGGTTTAGGGCTAAAATATCTTGCTCCAAATCGCTCTCGTTTTCTACGGCGCTTCGGTCGCTTGGTGTCTGAAGATTGAGTATCTGTCTCAGATATTGGGTGAAACCGCTTTCGTGGTACCCATCTGTCGTCCGAACTAGAGTCAGAGACGACTCTGTTAGTATATTCAGATTCGTTTTGTTGGGACTCTGAACTTGACGTATCTGGCACACGATCACCTAAGAGGGTCGGACTTGTTCCACGAACCGGAGCTCTATATCCATCTGAAGCAGTTCTACGTTCATATACATTTCCTGCTGGGGCTAGATCCCTTAAGGAGACAGTAGATTGCCTTCCTTCTGAATTTCTGACCAGTGCATACTGAGGGTTCGCTTCGATTAATTGTACCTCGCTTACCAATGGGTCATGTTTACGAACATGACGTTTTAATAAAACTGTGCCAGGTTGTGCAAGCCACGAGGGAAGTGATGTGCCTGCTGAGCTTCGTCGTGGGAACGAGAAGAATCTCTCATGTGGGGTAGCGTTTGTCGCTGTACATAATAGAGTCCTAATAGCGTATAAGGCCATGGGGATGAGACTTTCCCAATCGGAGATCGGACTATTGCGATTTGCTGCCGCCAACTGTACTGTCTTCCATATTATACCATTGTATCTTTCGCACTGTCCGTTTCCTTGAGGATTGTGAGGAGTTGTTCTACTTACAGCTACTCTTCGTTCATGCAGAAACTGCTTGAGTTCGTCCGACATAAAAGCAGACCCACGATCTGAATGTATATATGCAGGCACTCCAAAAACGGCAAAAATGGAGCAGAGGCCTTGAATTACTGTTGCAGCCGTTACGTCTGGGCAGGGGATGACGAACGGAAATCTTGAGTACTCGTCTATTATTGTGAGCATGTATTTATTTTTAGTTTTAGAGGGTAAAGGGCCCTTAAAATCCAGGTTAAGTCTTTCAAAAGGCTGTGTGGCCTTAATGAGTGTTGCTGGAGGAGGTTTGTAGAACCTGGGCTTATTTTCTGCGCATATCCGACAAGAGTTCGTAATTCTTTTTACGTCTTCAACAGAATATGGCAAGTTTCTGCTCCTGACTACGTGAATCATTCTTGTGATACCTGGGTGACACAATTCCCTGTGTATATACTGAAGATCATCTGAGCCAGTTACCAGGCCACACACCCTTGAAAGCGCGTCGACCGCGGCATTCTCCTTACCAGGGCGGTAAGTGACGTCAAAGGAGTAGCAAGAAAGCTCCATTCTCCATCTCGCTATTTTCTCGTTTTTTATTTTACTCGTTGTTTTTGGGTTAAACATAAACGAGACCGACTTTTGGTCAGTGATTAATTCAAAATGTCGGCCGATTAAGTAATGCCTCCATTTTCGTAATGCCTCAACTATGGCGTACGCTTCTTTTTCTATTGCAGAGTGTCGTCGCTCGGATTTCGAAAGTGTTCTTGAAAAAAAAGCTACAGGACGACCGGATTGTCTCAGTGAGGCAGCTATCGCACAGTCGGAGGCATCCGTCTCAACTAATAGAGGGATAAAAGGATCCACAGCAGAAATGGCAGACTGAGCAATGTTCCTTTTCATGTTTTGAAATGCTCTGATGGCGGAACAGGACAACGGAAAAGTAGATACTTGTGTCAATGGGTGTATTTTTTCTGAAAAAGACGCAACCCATTGGGAGTAGTGAGCAAACATACCGAGGGCTCGTCGTAAAGAGGGCATGTTTCCAGGGATTGGTAATTCCATTAGCGGTTTCAGTCGCTCGGGATCCGGCGTCATGGTGCCATTTTTGACAATGTATCCCAATAATTTGATGCTTTTCAAGTTGTAGGAACATTTTTCACTGTTCAAAGTCAGATTATATTTCTTGACGGCAGCCATGAATCGTTTAAGGTTGTGGTCATGTTCAGCTTGGTTATGTCCGCATACTGTGACATTGTCTATATATGCAACAGTACCCTTCAATTTTTCATTGGAGATTATTTCATCTATTACCCTCTGGAAGCTAGCCACACCATTTGTTATCCCAAAAGGAATTCGGCAGAACTGATATAGGCGACCGCAGGCCTCGAATGCCGTGTAGGGCTTATCCTCTGGCTTGATAGGTACCTGATGGTAGGCACTTCTGAGATCTAAAGTACTGAAAGTGTGATATTTTGCAATATTAGAAATCATTTCGTCAATACGAGGCAGTGGATAGGCATCGAGTAATGTGTATCTGTTGATGGTCTGGGAATAGTCAATGACCATCCTTTTCTTGTGATTTTCAGTGGCTGTTACAAGGACCTGTGCTCGCCATGGAGATTCACTTGGCTCTATAATTCCTTCCTTAAGTAGTTTTGTTACTTCTGCTGCTATGAACTGTTTGTCCGTTTCTGAATAGCGTCTTGATTTTATTGCTATTGGTTTGCAGTCAGGAGTTAAGTTTGTAAAAAGTGACGGGTGCCGCACTTTGACAGCTGCTAGTCCACATACGCTTAGGACTGGCTTGGGGCCACCAAAAGGAATTTCAACGCATGAATGTTGTTTTAGAAAATTGTGACCCAAAATCACTTCGCAGCAGAGGTTTTTCATTACTGATAATTTGATCCCTTGATAGGAGTTTCCTTTTAGTTTCAGGTTAACCATGCAATATCCAATTACATGGGACGATAAAGATGAATTTGCCATTGATATTTGGTTGGAACAAGGAAATATTTCCCATTTATTTGCTTTTACAATACTGGCATTAATAAAACTTTCGGAACTGCCTGTATCAATAAGCGCATGAATAGTCAATCCATTGATTTTTACCCTCACGATTGTTTTTGAGAGGCAGCCGGGGAATGCAGCTGATATTGTAATTGGTGCTACAGTAGCAAGAGTAGCCGAACGTTTTTTTTGAGAAGCTGACCGGCAAACTTTCGAAAAATGTCCCTGCTTATCACACTTGTGGCATCTAACATCTCGAGCCGGGCAGGACGAACGAGCATGTATACGAAGGTCACAAAAGTAGCATGTGGATCCAGCTGAGGCGGCAGTGATAAGTTGTTCGTGATCGTTAGAAAGGGGGGTGGCAGCATCTTGGACAATGGAAGAATTTTGAACATGCAGAGGAGGGGCTACGATAGCAGCTCCCAAAATATCGGGTTGTAAATAGAAGACAGACTGCTTCTGTGCCATGTCCAACGTTAGAGCTTGTTCATAAGCTGTTGGTAAGTCTAGGTTTTTATTCTCTAGTAGTCTTTGTCTTATTTGGTTGGACTGTATTCCATTAATAAATGCGTCCCTGATAAAAACATCTCTCGCTTGGTTCGCAGTTAAGGCTGTAAATTCACACTCGCGACTTAACGTCTTTAGAATCTGAAGGTATTGTTCAAGGCTTTCTTCTGGTTGTTGACGCCGGGTAGCAAGTAAATGTCTAGCAAAAATAGTATTTTTTTTCTTGACAAACATGGCTTCTAAAATGTCCACCGCAGTTTCATAATTTTCACATTCAGATAAATTTCTATAAATAGCAGTAGAGACATGATGTAAAAGAAGGGTATATTTCTCAGTACCTGTTAAAGCCGCGTTTGAAGATAACTGTAGAGCTGTAAGGAATCCTTCGAACATTTTTCTCCAATGCCGCCATTTGTCAGTAGATTCCGAGTCGGCCGTATCAAGGTCTAGACGATCGGGTTTCAAGTAACGTTCCATAACGAATGGTTAAATAAATTGTAATAAAAACTGGACGCCGAATATAACTTAAGGATAAGCTTTATTTAACCATTTGTTGCTTAGCTAGACAAATAGTGTTTTAACATTCACTCTTAATATACACGAATGTAGAACATTCCATTATTACTCCAAGGGGGAGACAGGCATCAATTATCTTTGTTACTACAGCCAATGTTTAAAAACTTCAACATTTGAAAGAGATAACAGATCAAAATTAATACAATATACAGATATTGTATTAATTTTTATCTGTTATCTCTTTCAAATGTTGAAGTTTTTCAACATTGGCATACAGATAATTTACTAAATATAAAGAAATTATATCATACCCTATGCAAGACTAGTTCTGCACAATTTGTCAGATGAATTTGTTAAAACATTTGGCTAAAATGTTGATTCATCAGTGCCGTCCACAAAAAGGAAGAAAAGGGTCAATTAATCGAAAAGACATATGATGTTCTGACTTCATGCTTTACAGTTCTTATTTTTAGAGACAAACGAAACCGATCGAAAGCTAACTTCTATCTGATATTCAGGAACCATAGTTTATTTAAATTATCATGAATTTATGAATTTCTTTGAGAAATTTGTTCTCTTTACAAACACTATAACTACCAGATTTTCTGTACAGTTCTTCGGCTATTCTTAAGAAATTGTTGATAATGACAATTAAGCATCTTATTTGCCAAAGGATTACCAGTTGACAAAACTTCTCTTAGTGTGTATAGGAGCCACTCTTTGGGCATTACAAGTGCACTCTCATGGTTCATGGTATAATGTCGGGGCTTCCCGTCTCGCGGGTATCAAACAATATGAAAGAACAACAACTCAGAAGGTAACGTGTTTAACAACAGCTTGGTCGCAGATAGACTGCCGTCCAAACATATATTTATTGAAGAGCGCACATACCTAAGGGTAGATAACTCATAGAGTTATGTCCCTTTGATTGGGGACATCACATCCCTCCCCATCTTGGTGGGACAACTTGTCTTATTTTATTTATTTATTTATTTATTATTTCTTTTTATTTATTTATTTATTTTACATTATGTAGTCTTTGAATCTGGCTGGGGGCAGTCTTTCCCGAGATGGATTTCGTCTCGGTAACTGGTCAGCTATTTGTGTTTTGGGTATTTCCAGGTCTTCTGAGGTGTGTGAATTGTACTCACTTTCCCAGTCTGAATCAGAGTCACGGTTCTCATTCCTAGGTGTTATGCGTTTTAGCAAAGAAGAGTTTCTAGTCATTTTGTGATTTCCTCTCTGCACCGTTATCATACTTCCCTTCATTTTTGTAATGGTATATGGTTTAGGATTGTATGGTGTTGACAGTTTGTTTTGTCTATTCTGCCTGACCAAAACCATATCACCCAGGCTGAGAGTTGTTGTTTTTGCCTTTCTATCAGCGTACCCCTTCATCTTCTCTTTTCCTTTGGAGTCATTTTCTTTTATTCTTTTATGTGTCGGCCCTGTTACTGGGCTTTCGATACCATTTGGTATTCCGATGTTCATTTTTCGGCCCGTACAAGCTTCAAATGGTGATATTTTAGTGGTGGTATGGGGGGTGGCTCTATATTGCCTTAGGAAATGTGGTAACTGGGTCTTCCAGTTGTGGCCTTCCACCGTGGCTGCAAGAATGTATTTTTTTAAGGTGCGCATAAAACGCTCTACTTCACCATTTGCCTCCGGCCATAGAGGTGTAATGCGTCTATGTTTGAAACCTGCTTGTGCCGCTAAGTCTTTAAAGTCTTGTCCTTGAAATGGTGGACCGTTATCAGATTTTAGAATGGTTGGATATCCTTGTCTAGCAAAGATCATGTTTAAACGGGGAATAACTGTACCCGCAGCTATTGAGGGTATTACCTCCACCTCAGGGAATCGGCTGTAATCGTCGATTATGACTAACGCATAGTCACCTGATGGGAACGGACCTGCAAAATCGACTGAGATTTCAGTCCATGGTGCAACTGGTAGTGGTGAGGAGTGTATGGGTTCGCGGCTCATGTGCCTTGGGTCTGAGGCTTGGCAGCGAATGCATCCGTGTACTGTTTCCTCCACCAGTCTATCGATTCCTGGGAACCATACTTTTTCCCTTATCAGTTGTTTGGTTTTGACCATGCCCTGGTGAGATTGACGGGCTAAATCGACGGATCTCTTCCTCAATTTTGAGGGAATTACAAGCCGGTGTCCTCGAAGGACAAGACCATTGTGTGTTGAAATTTCGTCCTTGAATAGGGAAAAACTTGACAGCTGGGGGTCATTCCATCGTCCATCTTTAACCGCACCCTTGACTTTTTGTAACTGGGGGTCCTGTTCTGTGGCTTGTTTGACTTCCTCAAGAGTTAAAGATTTTGGTATGATATTATTAGCTATATATCTTATGTAGGCTTCTGCTACATTGTCTTTAGATGGTATGTGTTGTGGGTGACGACTCAGATAGTCCGCATGGTTTTTGTCATCTTTCCCGGGACGGTATACCAGGTTGTACTGGTAGGGCATGAGACGAAGACGCCAGCGTTCCATTCTTGTTGTTGTCGGTTTGAGACTTTTCACAATCCCTAGAAGAGGTCGATGGTCGGTGGTGATTTCGAATCTCGCTCCATATAAGTAGAGATGATAATGCTCAGCTGCATATACCACGGCTAACATTTCTCTCTCAGTTTGAGAGTATCGTTGTTCTACATCTGTGAGGGCACGACTGGCATAACATAGCACCCTCCCATCTTGTGTCAGAACTGCACCTACTCCAACTGGGCTTGCATCTACCAGTATGTCGGTGTCTTTCTTCGGGTCAAAATACGCCATCACCTCAGCTCCAGTCAACGCTTCCTTTAACTAGTTTGCAGCTGCTTCTTCTTCCTCTGTCCATCTCCAGTTTGTATCTTTTTTTGTGAGCCGTCTCAGTGGTTCACTAATAGTTGCATAATGTGGAATAAATCGAGCCACATACTGTGTCATGCCCAAGAATGATCTGACTTCACTGATGTTCCCTGGAGACTTGCATTTTGTAATAGCCGAGATTTTCTCTGGGTCAGGGGACACTCCATTCTCACTGAAAATGTGTCCGAAGAAAGTCAGTTTCCGTACAGAAAAAAGGCATTTTTCTTTGTTCAGCTTGGCTCCTACTTCTTGTAGACGTTTCAGGGTGTTCCTCAAGCTGATGTCATGAGATGACTGGTCACGTGCATATATTATTATATCATCTGATAAGTTTTTCACTCCAGGGATGTCTCCGAGGAGGTCTGATATAGCTTTTTGAAACAGTTCTGAGGATGCATTCACACCAAAACTTAGTCGCTTGTAACGAAATAAACCTTCATGCGTGGCAAATGTCGTTATATATCTGCTGGGCTCTTCCAGTTCTAATTGATGATACGCATTAGAGAGGTCTAGTTTGCTGAAAACTGTACACCCATTTAAGTCCGCTATTAGGTCGTCTACGGTTGGCATTGGATGTTTAATCCGTTGAATGGCTTCATTTGCCTTTCTCATATCGACGCAAATTCGTACGCTACCATTTTTCTTGGGGACTACGACAATCGGGCTAACCCATGGGGTAGGTCCTGTGACTTCCTCAATCACATCCGTTTCCATGAGACGTTTGAGTTCTGTCTTCACATCTTTTCTCACATGGAAGGGTATCCTGCGGTGTCGCTGAGTTACGGGGAAAACCGATGAGTCAATGTGGAGCTTAATGGTAACTCCAGAAATTTTTCCCATCTTTCCATCAAACAGTGCATGGAACTCGTCTTGAATTGGGACCGTCACATGGAACGTGAAGTTAAACGTTATCATTCCCAATGCTTCAGCAGAATTACTGCTCAAGAGGTTCTGCAGTCCAACTGAAGTATTTTCGCTGTCGACCACAAATATTTTAGCCTTACAGGATTTATCCCGAAATTTTATGCACGCATTGATAAATCCTCGGATGGGTATGGCATGTTTTGACCTGTATGCAAATATCCGGGTCGTTGTTTTGTTTATACGTGGTTTGTGTTTTAATTCATCATATACGTGTCCAGCAATTATGTTTACGCTAGCTCCCGTGTCTACCACAAACATTACAGGAGAATTATTCACAAGGGCGGTAACTTTTGGTGTCTTATTCGGATTATTGACAAGGGCGGTGACTCCTGGTGTCTTAGTTGGACGTGTAGATTTTACCGAGTAAATAGATTCGTCACTGGACGTATAGGGAGATATCGGAGGAGGATTGGTGAAACGAATTACTCTTACCGGCTTTGCTTTACATGCTCTTGCAAAGTGGTTTTTTTTGTGACAATTCATGCATTCTTTTCCTCGGGCTGGACAAGTCGGGTGTGTAGCAGAATATCCACAATAGTGACATGTTTGCTGTCCGCCATCTTTTTTTTTGTCCACCTCGTGGTCTGTTCTTCTAGGTGTCATGGCGACTATTTTGCCGCGCTGTCCGCCATCTTTTTTTTGTCCACCTCGTGGTCTGTTGTTCGAGGTGTCATGGCGACTATTTTGCCGTGAGTGTCCACAACAAATGTCTTTACTGTCGTTGACGTTGAAATTTTCATTATTTTTACATGTGAGACGCGTGCGGTTCTCGTTGCTGTAAATAGCTTGCAGTTCATTTCGTTCCATGTCTGCAGCACGCGTATCAGCAAGTTCTATTGCCCTAGCTTCGTCCAGGACTTGTTTCAGCGTAGAGTTGTCTCTTAGCGCCTTCCTTCTGACTTTAGAAGATGTGCACCCCTGCAAAATTTGGGCTAGGATCTCTCTGTCTTTATCTTCAAACTCGCACGTGGTGGCTAGAGTCCGTAATCGGGCGTGGTACTGATCTAGACTTTCGTCCATGTTTTGCATAGCCCGTCGAAATTTGAAAAGTTCATATGACGTGTTTTTCTGCGGCGTGAAATGATCCGTTATCGATTTTTTCACAGTTTCATACTCGCCCGAAACTATAGAGCCATCGTCCAAAATGTTTGTTGCACCTATGCCCTTTTGCTGGTCCGTGAAGTCATGGAAGATATCAAAGATTTCGTCTCCTGCGTAGTGAAGAAGTGTTGCTTTCTTCTTTTTGTCGTCGCAAATGTCCATAGCAATAAATAAATTTTCTAACCTGTCTATCCATTTTTTCCAGCGAACGGTAGTCGTGTTTTGGTCCGCATGTACGCTGAAACTTGGAAAAACTGGTAATCCAACGCTGGCCATTTTTTTTTTTTTTTTTGTATTAATTCCGGAAAAAAAAAAGATTTATTTTTGTATTAAATTCCGAAATGTAACGTGAGCTCGTCACGAAATTCTCGTCGCCAGTATAATGTCGGGGCTTCCCGTCTCGCGGGTATCAAACAATATGAAAGAACAACAACGCAGAAGGTAACGTGTTTAACAACAGCTTGGTCGCAGATAGACTGCCGTCCAAACATATATTTATTGAAGAGCGCACATACCTAAGGGTAGATAACTCATAGAGTTATGTCCCTTTGATTGGGGACATCACACATGGCTTTCCAGCTTCCAATCTGTATCAAGTTCACTTATAGGAGCTAATCTTCACATAAACTGTAAGACTATCTCCTATAATAATACTTAACAAAAGCGTCGCCAAATAAAAGAAAAAGCAAGGTCGGCCTTCTATAAACAAAAAATGATGTATATTTATTTAAGTGGCCTACACCGTTGGATGTAGGTTGCCAGAAGTTAAAACAGTGAAGAAAGGAATAGAAAAGTAATAAAGTTCAGATGTCGAAAGTCTTCTGGGAGCAGTATATCTTCAAGTGAAGATAGCTTTGCTTAATGTCTAGGCGACAGGAGCAGAAGAGAGGGCGTCTTTCTTCGTGGGTGCCTGGAAGCTCTCTGCCTGCTCTGCAAATCCCTAAAGGTCTTGATGTAGTCGTTCAAAGGACCGGTTGAAATTAATATGCCCAGGATTCTGACCAAACAACCTCACAAGGGATGCTCTCCACAAGAAGAAAGAAATGTCAATGTTTATGACTGCTACACACTCAGTGATAGCACACCTAATATCAACACAAAATGTTGGCTATTTTCCCGCCAACTTCATCTACACGACTTGTATGTGTAGAATCTCAGTAGTTTTTTTATTATTATTATTCTTTTGCTGTGACAAGTCTAGAACTGATTAAAATATTTGCTGTAAACTTGTGCAACTGCTTCTCACCACTCATCATTAATCTCAACTGCCTTATTCACACATATGCCAAGAAGAGTGTAGCTTAATGATGAACAAAAAATTTATTTAGCTTAAAAAAATATTTATTTTTTAACAATATTATTCTTTTTCTGTGCACATAGTTTTTTTGTTTTTTTTTTGGGGGGGGGGGAGCGTATTAATCGTATAGATTAAACATTATACTACGTTAATAAGAGGGTTGAGAGATAGCAACGGCCGTGATTGGGTTATGTATATCATGTATAGGAATAGAGGAGTGTCCTTGTTTTTCTATTTATGAAGAATGAATTTCAGGTTGGTTTCTAGGAAACCACTAGATGTTGGCAAAATAATATCTAACAATTGAATATTAAAAAATGTAAAAAATAGTAATAAAAAAGGTATTATAGTGTCATGGTCAATGCACAAAAGGACATAGGGTTCCTAATTTAATCCAGGGTAACGCCGGGTTTATTTGTTAGCGCCCGCCACACACACCTCATATATGATGATTGATAGAGATAAATAAAATGAAAGAATAAAATAGGAATAAGAATTATTTAAATGTCACACAATGATTTTGATGCCAATATGCTTTCTGATAATTAGATTTTCAGATTACCCATTATCCTTTTAAAACAACACATTTTAATAAACACTCCTACGTTTTGCTGAACTTTTTGAAAACAGGATATCGAGTTTTTATAGCCTTATGGCATTATCATATTATAAAAAAAAAACTAATGACTTTGAATGAAGGGAATCTATCTAGTTCATTTTTCTTCAGCAAGTAAACAGGAAAATCAACATAATCAAAATGCTTTCAGCCACTCCTATTTTTTGAAAATAACTTTGCTTATTATTCCATGAATGCAAACAAATAAACAAATAAAAACAACATTGTTATGGAAGTTACAGAGGCGAGGCTTTTTGCAACTCATTAATATGCAATGAGAGTAGAAAGTGGACATTAGGTTTACTTTCGACAGCCTCGTAACTCTCGCTTCCCTTATTTTGTCCTTTTTTAAATGGAAATCGCCCCAGACAAGGCATGAAGCCACTTTATGTAAGGAGTTAAAAAAATACTACTTCACGGTAAAAACGATAAGTGTTAGATGGATATATTCTGACCGAGAAAACAGTAGAGGTGTTTCCAGCAGTGGATGAATCGGTGGGCTAAGTCTGTGTAAGCAAAAGGGGCATACTTTGAAGAAGATTAGGGTCCCAACCTCGTCACGTATTTGAAATATTTTTTCTGGCCTTAGGTCGGATACTTTTTAGACAGGCCTCGTATTCATTCAACCATCTTCTCATGAAGAGGCTAATAAAATATACACAACATTCAGGAACATGGATGGAAATATACACTTTAGCATAGAACAATGTGATAACACTGGACCTCTTTCACTTCTAGACTTAAACCTCAAAATAACTGAAGAAGGTGACATTTACACCAAATTCTATAGGAAAGTCACTAGCAGAGACATATTTGTCCACTATAAATCACCCCCGCCCCAAGCGTCAAGTTTGGATACATAAAGAATGAAATAACATGTATCTAAAATAAAAGCAAAATGGATGACAAAGCCACTTATATATACTGCACACGTTCTACAGATGTTGGAAATGTGTGGGATCTTCGTTTGAGGCATCATTGTGATTCTATCCACGAATACTCTTGGTGCTATTGTAGGACTACAAACGTCACATTTGTTCAGACCAGATCCTCGACCATTGTCCTGAGCCCACGTTGTGATCAAAGATTCCCAAGATGTTGGCTTAAAGAGCGCCATAAATGAATGAATAGATAAAAGGGAAAGCTATCCACTTCCGGAACGCAGGGGGAAAGATTGAAGAGTTCTTCTTATCACTACAGCTGAATTCAAAGATTCTCTTTTTCAATTAGTTAAATTCCAAACGGAACAAAATGTTACGTTACAAAGACAACAATTTGAACAACAAATGGAACTTCAAAGAAACCAAGTTGAAATTGAGGAGAAATTTAAAAGAGAGTTGTTGGAACAGCAAAAAGCCCAAAGAAAAATGCATGCTGAACAAAAAGAGCTGGCGACCACACGAGAAGAAAGATTCCAAGAAAGACTGCTACAACAGCAGAAACACTTCGAAGAACTCTTGATAAAAACACAGGAGGAACAAAGAAAATTTTTGGAGGCAACACAGTTAACGAAAACAAACGAGAATCATAATGCATTCTCCCAGACGGCTGTGTGGAGCGCTATCGAAATTTTCAATTATAATCCAGAAGACGATGTCACTTTTGCTCAATTCTATAGAAGATATGAGGATATTTTTGTATCGGACTGCAGTACATGGACAGACTCTAAAAAAGTTAGATTTTTGCTAAGAAAATTAGGAGCTGCCGAGCATACAAAGTTCGTGAATTTTATCCTTCCAAAAAAGACCAGTGAGTTGAACTTCCAGGAGGCAGTTACTTTACTAACAGAACTGTTTTCTACAAAAACTTCTCTTTTCCACAGGAGATATAAGTGTATGAATGTCACTAGAAGAGAGGAAGACGACTACATTACGTATGCAAGTATAGTAAATAAGCTTTGCGACGATTTTAAATTAGATGAATTATCATCAGATAATTTTAAATTTTTAATATTCATGCATGGTCTGGTCTTAAATAAAGACTCCGAAATCAGACGTTGTGTTTTAAATAAACTCGAAAATGAGCCATTTCTAACAATACCAAACTTAGCGGAAAACTGTGAACGTTTTGTTCCGTTGAAACAAGACAGTCGTGACATAGAGGAAAACGGAGTGTCACACATTAAAAAGATCCATCAGAAGAAAAAATTGACTTCAATGAATAACCAGAGAAAAAAACATGAGAAAAATCCACCTGGACCGTGTTGGAGGTATGGAGACAACCACTGGTACAATGAGTGTCCTTACATATTCAAACAATGTGACAACTGCCACCAGAAAGGACATAAGGCATCACGTTGTAGAAAAAAATCTGGTAGAAAGACAGCCATTAAACTGACAAAAATTGAACCTGAAGAACAAAATATCCGGAAATATGTACAGGTCAAAATGCTTTAAAAAAAAGTAAGACTACAGCTTGATAGTGGGTCTGACATTTCCATCATTAATGTACAGACATGGAAGAGACATTTTGTTATGCGAAAATCGAATTACCTTTTTGGAACTGATTTAATTGAAAAGTTTAGACTATGGGATCTGCCTTTAAGCTCCTTTTGCCAAAAGGTTGAGGATTCGAATGTGGAGGCAGAAAAACTCAAGAGGGAATTAAAAGAGAATTTTCCAGCGGTCTTGGAAGGTGTACGAAAGCGGTAGCAAAGTTTGAAGTCAAAACAAATGAACTGCCTGTGTTCAGAAAGAAAAGAAATGTTCCATACGCCGCTATAGAGCAAATAGACGGTGAATTAGAAAGACTCGAGAACATGGGTGTCATTTCAAAAATTGATCACAGTGAGTGGGCTTCACCTACAGTTTATGTTAAGAAAAAGAACAAGGAGATTCGGGTTTGTACCGACTTCTCCACAGGCTTGAACAAGGCATTAAAAGATCACCATTACCCTCTTCCAAGCCCTGAAGAAATATTTGCGAAACTGAGTGGAGGAAAATATTTTTCTAAAATCGACCTTCAAATCCCTGTCAATGAGGAGTGTTCAAAACTGCTATGCATCAATACCCATAAGGGATTATACAAATTTAACCGACTTCCTTTTGGGGTCAAGGTAGCTCCTGCGACTTTTCAACAAATTATGGACATGATGTTAAATGGGATGAATTTCGCAGTAGGGTACCTGGACGATGTGTTAATGAACAGCGTTAGCAAAGAACAACACAAGACTCATGTAAATCAAGTATTCAAAAAAATTCAGGATTATGGGTTTAAACTCAAAGATGAGAAATGTACTTTTTTCATGGAAAAAATAAAATACTTAGGGCAAATCATCGATGAACAAGAAAGGAGGCCAGACCCAGATAGGGCAATGGCGATAAGGAACATGCCTGCTCCAGAAAATATTGCGTCACTACAAAGTTTTTTAGGGTTGGCGAATTACTACAATGTGTTCGTACCAAACATGCATAAACTAAGATCACCCTTAAATGAACTGTTAAGGAAGGACCAAAAATGGGTCTGGACGCAAGAGTGCGAAATTAAAAATATCTTACGGTCTGACTTGTTTCTGGCACATTATAATCCCAAGCGCGATATTGTAGTTGCAAGCGATGCCAGGAACTATGGCATAGGAGCATGCATATTGCACAAAATGGATGATGGAAAATTAAAACCCATAGCCCATGCATCCCGGACACTTCTGCCGAAAAAAAAAACTCTCAAATTGAGAAAGAGGCTCTAAGCATTATATTCGCGGTAAAGAAATTTCATCGTTTCCTGCACGGTAGACAATTTCTGTTACAAACAGACCACAAACTCTTATTAACGATTTTCGGATCGAAAAAGGGACTACCACAACACACTGCGAATAGACTCCAAAGATGGGGTACCATTCTTCTGAACTACAATTTTCAAATGGAGTATGTACCATCTAAGAAATTTGGTCATGCAGACGGGTTATCAAGGTTGATACCTAAGCAGTCAGAACCATTGGAGAATATGGTGATAGCAGCCATTCAAGCGGAAGCTGAAGTAAAAAATACATTATGTGACACAATAAGAGAACTTCCAGTAACGCTTGATGAGATTAAGAGTAAGGCAGAGGTGGACGAATTTATCATAAGCACGAAAGAAAAAATCAACAATAACCAACTAGATGAGGAAATTTATTCAATTTGCGACAACGTCCTGTTATATAACGACAGGGTTGTAATTCCTATGACATTACAGAAAAGTATGCTCAAGGAATTCCATGTAGGACATCCAGGCAAACATAGATAAGCATATCGAAGAAAAAGTCAGGGAGTGTAGAGGATGCACCTTAGCACCTTAGCTATGAAAGCTCCTCCGACTCAATTCGGATCATGGACTAAACCGGACCGACCTTGGTCTAGAATTCACTTCGACTTTGCGGGACCACTGGATGGGTTCTACTATCTCATTGTTGTAGACAGCCTAGCTAAGTGGCCGGAAGTACTAAAATGCAAGAACCCCACATCCGAGGCAGCTATCAACTTCCTATACGAACTATTCGCTAGGTTTGGAGTAGTAGACTGCATTGTCACCGACAATGGTACTCAATTCACATCTACTGAATTTAAACACCTTTGCGAGGATCATCTCATCGAGCATATAACAATCCCTCCATACCATCACAGAAGCAATGGACAGGCAGAGAGATTCGTTGACACATTCAAGAGAGCTCTGAAAAAAGCTAGTGGATCACTGACGGATAAGTCAATCCAACAGTTTCTGCAAGTTTACAGAGTCACTCCGAATGCAAACATCGAAACGTCGAAGACACTGCTGAGGTCATGTTCGGACGCAAGGTTAGATCGATTTTCCACAAGTTATTACCAAACCAGGATAGGGCAAACCTAAAAGAAACGATAACGAAAAAACGGTATAAAGTTGGCGAAAAAGTTTTTTATAAGATTTACAGAAACTATAGGACTTTCTGGGAGTCCAGCACTGTGGATAAACAAATCGGCAACATGGTCTATATGATTAAGGGACCAGATTTCGTGCACAAACGTCACACTAACCAAATCCGGGAAAGATACTCGAACAGTGAGATTACCAGATCGCCTGAGGAGGACATCATGGACACAGTGTTTGATACTTTTCAGGTGCCCATACCAGAGACTGCTCCTGAGATTAGGAGATCAAAAAGAAAACGGAAATCGAGTTGATGATGGTGATTCCCAAACAAAAGCGTTATTAATCCCCAGATGGGATATTTTCAAAGGGGAGTGTTACACCGGCCGTTCTAACAGAAGAGAAACTACACCGGTTCTCACTATAAATAGTACGAGTCACCAGAGTCACAGGAGAGAGAGAAAAAGGACAGACTTGTAACTGTCTAGCCAAGTGCTAGTCAGTTTCCTTACCTTGTACCTTTTATGTTAATACACCTGTTATCTTAACCCAACCTCGACTTGACTTCTTCTTTTTACTGTTGGACTACTTCACAACAGGTTTAAATGTATGCATTCTGTGAGTGCTAATATAATATCACTGTAATTAGAAACTATTTTTCTGTGAAAATTTGCTGTTCAAAGAAATCCACAATAATTTTTAGTCTTTCGTTGCAGAGATTCGTTCAATTCACAGTTTTTTAATACTAAGTAGAGATGTGGAATCCCACAAAAGGCATTTAGAAAGAGATTTTAAGTTTGAGTTTTTTCAATATGTCATTGAGATGATCTTCATTATTTAAGTAAATGAGGATGCCATCGATGTCTATAAAAGTACAATCAACGTTATTATCCATGATCCTTTGGAAAGTAATCTATGTGTTACACAAATCGAAAGGCATGTAATTGTACTCATATAAACCGAAGGGTGTCTCATGGGTGTTTTGCATCCATTATAAGGGATTTTTTAAACACTGTTTTGATTTCGTTGTTTTGTTTTACAGCATATCAACAATTTTTCGGGTTATTTAATGCCAAATCCGGTCATTTTGCTAAAATCTTTTATGCTTCAAGTTCTTTATTTCTTCAAATATTTATTCATGGTGTTTGCTTTGTTTAGATTGTTTTACAATATATCAACTTTTTAAGGTTATTTAATGCCAAATCCGATCATTTTGGTAAAAGTTTTTATGCTTCAAGTTCTTTATATATTCAAATATTTATTCATGATGTTTTGGTTGTTCTGTTTTACGACATATTAATCATTTTTGGGCTATTTATTCATAGTGTTTGGTTTGGTTGTTTCGTTTTACGGCATATCAACTATTTTCGTTTTTTTAATGCCAAATATGGTCATTTTGGTAAAAGTTTTTCTGCTACAAGTTCTTTAAATCTTCAAATATTCATTCATGGTGTTTGGTTTGAGTTAGTTGTTTTCCGGCATATCAACCCTTTTCGAGTTATTTAATCCAACATGCGGTCATTTTGGTAAAAAGTTTTATGCTTCAAGTTCTTTATATGTTCAAATATTTAGTCATGCTGTTTGGTTTGGTTGTCTTGTTTTATGGTATATCAATCCTTTTCAGGTAATTTAATGCCAAATCCTGTCATTTTGGTAAAAAAAATTATGCTTTAAATTCTATATATATTCAAATATTAATTCATAGTGTTTGCTTTGTTTGTATTGTTTTACGACATATCAACCTTTTTTAAGTTATTTAATGCGACATGCGGCCATTTTGGAAAAAATCTTTTATGCATCCAGTTGTTTTATATCTTCAAATATCTATTCATGGTGTTTGGTTTGATTTGGTTGTTTTGTTTTATCGCATATAAACTCATCTGGGTTATTTCATGCCAAATGCTGTCATTTTTATAAACTTTTTTTCTGCTTCAAGTTATTTATATCTTCAAATATTTAATCATGGTGTTTGGTTTTGTTGTTTTCTTTTACAGCATATCAAACCTTTCGGCTTATTTAATGCCAAATCCTGTCATTTTTTAAAAAGATTTATGCTTCAAATTCTTTATATCTCCAAATATTTATTCAAGGTGTTTGGTTTGGTTGTTTTTTTTAATCACATATAAACACTTTTCGGGTTATTTAATGCTAAGTCCGGTCATTTTAGTAAAAGTTTTTACTCTTTAAATTTTTTATATCTTCAAATATTTATTCATAGTATTTTGTTTTGTTGTTATGTTCTACGGTATATCAACCCTTCTCGGGTTATTAATGCCAATCCGGTCATTTTTGCAAACTTTTTTCTGCTTCAAGTTCTTTAAATCTTCAAATATTTATTCATAGTTTTTGTTTTGTTTGTATTGTTTTACGACATATCAACCCTTTTCGGGTTATTTAATGCCAAATTCGCTCATTTTGTTAAAAAAATTCTGCTTCAAGTTTTTTATATCTTCAAATATTTATTCATGGTTTTTGGTTCTGTTTCGTTTTACAACATATCAACACTTTTCGAGCTATCTAATGCCAAATCCTGTCATTTTGGTAAAAGTTTTCTTTTATATCTCTTAATATTTATTCATGGTGTTATGTTTGGGTTAGTTGTTTTGTTTTATGGCATATCAACCATTTTCGGGTAATTTAATGCCAAATTCGGTTATTTTGGTAAAAGTTTTTATGCTTCATATTCTTTATATCTGGTGTTTTGTTTGGTTTGTTTTGTTCTACGGCATATCAACCCTATGTCAGGATAATTAATTCCAAATCGAATCATTTTTGTAAATGTTTTTATGCTTCAAGTTCTTGATGTTTGCAAATAGTTATTCATAGTGTTTGGTTTGTTTTTATTGTTTTACGACATATGAACTCTTCCGAGTTATTAAATGCTAAATCAGATCAATTTGGTAAAAGTTTTTATACTTCAAGTTTATTATTTCTTTAAATATTTATTAATGCTGTTTCGTTTGGTTGTTTTGTTTGATGGCATATGAACAATTTTAGGGTTATTTAATGCCAAATACGATGATTTTGGTATCTTCAAATATTAATTCATAGTGTTTGCTTTTGTTGTATTGTTTTACAACATATCCACCCTTTTCAGGTTATTGAACGTCAAATCTAATGATTTTAGAATAGTTTTATTCTTAAAGTTCTTTATATCTTCAAATATTTATTTATGGTGTTTGTTTTAGTTGTTATGTTTTTTTAGCATATCCACCTTTGTTGCTTTATTTAATGCCAAATCCGATTATTTTGTTAAAAGTTTTTACCCTTCAAGTTCTTTATATCTTCAAATATTTATTCATTGTGTTTGCTTTCTTTGTTTGAAGACATATCAACATATTTGGCTTATTTAATGCTAAATCTGGACATTTTGGATAGCGTTTTATCTGCTTCACATATTTTATATCTTGAAATATTTATTCCTGGTATTTCGTTTGGTTTTTATGTTTTTTCAACATATCAAACATTTTAAAGTTATTTAATGCCAAATCTGGTCATTTTGGTAAAAGTTTTAATGCTTCAAGTTCTTTATATCTTTAAATATTTATTCATAGTTTTTGTTTTATTTGGTTGTTTTATGACATATCAACACTTTTCGGGTTATTTTATAAGATATGCGGTCATTTTGGTAAAGAAATTTCTGCTTCAAGTTTTTATATCTTCAAATATTTATTCATGGTGTTTGATTTTGTTGTTATGTTCATGGTATATCAACCTTTATTAGATTATTTCATGCAAAATCCGATTATTTTGGTAAAAGTTTTTACCCTTATTGTGTTTTATATATTCAAATAGATTTATCATGGTGTTTGGCTAGGTTGTTTGTTTTACGGCATATCAACCCTTTTAGCATTATTTAATGTCAAATGCAGCCATTTTTTAAAAAGTTTTTCTGTCAATCCTGTCATTTTGGTAAAAGTTTTTATGCTTCAAGTTCTTTATAGCTTCAAATATTTATACATGGTGTTTAGTTTGGTTGTTTTTTTATGGCATATTAACCCTTTTCGGCTTATTTAATGCCAAATCCAGTCATTTTGGTAAAAGTTTTTATGCTTCAAGTTTTTTATACTGTAATATATTTATTCATGGTGTTTGATTTGGTTGTTTTGTTTGACGGCATATCAACCCTGGACATTTTGGATAATTTTTAATCTGCTTCACGTTTTTATAGCTTCAAATATTTTTTTCATATTTTTTGCTTTGTTTGTATTGTTGTACGACATATCAACCCTTTCCGGGTAATTTAATGCCAAATTCACTAATTTTGGTAAAAGTTTGAATACCTTTTTATTTGTTTCACGTTTTTTATACTTTCAAATATTTATTTTGTTGTTTTGTTATATTGTTTTATGGTGTATCAACACTGTTCAGGGTATTTAATGCTAAATCCGGTTATTTTGGTAAAAGTTTTTATGCTTCAAGTTATTTATATCTTCAAATATTTATTCACAGTGTTTGGTTTTGTTGTTATGTTTTACGGCATATCCACCTTTTTCAGTTTATTTAATGCCAAATTCGATTATTTTGGTAAAAGTTTTTTATATCTTCAAATAGTTATTTATGGTATTTGGTTTGATTGTTTTGTTTAACAGCATATCAACCCTTTTCCGTTTTTTTATGCTAAATCTCGTCCTTTTTGTAAAAGTTTTTGTGCTTCAAGTACTTTATATCTTCAAATATTTATTCATGTTGTTTAGTTTTGTTGTTTTGTTGTTTTGTTTTACGACATATCAACCCTATTCGGGTTATTTAATGCCAAATGCGGTCATTTTGGCATAAGTTATCTGCTTCAGGTTCTTTATATCTTCAAATATTTATTCATGGTGTTTTGTTTGGTTGTTCTGTTTTAAGACATATCAACCCTTTTCGGATTACTTAATGCCAAATGCGGTCATTTTGGTAAAAGTTTTCATGCTTCAAGTACTTTATATCTTTAAATATTTATTCATCATGGTTGGTTTGTGTTATGGCATTGTTTAGGGACCGGAATGAGAACACGGACACGGATAATAGGTAAAACAAATATATTGGAGAAAAGTATATACAACAGAGGAACAAGAGAAGTTGTACGTCAGTACTGACTTCCAGTGTAGACTGGGGGTGAACTCAAAAGCGAGAAACCTATGCTTTGTGCACCTATTTAGAATGAACGAGTTCAAACAGTTTGTTATAGGTACGGCACCATAACATAAGCGTTACCATCTCAGAAGTATTAATATCGTTTCCTTTTTGGATTGATTTCGATAAGATCCAGACCTATCCGTTTCCTTTTGGATTGCCGCTTTTCTGGGTCTGCTTTGGGTGCTGGTTTGTCAAAAAAATCGAATATGATGTCCATAACTTCTTATTCTACCCGGGGAGAGCTGTCAGTGTCATCAGACAGTTATTTCCTAATTTGATTTAGGTATCTCTTATGAGAGAACTGATGTCCTTGGATTATGTAAATCATATTTCCAATTCTCTTTTTAATCATATCAGATTCCCAGAAAGACGTATTATTTTTAAACATCTTGAAAGATACTCTGTTCCCTGGGATATATCGCTTTTTTGGTACAATAGAGGTTCGACCTTGTTTAGTCTGTTTAGACAGTAATTTTTCAAAAACGGATCTCACTTTTCGTGCAAATATCATCTCTGCAGGAGATAATGAGGATGGTATGTTAACGTTTGGCGTGATCCTGTACACTTGCAAAATATGCTGCAGAGCCTTTTCCGGGAGAGTATCGCAAGCTCTTTTCAAGGCTCTTTTTAGAGTGTCCATAAAGCGTTCCACCTGGCCGTTTGACCTAGGATGATTATGGGGGAGTCGTGATGTGTCTGATCTGAAAGATCTCACAGAACTCTTTGAAGTCGGATGACGTAAACTGAATTCCGTTGTCACTGACCAAACAATCGACCACCCCAAAATGGGCGAACAATTTGTGCAGAAAGTTGATTGTTACCTCCGTGGTGGGTTTTTTACATCGTAACACTTCAGGCCACTTGGAAAAACTATCGACTACAATTAGATAGTAAAATTTCTCCAATAGGTCTGCAAAATCCATGTGTATCCTTGAACAAGTTCGGTCTGTCTTTGGCCACGGACTATATTTGATATGAGGTGCCTTTGCTGCCAAGGCACAGCCTTTACACGTATTTAAGACGTTCTCAATATCCTGATCCATTCTAGGCCAGTACACGAAATTCCACATCAAACTCTTCATTCTGTTTTCCCCCAAATGGCCAACATGAAAACTCCTCAGGATTGTCTTTTGTAACTTCTTTGGAATGACGACTCTCTCGTTGTACATCGTCACATAATGCAAAGCTGTCTACAAACCGTAGGCCCTTATCAACAATTTCTGATGACGAATTCACCATTGGAGGCTTCCTTTTTAATTTCATGTAGAATCACTGGTAGCTCTCTTACTGCATTGCACAATATAGCTTTTATATCCCATTCCATTTGCAGGGAAGCGATCACGATATCTTCTAGTGGCTCTCTCTGTCTTGGCACGAGTCTAGACAATCCATCCGCATGATAGATTCTTTTTCATGGTAAAAACTCCATTTTGAAATTATTGTTCAATAAAATGGTTCCTCATCTCTGTAATCTATTTGCCGTATAAACCGTCAGGCCTTTTTTTGAACCGAACACAGTGATTAGCGGTTTATGGTCCGTCTGTAATGTGAACAATCTACCGTGTATATAGTGAAACTTAGTTACAGCAAAAATTATTCTTAATTTGGGAGTACCGCTTCTCCGCCGGAAGTAGGATCCTTGATGCATGTGCAATGGTTTTATGCATTCCATCCGGCATTACATGAAGAACGCATGCTCCTAATCCATATGAACTAGCGTCGCTAGCCACTATTATGTCTTAGTCTGGGTTGTAATGCGTAAGGAATAAATCCGATGTCAGCATTTCAATAGTTTTGTCGAATGCTACTTGGCATTCGGGAGTCCACTCTCAAACCTTATCCTTTTTTAATAGTTTATTGAGTGGGGCGCGCAAATTATGCATCTCTGGAATGAAAGCCTAGTAGTAATTTGCCAATCACAGAAAGCTCTGTACTGCTGTGACGTTTTTCTGGTGCCGGCATGTTCTTAATTGCAGTAGCCCATTCTGGGTCCGGCCTTCTGCCGTACTTGTCTATAACATGCCCAGATATTTTTTATTTTTTCTAAAAAAAGTTACATTTTTCCTCTTTAACTTTAAACCCATACTCCCGGATTCGCGAAAACACTTGGTTGACATGTTTCCGGAGTTGTTCAATGTCTCTACTGTTGATTAGAATGTCGTTAAGGTATGCAATAGCATGGTATCCATCACTTGCTGAAAAATAGCTAGAGCAACTTTGACCCCGAAAGCTAGCCTTTCGAACTTGTATAAACCGCGATGCATATTTATACACAACAGTTTTGAACTCTCTTCTTCCTTTTAAGAAAACTTCCTCCGGGCTATGCAGTGGGTAATGATAATCTTTTAGTGCTGCATTTAATCCTGTCAAAAAATCTGCGCACACGCGAATGTCTTTTGATTTCTTTTTCACATAGACCGTAGGTACTGCCCACTGACTGTATTCTACTTTGGATAAGATACCGGTCGTCACTAGTCGGTCCAATTCCTCATTTATTTTGTCTACCGAAGCAAAAGGCACATTCCTTTTTTTCTTAAATACGGGCTGAACGCTTTCGTTCAGTTGAAATTTGGCCGCCAACTTTTGTGCATCGACCAAGGCCAACAGACAAAACTTCGGGAAAAGATTCTTTCAAATCCAGTTTTAGTTTTTCTGATTCCGTTGTCCGACTATAGTCATCTATTTTTGGCAAAATGTATTTATTGGTAACTCCCATAAATTGAACGCTTGCATCCAATCGGTGCCAAAAAGGCTATTAGTGTCTTTTAACACCAGCATTTTTAACGTTTTTGTATTTCGCATTAGGGTCACATTAGTAATTATCTCACCCTCAAATTTAATTCTTTCACCAGTCACTGTACTGGCTATCCTGTTAGTTCGTAATAGGATGGGTCTATTCAACCTCTTTCACATATGTAGATTTATTATTGACACATCCGAGTCTAATTGTAGTTTAATATTTTATCCAGGATTTTTACGTGCACATATTTCTTTATATTAATGCATTCCTGATCATTTATACTTGTGGCTTGCACCTGCGTTTTATTTCCTTTATTCATTCTACAGTGTAAACTTTTGTGTCGGACCCTGTTACAAGTCAGGCAGGTTTTGATACGAACTGGGCATTCTGTTGTAGGGAACATGAACATGAAGAGGGCTTACTTGCGAAACGTCCTCGGGTTTGCTTGTCCTGTGCGCTGCGAGTGAAAGAAAGAAAGAAAGAAAGAAATCCAACATGGCGTCCCTGAATGTTTATTACATACAGTTCATGCAAAATCTCGCAAAGTCTCGTTGCACGTATGGAAATTAGGTGTGACTCGATATTATAAAAAGCGAGTCTCGTACCGTCTCAGAGAAACGGAGTGTGTGAAGCGAGTGCACGTGTCGAGCAGTGAGAGCTGCTTTGGAGGTTAACAGTGATTTGCGACCTTCGTTATTACTACAAGCTATTTCGGCGATGGACAAATTCGACTTGAGATTAATACCCGAGTTCGACGGCTCCCCCTCCGGACCCTCTGTAGTCGAGTGGTGGGAGAAAGCCGAGCGCGTCTGCAGACTTTGCAATATAAAGGATCCTGCACTGGTCATCCCGCTGAGGCTGACCAAAGGAGCATATTCGGTGTATCAGCAACTCGGAGACGAACCAGGCCTGGAAGAAGTTAGGCAGGCGCTATACGCAGCCTTTGCTGTGGACCCTTTCGTCGCCTGGAGGCAGTTCATCGAACGGCGGCTTGGGCTAGATGAGACTGTGGACGTCTACCTGGCCGATTTGAGGAGGCTAGCCGCGCCGTTTGGTGGAACAAGCGAGCGAATACTGGGATGCACTTTTCTGACTGGACTCCCAGACGGCGAGCATCGTCCAGACTCAGTGAGATTGGGCTTGACGAGTTGTTGGCCAGAGCCCGAAACATTTTGAAAGAGGACACAGAGCCGGTTTCGGCAGCTGCGGAAGCGTCTTCACCACCAACAGAAGATGTGAGATGCTACAAATGTGGCGGGCCGAATAATTTTTCAAAAGACTGCCGAAGCCGAAGCGGTGCAAAGGACGCGCCCGATCGAGGAACGTTAAAACGCGTGCATTGTTACCGGTGCAACAAGCTGGGTCACGTGGCAAGAGGTTGTCCGGGAAACGGGCAAGGAGAGTAAGCTATAGCGCCAGTCTTCTCCCCAGATCGTTGCCAAATAAGGTGCTACCCACAGTGAGCGTGCGCGTAAACGGGCGTGAGCGCTTCGCGCTCGTAGACACCGGGTGCACGCAGACCCTCGTGCGCAAAGCATGCTGTGACGCATGGGATAAGGAAAGGATCCCGGTATTGACGGTTGGTGGTGGCTCGATTGCCTCTTGTGGCGTTAGCATCATTTGCGCAGGTGTCGGCGATGGGCCCACAGTAACCGTACGAGCCTTGGTTGTAAACGATGACCTGCTCCTGGGAATGGACGTCATCAAGGAATTGGGAGGTGTACGCATTGATGGTGAGGGTAGGGCACATTTTGCAAAAGCGGGCCTTGCTCTGAGTGCAGCTATGAAGCTGGAACAGCCTGATTTTTGTGCGGAATTCGACCAGCGCACAAAGTCCTGGACAGCCTCCTGGAAGTGGTCGGAGGAGCAGCCACCCGAGAAATTATGCAATAAGGTGCCCGAATACAAAATTCCCCCCGGAGCTCGTGCAGAATACGACAAGGAACTACAAACTTGGATTAGTAATGGATGGCTAGTTCCGTATTCAGAGAAGGAATTGGGTCCTCCAAAGTGCCTGATCCCGTTAATGGCGATTATCCAACAGAATAAGCAGAAGGTGAGGCCGGTGCTCGACTATCGAGAATTGAATGAGCACGTGGACCCTTTTACAGCTCGCGCGGACGTATGCACTGAAAAGTTGAGGAAATGGCGGCAAGCGGGATCTAATGTATCTGTACTGGATCTTCACAAAGCATACCTTCAAGTGTGTGTACACAAATCACTATGGCCCTATCAAACGGTGCTCATCAGGGGGAAAAGGTATTGCCTAACCCACATGGGATTTGGACTTAATGTGGCGCCATCAATTATGCAAATGATTGTTGACACCATTCTGACTAAAAATGAGCGCATTCAGCGGGCAACGTCTGCATATATTGATGACGTGTATGTGGACGAGGAAATTGTATCTGCAGCGCGCGTGAGGGAGCATCTCTACAACTTTGGCCTTCTCAGCAAGGAACCGGAAAGGCTACGGGATGGCGCACGGGTACTTGGTTTGCATGTCTGGGAGGAAGATGACGTTCTGTATTGGAAACGAGGAAATGAAACCCCAGACATGCCTTGTATTGTTACACGACAAAACGTATTTTCCTTGTGCGGAAAGTTAGTTGGACACCTTCCTGTGGGCGGCTGGCTTCGTGTTGCGGTGGCATTTATTAAGCGAAGCGCCTCCGACGTCACCATTGGATGGGATGACGAAACTCATGACGTCCCTCTCAATACAATGCTCAAAGAAGTCCTCACCAGGGTGCACAAGGAAGACCCAGCGCAGGGCAGATGGTGCGTCGACAGCCAGAAACTTAGTGTGTGGGTTTATGCAAGCTCTCTCGCCATTGGCGTATTGGTAGTCCATGATGGAATGGTGGTGGAAGACGCTTGCTGGTTACGCCCAGAAAAGGACTCCCAGCACATAAACCTGGCAGAACTTGATGCAGTTATCAAGGGGATAAACTTGGCAATCCTTTGGAAGACGACCACCCTGCGACTATTCACGGATTCTGCTTGCGTCCATAAGTGGATTTCAGATACTCTCACCGGGAGAGCCAGAGTACGAACCAAAGCCACGAGTGAGATGCTCATCCGACAGCGGCTCGACACGATCATGAAGCTGGTGAACGAATATGCGCTGTCAATAGAGGTGTCCCATGTCAAATCCAGCCTGAACAAAGCAGATTGTTTGACGAGAGTACCTCAAAGATGGCTTGATGCCATAAGAAAGACTATTGAACCCATGCAGACCGCCTGCGCCGCTTCCATGAGCCCCGTTCGATCTAATCACATCAAAGAAGTCCACCAACAAACCGGGCACCCTGGGGTCAAGCGGACCCTATATTTCGCTAAGTTGGTTGAACCAGGAGTACAAAAAGCAGACGTCAGGAAAGTGGTCAAAGATTGTGTAGCATGCCAATCCATTGATCCAGCACCCGTTCGCTGGGAGAAAGGAAAGCTGGGAGTGGAAAGCCATTGGAACCGGCTGGCGATGAATATTACTCACCACATTGAGTGAGGATTTCCTGACTATCATTGATTGCGGTCCATCCAGGTTTGCGATATGGCGCATGCTGTGCCGGCAGGATGCAGCCAGCATCGTCCGTCAGTTAAACAGTATTTTTCTTGAACGTGGCCCCCCCAACGGAGATATTAACCGACAATGACGCTGCATTCACTAGTGAGCAATTCAGAAAGTTTGCTGATGGCTGGGGAGTACACCTGAGGTTTCGATGCGCCCACGTACCGAGTGGAAATGGGGTCATCGAGCGGAATCACAGAACCGTCAAAACCATTGCGGCCAGGACGGGCTGCACGGTATTTGAGGCAGTCTACCTGTATAACGTAACCCCAAAGGATAATGTTTCACCCTCTACAGCGCCGGCTGACACCTTGCACAGAGGTGAAAGGCATAGAGACTAACCCGCTACCCGAACTGGAAGTAACCAAAGAGAAACTGAAAAAAGGGGATGTCGTCTGGATTAAGAACCCGCACGGCAAGTGTACGACGAAATACGGAGTTGGACGCCTCACCGAGGTAATCAGCCCACAGGCAGTGCGAGTCGACGGTATGCCCCGTCACGTTAGAGACCTATGGTTAGTAACGCAACCATCACTGGACTGTCGAGCGAGTCGGAGTCAGAGAGCAGTGAAGCATCGCTCTGGCTTGCAGCAGCCCCATCGGACAGTGACTCGGATATCAGCAGTATCCCAGCGGACGTGATGTTTCTCGACCCTCAGACCGCGGACGAGAGCACAAGCGAAGATGAGGCTTGCGTTGTCCCCCTCCGAAGAAGCAACCGGCGAAGGCGATCGAGGCCTCCCTGCCATCTCTGTGATCATGAGATTAGGGGGGAGTGTAGGGAACATGAACATGAAGAGGGCTTACTTGCGAAACGTCCTCGGGTTTGCTTGTCCTGTGCGCTGCGAGTGAAAGAAAGAAAGAAAGAAAGAAATCCAACATGGCGTCCCTGAATGTTTATTACATACAGTTCATGCAAAATCTCGCAAAGTCTCGTTGCACGTATGGAAATTAGATGTGACTCGATATTATAAAAAGCGAGTCTCGTACCGTCTCAGAGAAACGGTGTGTGTGAAGCGAGTGCACGTGTCGAGCAGTGAGAGCTGCTTTGGAGGTTAACAGTGATTTGCGACCTTCGTTATTACTACATCTGTTACCCAATGCAGACTTCTGCGCCGATAACAAGGGCTCGGCGGTAATTTACTTTTATAAGCTGGCTTGTTTTTGAGGCGTTAAAATCCCGTTTTTTGCTTTGAATAGTTTTGGGATGAGAGTTGAATTTTGATTTTTGACGTACTTTTCGTATGTGTGCAATGCCTGACTGTTCGATGTCCTTCAAATCCTGCTTAACACTAATAAATCGTTGGAAGTCCTCAGCTAATTTTTGCAGTGTTAAGTTCGGTTCATTTTCTAATTTATTTAGAACTCTATGCCTTATTTCAGCGCCTTTCCTGATACCAATATTTGAACGAAAATTAAACATTTAAAATCATCAACACTAAGTTCGGATAATTTAAAGTTATTGCAGTGCTTATTTACGTCGTCTTCTTTTAACAGGTTTAAACACTTCCCATGTTTGTGAAACAACGAAGTCTTTGGGCTGAACAGCTCTGTTAGAAGTTTGGCGGCTTCTGCAAATGTCAAATCGCTTGTCTTTCGAGGCAAAATGAAATCCACAAACGGTGGTGCCTAATTTCCTAAGTAACAATCGAACCTTTTTAGAGTCTGCCCAGTTTTCGCAATCAATTTTATATAAGTCTTCATATCTTCTAAAATACGAAACAAATACGTGAAGTTGTCGATCGCCCTCCACACAGCATTCTGCAAAAAATCATTAACGTTTTTGCTACTTTGTCCTCTAAGCGATATTGTTTGCATCAACATCTCAATCTTTTTGTCAGATTCTTTATTTTTCTCTATAAAGTTTTTATTGTAGTTCTAGAAGAAGCTTTTGAAATCTTTCTTCAGTTTTCTGTAGTCTCTCGTCTGCCTTTTTATTATGTTCGAGTTGCTGTTGCATTTGGAATTTTACTAATTCCGCAATCGTCGCTTTAAATTCCTTCATATTTTAAAGTGTGTCCTTTTTTGTTAGAAAGTAAATGTTTCCTTTCGAGTACGGCTTGTTAAAAGAATTATTTTCTTAAGATTATGCTTGCTAGACGTTATCTTAGTTGTAAAAGAGTCTAAAACCTTTTTTTATTCCTCGATAAAAAAAATCGCTTTTTTTCTTTTGTTTTTAGTACGCTTTTATGTGTGGTGCGTAGCCGTAAAATTTGCGGTAAAAAAAAATGAAAATACATTTTGTTTTTGTTTTTTTTTTCTTTCGGCAGAAGTAACTTTTTCTTTTGGAGAGAGAAAAAAAAGTCATATATTCCCTTATTGTTAAATATTACAACAGTGTCGGAATAGCAATTAAAACAAAAATCACTGACCTTTCTTCACTTAAGAGAATAATAAGTTGGTCTTATGTGTTTTTCCTTCTTTTTTTCTACCGGTAAGCCAGTTTTTTGAATTAGGACGTTGTCTGCTGAATTTATAGTCGATTTCTCCAAGTTATTTTTCTCTTTAATGTTTTCCATAATCAGTTTTTTCGCCCGTTGTGGCGTCCATTTTAAAAAGTTCTCCCGAATCTTTTACTGTAACCACGCTGTCAGTCTATTTTAGTGGTGTAAGTTTGAAATTTGAAATCCCACGTTGTCGGTCGTTGTGGGGTCCTTTTTTGAAGGTTCTCAGGAAAAATCCTTAATTTTTTTGTTTCCCGTGTGAATTCGAATATTTCGTAGCCATTTTTGTTTGTTTTTGTGAGGTCCTTTTGAAGGGTTTTCGAATTGTTGTAGGGTCCCGTGTAGATTCGAATCAGTTGTTGTTGTGGTGGTGGAGTCCTGTGTAGATTCGAATCAGTTGTTGTTGTGGTGGTGGGGTCCCGTGTAAGCTCGAATATCTCGTCTACAATTTGTTATGGGCATGTTTAGGGGCTGGAATGAGAACACGGACACAGGGTTTAGGTAAAACAAATATATTGGAGAAAAGTATATACAACAGAGAAGTAGTACGTCAGTATTGACTGCCAGTGTAGAGTGGGGTTAGATTCAAATATTTATTTATATATATATAAATATATACAAAATGTGGCACAAGGGAAAAAAGAGGTGGAAAACGGTCAGTCTTCTCTAAGATTTACTCACTGATCTTACTTAGCTAGTTTCATTTGTGACCATCATTTACCAAAATATCACATTCATACTACATTCATGCACCATACACCAAAAGAATTCATACCATGACGATCCTACTTAAACCCCATATATAAATAACATGCAATGGAGTGTTTGGGAGATAAACATTTTATGTACAGAAAAAAATGAGAAATATTTACAATGGAATAAAAACCGTGTTAATAAAAAGACCTCCATGTGGCAGATATGTAGATTTACCAGTCGAAAACGAAAAGAAAGTTGATGCAGGCCCCAACGCTTTATTCACAACACCTTTGAAAATATCGAAAATATCAAAGGGTGATCTGCATCTCTAGCAAATCAAGCTATCTGTCACCTATATTAGGGAAAGGGTATGGAATTATCAAAACTAAATTGAGATAAAAAAGGAAAAAATAAAATGGGACCCTAATGAAATTATTCATACACTAGCTAAGTTATGAACTATTTATTCATGGTGTTTTGTTTAGTTGTTTTGTTTTATGTCATATTAACCTTTTTCGGCTTATTTAATGCCAAATGCGGTCATTTTGGTAAACTTTTTTACTGATTCCAGTTCTTTTATATTTTTAAATATTTTTCATGGTGTTTGGTTTGGTTGTTATGTTTTACGACATATTGAGACTTTTCGGAGTTTTTAATGGCAAATCCCGTCATTTTGGTAAAAGTTTTTATGCTTCAAGTTCTTTATGTCGTCAAATATTTATTCATGGTGTTTGGTTTGGTTGTTGTATTTACGGCATATGTACATTTTTTTTTTAAGCCAAATCCGGTAATTTAGGTAAAAGTCTTATGTTTCAAGTTCTTTATATCTTAAAATGTCTATTCACTGTTTGGTTTGTTTGTTTTGTTTTACAGCATATAAAACCTTTTAGGGTTATTTTAAGTAAAATGCGGTCATTTTTGTAAAAGTTTTTATGCTCTAAGTTTTTTATATTTTCAAATATTTCTTCATAGTGTTTGGTTTTGTTTTGTTTTACGGCATATCAACCCTTTTCCGGTAATATAATGCCAAATACGGGCATTTTTGTAAAAGTTATTATCCTTAAAAATCTTAATATCTTCAAATATTTATTAATGGTGTTTGGTTTGGTTGTTTTGTTTTATGGCATATTGTTATAACCCTGTTTAGGGGCTGAAATGAAGACACGGAACACGATGTTAGGTGAACAATATATATTTAAGAAAAGATATGTACAGAGAACAAGAGAAGTGGTATATCAGTCATGATTGCCAGGGAAGACTAGAGTTCAATCCAATTACGAGAAGCCTAAATGCTTCCAGTATTTTATTAGAAATGGACGAGTCCAACTGTTCGTCATAGGTACGTCACCATAACATCCCCCTCCCAAGTCTTACCTCCTTAGGGGTCTTAATATTGTTTCCGTTTTTGGATTTATTTCGATATAATCCGAAGCTATCCGTTTCCTTTTAAACTGACGCTTTTCTGTGGCTGCTTGTGTACTGGTAAGTCAAAGGTGTCGTATATTACGTCCATCACTTCTTCTACCTGGGAAGAGCTGTCAGTGTAATCTGACAGTCTTTTCCTAATCTGGTTTAGGTGTCTCTTATGAGAGAACTGAGGTCCTTGGGTTATGCAGACCATAGATCCAATCCTTTTCTCTATTGTACCAGGTTCCAAAAAATGCGTTGTTTTTAAACATTTTAAAATATACTCTGTCTCCTGGGATGTATCGTTTCTTTGGTACAGTAGAAGCTCGACTTTGTATGGTCTGTTTAGGCAGTAATTTTTCAAAAACAGACTTCACTTTCCGTGCAAACATTATCTCTGCAGGAGACAATGAGGATAGTATGTTCATGTTTGGCGTGATTCTGTACACTTGCAAAAACTGTTGCAGGGAATTTTCCGTGGGAGTATCGCAAGCTTTTTAAGGCTCTTTTTAGAGTGTCTACAAAGCGTTCTGCCTGGCCGTTTGACTGAGGATGATACGGGGTAGTCGTGATGTGTCTGATCTGAAAAATCTCTCAGAATTCTTTGAAGTCGGATGACGTAAACTGCGTTTCGTTGTCGCTAACAAAACAATCGACTACCCCAAAACGGGCGAACAATTAATGGAAGAAGTTGATTTCACATCTGTAGTGGGTTTCTTATACTTCGGGCCACTTGGAAAATCTATCGACCATGATTAGTGTTATGATGCCGTACCTGTACGAAGAACAAATGGACTCGTCCATCCATAATAAAATGCGAGAAGCATTCCAACTCACAAGTCTTCTTCCACCCCAGTTCTATACTGGCAGTCCAGAATATCATTTCTTGTATATATATTCTTTTTCTTCAATAATATATCTTTGTTCCTGTAACCCCGTGTTTCCGTGTCTTTATTTCGGCCCCTAACAGGATTACAACAAACTGGCGACGAGGCAATTCGAACTGACACGGGTCGCCAACTAACGGTCGACAAAGTACCCACACTTATACGGGAAACCACAAAACAAAACAACAAAGGATTTTTTCCGAAACCTTCGAAAAAACCGACGTTGGATTTTAAAAGGAACAAAACTTGATGAAATCGAATACATTCTGAAAATAGTTCTGAAAACAAGTTATCGGTGAAGAAAAAAAACACGATAAACCAAATTGATTATTTTCTTAATTGAAAAAGTTTTTTTCTCTCTCTCCCTACATTGTTATTCCAACTCTGTTAGAATATGTTACAAATAAGGGAATATATGATTTTATTTCCACCGAAAAGATAAAAATTGTGAAACAGTATTTTTTTTCTTTCTAAAACTAAAACGCCTAAAGCGTAGTAAAAAAAGGTTTCATAATCTTTTAACATCTAAGATGGCGTCTACCAAGTGCTAATCTAAGGAAAATACATTCTTACAAAGCTATACTAAAAAATAAAATATTCATTTTCTAAAAAATAAATGAATAAATATGGAAAACCTTACGGTTTTCCATATTTATTCATTTATTTTTTAGAAAATGAATATTTTATTTTTTAGTATAGCTTTGTCAATCATCGCGGAATTAACAAGATTTCAAATCTCCCAACAACAACAGGCTGAGGAGAAATTTTAAAAGCTTTTACTCGAGCAAAATGAAAAACAACAACAAACTGAAGAAAAGTTTCAAAAGCTTCTCCTCGAGCAAAATATAAAAATGTGTCAGCAAAAGAAAGAAAATGACGACAAATTGGAAACACTTATACAAACAATATCGCGTATAGACCAAGGGGATGAAAGTGACGCGTTTTCGCAGAGCGCTGTGTAGAACGACATCGATAATTTCACATATTCGGAAGAAAATACGTTCGCAGCATATTTTTGAAGATATGAAGATTTATATAGAATTGACTGCGAAAGTTGAGCTGACTCAAAAAAGGTTCGCCTACTACTTAGGAAACTAGGTACCACGGAACATACGAAATTCGTGGATTTCATTTTGCCTCGGAAAACTAGCGATTTAACTTTTATAGAAGTGGTAAAATTATTAACGGAATTGTTCAGTCCAAGACCACGTTATTTCACAAACGCTGGAAGTGCATAAACCTGGTAAAAAAAGACGAGGAAGATTACGCTATTTTTGCATCGATAGTAAACAAACATTGTGACGACTTTAAACTAGCTGAATTGAGTGCCGATAATTTCAAGTGTTTAATTTTCGTACAAGGGTTAGTCTCAGGAAATGACACGGAGATAAGGCGTAGAGTCCTAAATAAATTAGAGAATGAACCAAGCCTTACACTTCAAAAGTTGGCTGAGGACTGTCAAAGATTTATCAATGTAAAACAGGACTCAAAAGACATTGAATTATCGGGCATTGCGCATATAAAAAAAGTACATCAAAAAACAAAAGTTTAACCTTATAAAAAAATAAGTCAAAACATAAATAGTGATTTTTATGCAGCAAAGACAAGTCAACCAGGTAAAAAGACAAATAAATGGCCAGCGAGCCCTTGTTCATGCTGTGGTAGCCCACTGTCCTTTCCGTTTTAAGTCCTGTATGAATTACAAAAAGGTCGGACATAAAAGTTCGCACTGCAGAACAGGTAGAGGAAATAAAATGCGGGGTCAAGCCACTAGGACAAAGAATGAAAAATGCATGAACATAAGAAAATTTGTACAGGTAAAAATCCTGGATAAAAACATAAAATTACAATTGGATTTGGGTTCAGATGTCTCCATAATAAATTTACATACGTGAAAGAATCTTAAATAAACCCACTTTATTAAGAACAAACAGGCTGGCCAGCACAGTGACTTGGGAAAGAATTAAATTGGAAGGAGAATTAATCACAAATGTGTCCCTAATGGGAAATACTAAAAAACTAAAAATACTGGTGCTGTAGGATTCAAATAATCTTTTCAGTTCGGACTGGATGCAGGCATTTGATTTATGGAAATTGCCAATGAATACATTTTGTAAAAAAATAAATAGTCGAGCAACGTAATCGGAAAAACTGCAACGAGAATTAAAAAATCTTTTCGCGGGTTTTTTTTCTGGCGGTTTTGGGCGCTGCACTAAGATGGCTGCCAAATTTCAACTTAAAGAAAATGTACAGCCGGTATTTAAAAAAGAAAGAAAAGTACCCTTCGCCTCGATAGAAAAAATAAACGAGGAACTAGACCGACTTGTAGAGACTGGTATTTTATCTAAAGTACAACACAGCCAGTGGGCAGCACCCACGATTTATGTAAAGAAAAGTCTAATGAGATTCGCGTATGTGCAGACTTTTCAACGGGTTTGAATACAGCTCTAGAAGACTATCACTACCCATTGCACAACCCCGAGTAAGTGTTCCCAAGTTTAAATGGAGGAATATTTTTTTTTCTAAAATAGACCTAAGTGAGGCATACCTCCAAATACCGGTAGATGAGGATAGTTCGAAGCTGTTATGTATAAACACACATCGTGGTTTATATAAATTAGAAAGGTTAGCTTTCGGGGTGAAAGTCGCGCTAGCCATTTTCCAACAAGTAATGGATACATGCTGGGCATACTGGATTTTGTGATAGCGTATCTTGATGACATTTTGATTAACAGCAAAGATATCGAACAACACCAGAAACATGTAAATCAAGTGTTTGCGAGAATCTAATATTATGAGTTCAAAGTAAAAGAAGAAAAATTTGATTTTTTCCTGGAGGAAATAAAATACCTGGGTCATGTTATCGACAAGGACGGCAGAAGGCCGGACCCAGAAAGGGCTACCGCGATAAAAAAAAACATGCCAGTGCCAGAAAACGTCACGACATTACAGAGTTTCCTGGGACTAGCAAATTACTACTAGGCCTTTATCCCAGAAATGCATAATTTGCCTGCTCCATTAGATGAGTTATTAAAAAAAGATAAAGCCTGAGTGTGGACACCTGAATGGCAGGATGCGTTTAATAAAATTATAGAAAGGCTTACGTCAGAGTTATTTCTAACACATTACAACCCAGAATTGGACATAATCGTGGCTAGCTACGCTAGTTCATATGGTTTAGGAGCGTGTATCCTACATATAATGTCGGATGGGACCCATAAACTCATTGCACATGCATCTAGGACCTTACTACCGGCGGAAAAACAGTATTCTCAAATCGAGAAAGAGGCCTTAGCAATGATATTTGCGGTAACAAAGTTTCACCGATACATACATGGTAGACGATTTACTTTACAGACAGACCATAAGCCGCTAATTACAATTTATGGATTTAAAAAAGGCCTACTAGTATATACGGCTAATAGGCTACAAAGATGGGGAACTATCTTATTAAATTACAACTTCAAAATGCAGCATTTGCCTTCAAATAAAATCTATCATGCAGATGGGTTGCTGAGACTAGTGTCAAAACAGAGAGAGACTCTAGAAGACACAGTGATCGCGTCCCTTCAAACAGAAGGAGATTTTAAAGAGATTTTGTGCAACGCAGTGAGAGAGCTCCCGGTGACGCTATACGAGATTAAAAAAAAGAAGCTCACGAGGATGAATTTATCACCAGCACAAAAATAAAAATGGTAGATAAGGATGTACATGTGGCAAAGAGTTTCTTACTCTGTGATGAGGTACTCATACACAACGAAAGGGTGGTCATCCCAGAAAAACAATGCATCGTTCTGAGAACCCGGTACAATTCAAAACAGGATCGGGTCGATGGTCTATATTATAAAAGGGTCACAGTTCTCGTATAAGACATCTGAACCAGATCAGAAAAAGACTGTCAGATGACACTGACAGCTCTCCACAAGTAGAAGACGTAATGGACGTGATACATGACACTTTCAACTTGCCAGCACCCCAGGTAGTCACACAGAAACGGCAACCAAAAAGAAAACGAATGGCTCCGGACTACATAGAGATAAATCCGAAAAGGAAACGTTACTAAGACTCCTGAGGAGGTAAGGCTTGGAAGGGGTGTTATGGTGTCGTACCTGTACGAAGAACAAATGGACTCGTCCATCCATAATAAAATGCGAGAAGCATTCCAACTCACAAGTCTTCTTCCACCCCAGTTCTATACTGGCAGTCCAGAATACCATTTCTTGTATATATATTTTTCTTTTTCTTCAATAATATATCTTTGTTCCTGTAACCCCGTGTTTCCGTGTTTTTATTTCGGCCCCTAACAGGGTCACAACAATTAGATAGTAGAATCCTTCCATAGGACCCACAAAATCCATGTGTACTCTCGACCAAGATCGGTCTGTCTTTGGCCACGGACGATGTTTGTTATGCCTTTGCCGCCAAGACACAGCCTTTACGGCATACGCAATGTCCTGATCCATTCTAGGCCGGTACACGAAGCTCCGCATCAAACTCTTCATCCTGTTTGTCCTCGGATGGCCAATGTGAAAATCCCTTAGAATTCTCTTTTGTAATTTCTTTGGAATGACAACTCTCTCGTTGTACATGAGTACATCATCTCAGAATGAAAAACTCTCCGCGATTTTAGCTTTTGTACTGATGATGAATTCATCCTCAGAGGTTTCTTTTTTAATTTTATATAGAGTCACCGGGAGCTCTCTAACCGTGTTGCACAAAATTGCTTTTATATCTCCTTCTGCTTGCAGGGAAGCGATCATGGTGTCTTCATGTGGCTCTCTCTGTCTTGGCACCAGTCTAGACAATCCATCCGCGTGATAGATCTTTTTTATTGTAAAAACTCCATTTTGAAATTATAGTTCAGTAAAATCGTTCCCCATCTCTGTAATCTATTTGCCGTATAAACCGCCAGGCCTTTTTTTGAAGCGAAAATGGTGATTAGCGGTTTATGGTCCGTCCCTAACGTGAACAATCTACCGTGTACTTAGTTATAGCAAACTAGGTTATAGCAAATATTATCCGTAGAGCCTCCTTCTTAATTTGGAAATATAGCTTCTCTGCCAGAAGCAAGGTCGTTGATGCATGTGTGATGGGTTTATGGGTCCTATCCGGCATTGTATGCAGAATGCATATGAACTAGCGTTGTTAGCCACTATTATGTCTAAATCCAGGTTGTAATGCGTAAGGAATAAATCTAACGTCAGCATTTCAATGGTTTTATTGAATGCCCCCTGGCATTCGGGCGTCCACTCCCAGACCTTATCCTGTTTTAATAGTTCATTCAGTGGAGCGCGCAAATTATGCATCTCTGGAATGAAAGCTTGGTAGTAATTTGCTAGTCCCAGAAAACTCTGGCGCCGCCATGTTCTTACTTGTGATAGCCCTTTCTGGGTCCAGCCTTCTTCCGGCCTTGTCTATAACATGACCCAGGTATTTTATTCCCATCAAGAAAAAAATCACATTTTTCCTCTTTCACTTTAAACCCATAATCCTGGATTTGCGAAAATACTTAATTGACATGTTTCCGGTGCTGTTCAATGTCTTTACTGTTGATTAGAATGTCGTCAAGGTATGCAATAACAAAATCAAGTTCGCCCAGCATTGTATTCATCACTTGTTGAAAAAAAGCTGGAGCAACTTTGAACTTGTATAAACCGCGATGCATATTTATACACAACAGTTTTGAACTCTCTTCTTCCACGGGTATTTGGAGGTACGCTTCACTCAGATCTATTTTTGAAAAAAATCTGCCTCCATTTAATTTTGAGAAAAATTCCTCCGGGCTGTGCAGTGGGTAATGATAATCTTTTAGTGCTGCATTTAATCTGCACACACACGAATCTCTTTTGATTTCTTTTTCACATAGACCGTCGGTGCTGCCCGTTATATATATATATATATATATATATATATATATATATATATATATATATATATATATATATATATATATATAAACACTCAAATATTATTGGACGCACTGCCATTATTATCTATAGTAAGGATTTGTAAAAAAAAATGTATAATTTATATTATAAGAGAGGAATAAAGAACCACGAGAAGGGGAACAAAGATGAATCACTTCGTAACTTTTTTTCTTTTCTCTCTATGAGGATGTTTTTTTAAACGAATATTGGGAAAAAAGGAGGTAAAAAAATAAATAAAATTACCGAGACGTCTTTCAATCGA